>JADRCH010007366.1:952996-1100029 GCA_019843965.1 Rhynchomys soricoides
AGAGAGAGAGAGAGAGAGAGAGAGAGAGAGAGAGAGAGAGAGAGAGAATGAGGAAAAACAAAAAAGAACTAAAAGAAAATACCATCATTACTTTATATGTCCATTAAAATAAAACTAATAAAAGTAGGCAAATCGAAAGATTTTTTTTAAATGAAGTAAAAAATTCTAATAGGCAATATGATATGGATGCATCTGAAGGATATTATACTAAGGGAAATAATACAGGATTTGTGGTCATATCAGATGAATTAAAGTTATTGTAGTGGCTACTCCTGATTGTCAACTTGACTATATCTGGAGTAAACTACAATTCAGAATTAGAAGGCTCACCTGTGATCCAGATCTTGAGGCTGGAAGTCACAAGTTTCTGACCTGGATATTGGCATGGAGATCTTGAGACATAGTGGCCATGAAAAGCTTAGGCCCAGGCAAAGTAGTACATGCCTTAATCTCAGGAGACTGAGGCAAGGAGATCTCTGTGTTCAAGGTCAGCCTGGGACAAAACAAGTCCCAGATGCAGGCATAGTGGTACACATCTTCTGCTGGAGACCTACATAAGGACATTGGAAGAAGGAAGATTTGCCCTTCTTTGCCTGCATGCTTTGTGCGACTGAGCAACTGCTAGATCCTTGGACTTTTGTTCACAGCTGCTGCTGACCATTTTGGGGGAGTTGGCCTACAGATTGCAAGTCATTTACAAATTCCCTCACTATATAGAGACTACCCATAAGTTCTGTGACTCTAGAGAACCATGACTAATAGAGTTATAGAGAAAGAAAGTTGAATAGAGGGTACCAGAGAAATTGAAATTTGTGTTTAAGAGATACAGAGCTTCAGTTTGGGATGGTGAAAAACTTTTGGAGACAAATGATGATGATGGTCACAGAACAATGTAAATGCATTTTAAAATCAGTGAATTGTACCCTGAAGCATGATTAAATTCATAAATTTTATTTATGTGTATTTCCACAGAAATAAAAGAAATGGCTTACCAAAACTTCTTTGAGTTATGTGCGGAAGCACATACATGCACTCATACTGGGGAATCATGAGTTTGAAACTACCCTTACTACATACAAGACTCCCCCATCTCAGAAAATAATATAATTCAAGAAGTGTTTGCCTTTTCTGTTCTCATCTTTTAAAACTATTCATTCATTTATTTATTTTATGTGTTTGCTTATATTCCACATGTGTGCATGTGCCTACAAAAGCCAGAAGAGGATATCCAATCTCCTGCAGTAGGAGTAAAAGATGGTTTTAAACCACCAATATGGGTACTGGGATCTAAACCCACTGTGGATCCAGGAGGCCCTCTTAACCACTAAACCATCTTTTCTCATCTTAAAATGATTCAAATATCCTCTAGTACAGTAGTGGCATGACTATAATGGGGATAACCAATTGTTCTATGATTGGATTTGAGGCATGCTGTAAAAGATGGTATTCATGCCTGGCAATTTAAATCTGGTGAAAAGCTTATGTCTGAGGTGGTCTTGAACCAAAGGAAGAAAGTAATGTTACTTAGCTAAAGTTACATAGCACCAAACTGCCTTCTAAATACTTATAATTATCTCTATAGAACATGCTACTCTCAACTCTAATCAACAAAGTTTCTCTTTGCAGTGAAGGCAGTGAAGGAAGAGAGATATGGGTCCTGAGAATAAATGACACTTATGCGATTGGCCTTAAGGGAATATTTATACCAGTCCCACTAAAGCTCAGGGAGCATCATGGACAAGAATACAAAAAGAATGTAAAAGAGTGAAGATAGAGGGAAGAGATGTGAAATGATATCTCCTAGGAATGACACAACCCGCACAAGATTACATGATCATGATCTCACAGTAGCTATAGCTGCCCAAAATGGATCTGCACAAGATTTGGCTATTAACATTAAATCATGGATCAAGAAGAGGATTACAGGGTCTCTATTTCTTCCTGCAGAACTATTGGGTACTGATGGATTCTGGAGAAGGGGCAGCTATTTTCTTCAGTTGTGTACCCACAGATAAGCCCACCAGATTCCGATGGACAGCTCTAAACCCACAGTCATATAGAATATTCTGGTTAAACTCAGTGGGTCACAAAACATAACAAAAAGACACAAATATGGAAAAGAAACTTGTATCGGAGAGAGGTAAAAAGGATGGGAAAGATATAAGGGGAGGCAGAGGTGACAGTGATCAGCATTTACTCTAAGTGTGCATGGGTGTGTAACTGTCAAAAACAAAATTATCCATACAGAACTTTCTTTATAGTCTTTGATGAATAGTGACCCCCCATTATAAGTTTGGATTAGCAGTCAGCACTTTGTTCTTTGAAATTTCAATATCATGAACTCTCTAAGTCCTATTAGTGTGAATCTCTGTTTTATATCAAGTACACTGGTACAAGATCATCTTTTCCATCAGAATTCTTTACCTAATTCATATGTCTAAGTTTGCCTTAGCTCAGTTCCACTAACTGTATATCAAGAATCTCTCTTACAAGAACAGTGAGCCCATATGCCCATGGAGAGTCATTTCTTATACAATTCTATTTACCTTCGAATAGAAACATTTTTTCCTCAATTCTATTAACCTTCAACTAGAAACATGCAAAGCATGAAGTGTTATGGTATATAGTTATAATTTCAACATTTAGAAGGCAGACATAGAAGGATCCTAGGAAACAAAAGATTAAAAAAAATGATGAAACCATACTATAAAGGAACCCACACACTGGAGTTAGGAATCTGTCATATTATATACAATGTACTTGCTGTTACTTTCTGCCATGTAACTTAGATATGCTGAATGACTTGCCTCATGTCTTATTTCAAAATTAATCTAAGGAAACAGCCTGATATACCTAATTGTCTTTAATAGTAGAAAAATATCATGGTATACTGGGCACTTGAATAAAGTATTGGTGGTAGATATCAAATTTTTCATATTTCCACTTAGGACATTAACAGTGGCATGGAACATTATACAATTGTAGCAGTGACTTAAATGTCAAATTATTTTGTTTATATCATGACTCTCTCATGTGGAGATAAGAAGGCAACAGAAATGTTGCTAAAAGTGTGTGAACCATAAAACGTGCATGAATCAGTGACTGAATCTGAAGAATATGATATGTCTAGACAGTTATCATGAGCTTCTCATTTATTTGGTGAATCACGGGTAGACCTTTGTACTTCAAGAAAATTTATACAATTATTAAATGACGGTGACTAAAAATTGAACTATGCTGTTAGGTGGCCTGGAGTAAATAAAATTATGGTCCTGACAATTCACATGTATCAGAACAATACAAAGTAAAAATTGTTTAAGATAGATATTTATTTACTTGTTATCTTTTCTCCTCTAGAATGTAAGCTACTTTATCTCTTTATATCTTTCATGTACAACTATATTCTCAATGTTCAGGACAAAGCCAACTGTATAGCATGGGTTCAATAAATACTTATAGACAAAAGAATGAAAGGAAAGGAGGAAAATGGGAAAAAAAGAAAATATATGGAAAATTAAGATGGAGGCTCAGGTTAATCAACTGTCATGTAGAACTAGCACCCATAGAAATGAAACCACTTTCTTGAATTTCCAAGTCTTCTCATTTAGAGTCTGTTTTAGGTGCTTTTGTTTAACTGTAACCAAAATATTTGACAAGAACAACGTATGGGAGAGGGTATTTAGTTTGGCTCACTGTTTCAGAGAGATTTCCACCATCATGAGAAAAACTTGCAATGCAAGCAGCTCCACGCATTATGATGAATGGGTGGTATGATGGCAAATATTCACAAGAATAGTAGCTGATGAGGAAGCACTCTGTGCATGGCCACAACCAGAGGTGGGGGTGGATAACATTAGGGTCTTCCCAGACAACCTAATATCAGACCACATAGCCTGGATATTCATGGTCTATGTCAAACAATTTGCATTTTCTTTCCTGAATGACCTTATATGAAGCTGCAGTCAGATGGCATAGGATGCTGGGGTTTTTGTCTGAGTAGCTCATTCCTGAAGTTGCATTTCTAATTTACTCGCATGGCTGCTGTGTCCTAAAGCAGATGGAGCAGCCTGGTCAACTCAGGAAAAAGGAGTAACTTCAGATGAAAAATTTGTGCTTCTGTGACAAAGGACTTAGTCAACTACCTAGTTTAAAGTATATAATTTATAGGAATTTATAAGAATGTGGAGGAAATGACACTTATTTTGTCTACAGAAATGGGGTTTGGTGCGATTTTACTCATAAAGACTAAAAAGAAGATGGTGCTAATTTAGCCTTGTGGTTAGGGTTATGAATTAAAAAGTAAGTTTTAATTACCCAGGGAGACCATCAGCTTATTAGTCAGAGTTTCAGGACATTCTAGACTCCTGTCAATTAAAGCACATTGAACGTCAATCAAATATCAAAAAGTCAAATAATTGTCTGTTTAGAGAGTTCCCTTCCTCCCCTTTTCTGCCCCCTCTCTCCTTCCCCTCCTTTCTCCCTTCCCCTTTCACCCTCCCTCCCTTGGTCACCCTAGTCCTCTCTCACCCTCCCTCCCTCTTTCATCCCTCCCTTACCCCCTATCCCTCTCATTACCCTCTTCCCTCCTTCTCTTTCTTGCTTATTTTGTTTCCTTCCCTCCATCTTACTTCTCTTTCCTCTTTTTTCTCCCTTTGGTCCCTCCTTTTGTTTGAAAACTTCCCTGATCCCTCACTCCCTTGCATCAGTGTACTCAGGACCTCAGATAGAAAGATCCAGTCCTGAAAATGAATGAAGTTGACTCTTGCATGAAGGAATTGCAAAGGGTCAACCAGGCTTACTCTTTTTATCAGACACGATTGCAGATAATTTGATTAGAAGAATTAGTTGGCTAGAATTAGTCTTGACTTTGGTACATTTCCAATATGTGTACTTTTCCTGGTTTCCATTAACATAAATACTTGAGAGTCAACAACTAAAAGAATTTTTAAAAACGTATTGACTGAAATTTTTTGTCACAGACACTCCACTTCAGCCAGTGTCTCTCACTATTTAAAAAGACTCTTGTTTTCAATAGCACTTTCTTCTTTTTTCCTACTGGGTTTCAATTATGTGCAGAACCCTGTGTGAAGACACAAAGGTGATGCCAACACAGCTCCTACCCTTACCACTGAAAACCAAGCAGGTACATAAGCTGAATGAGCTAAACAAATGCTGAGCTAAATTGTAAATGAAAACATTTACAAGAGAAGGCCCAGGCATCCCCTGTTTGACTTTTAGACGGAATGTGTTGAAGTAGAGCACAGAAAAGAAAACCTTGGGGGTTATGGCCAAGCAAAGATAAATAGTAAAGAGGAGTTCAGAAAAGAGGTGCATCTGGAAGGAGTTGGAAGACAGTTGAAACAGAAAATATTTTAGGCGAACTGTATTTGACCAAACAAGGTCCATGTTATGTTATACACAATTGCAGTTGTTGCCAATCATATAATAATCTCTACATACAACACAATGTATATGGTCATTGCTACCAGTCTTGGAACAAAAGTTGAAGAAATAGACAGGTCAAAACCTCTTGTGCAGATAAGAAGTATCCATATGTAAGTTCTCAGAAGGCAGGAACTGGGCCTTCTCTTTGGCTCCCCAGAGACTTGAAGTGTCTGGCACATGTTCAGTACATGGTAGATGCTTCACTTCTCAAATTAATGAGCTATAACTCTGTCTTGTCCAACTCCACCAGCTGGTATTTAAATAAGAATGTGGTCTCGCTGTGGGAATAACAACCCTGAATAACATTTGCCTCAGCTGCCAAAAGTATCCCCTTCCCCAGTTATTCCATTTATTTCCAGAGCCTCATGGAATGTTTCATATGTGCTCAAATATTATCCCTTCTTCTTATTTTTTTCTGGTCTTTATCCAGAAAATGGAAGTACAACAATCTTGTCTACTCTGCCAAATTGCCACCCCTTCTATGAGTATGATATACCTTACTGGTGCTTATTTCCAGTGTCCCAAAAGCTGCTATTGTGGAAGCCATAGTTACATCATAGTCCTTCTGACTACTGGTATCTAAGCCTTACTGATTTTATAAAAAGAAAATACCTTCAGTGTTATACTAGCATTATAGTCACAGCTGTGAAGCGCTGGTGTGTTTCCCAAGTATGAAACAGTCATCCTTCAAACACTGTTTCCTTTCTGTCTGGCCCAACAATGAGCAAAATTTAGGCACCATGCAGCCATTTTTACACAGCATCAAGCCTTTCTTCTTTTGGAAAATAATATACATGGATGACTATAGGGTATGTGTGAATATGAACTAGTTTTGTTTCCTGAAGCAAAGGGTATGGAGAGGTGGGATTGATTCTAGGGGAGGATGAATTCAACAGAGAATGGATGAGAGCACAGTTCAAATCCCCAAACACCTGTGGGGAAACATTTCGATGTTATTTGAGAAGGAGCCACAGTTTTATTTGCAAACATAGGAAGAAACACTATTACAATCGATGTTATATACTGAATGTGCCCCAACAGTTTCTATGTTAGAGATGTGATTACTAAAGTGATAGTATTCAGCAGACAAGGTCTTTGACAGGTGATTGGATAGAAGCAGAGCCCTCATGAATAGGATTAGTGCCCTTGTGAGAAACACACTCACACACACACACACACTCACACACAAAATTTAAGATCTCTATCTCACTCTGAGTGTCTGTCTATTTATTTTATTTTCTCTCTGTGTCTCTTTCTGTCTCCCTTCCTCTCTCTCTCCTTACTTCCCTTCCTCCCTCCCCCCTTCTCTCTCCCTTCTTCCCTCAGTCCCCTCTCACATACAGGAGGATACAGAAAGAAGCAAAGTAAAAAGAGGACCCTCAATAGAACCTGGTCATGTAAGCCCATTGATTTTGGACTTTCACAAAAAATGTTTTCTGTTTAAGCTACATAGTCTATATTTTTTTGGTTTTTTAGTAAAATCAACTGATTAAAGATATAGAAGAGGTATAGCTCTTCTCTCTTGCCTCTCTCTTACTTCTCTTCCCTTGCCCCATTCCCTTCCCCCCTCTCTCCACGTGGTCATGGCCAGCCTCTACTCCTCTACTTCTCTACTCTCTCCCCCTCTCTGCCTTTCTCTGCCATTACTACCCTCTTAACTCCCCTCCCCATGCCCTGAATAAACTCTATTCTCTAATATATATATATATATATATATATATATATATATATATATATATATACAAAAGAGGTGTAGGCAAAATAAAATAGTGGAATTCTACAAACCTAAGTTTGAGTTTTAGTGATCCTACCAAGTCTTATCAGGGACTCCTAGTTTTCCTATTTGTAAAATAGGCATAATACCACTCTGAACCTCCATAAGGATAAAGATAAAAACAATCTGGTAAAATATACTATATATACAATAAAATGGCTGTAACAACTAATATACTTTAAAGCATTCTTAACCCCAGTTGATATTTCATCAGAGCTCTCCAAAGAAAGCCTTATAATAAGTAAACAAAACTTCAAAGAGGGTAGTTTTCAGGGGTGTGAATGTAACTCTGTTAGTAGAATGTTGGACCTGTGTTCAACCTCCAGCCTAGCATAAAAGGGGCATGATGGCACAGACCAATAATCACAGTACTCAGAAAGCTGAGGCAGGATGATCAAAATCAGAAGTTCAAGGGTCATCCAGAGCTATAAGTTGAGTTCAAGATCAGGTTGGGATATATGAGACCTTGCCTTAATAAAAGAGAGAGCAGGTAGCTTTAAACAGGAAATAGTAGGAAACATTTGTAATAGCAGCACTTGGGAGACCAAGGCACATAAATTATAAGTTTGAGATGATCCTTGAATGTATATTATGTTGGGGCCAATCGAGGCTACAAAGATAGACCTAAAGTTAAAGAGAAAGTAAAGGTATCTTTGTGTTGGTGCTCCACACATCTTTTTCTAACAGCACCCAAATTTTCTAAGAAGGCACTCGGATCAATTAACACAATGCTAGTGGCAGCACCTATATTTTGCTTAATTCTCAAAAAGAGTGAAAGTCGTCATAGCTTGTGATAAAAATTCAGGGATTGGTAGATATTTAGGATAAGATCTTCTGATTATGATCTCATTCTCCCTAACCCTTCAGATTACATACTTAATGTTACTCATTGTTCCATAATTAATTTTGGATTCTAAAGTCTCAAGAAATGTATTTCATGGAACACTGTGTGCACTTTGGTCAAAAGGTTCCTTATAGAAGCCTCATGCATACAACTGTAGATATTGAACATGTAGTTTCCTGTCCACCATTGTTTTCAAGCATGCTTCACCAAAACTTAGAAAATCAGCATCTCATAGACACATCTCACTTGCCAAAAAGATCAACTTCTACCTAATCAAATATCTTACATGTTGGCTCATGTCTATAATCACAACACTCAGGAGATTAAAGCAGAAGGACGTCTGTAAGTTCATAGCCAGCATAGGCCACATACTGAATTCAAGGCCAACGTGGGATAAAAGGTGAAACCTCATCTCAAATGAAACAAAAATAAAGAGATTATTGTTAAAACAGTCTTTCATCCCAAGGAGCATTGGAACAGGTGACTTCTTGATGTTTACTTCCCTGAAAGGTACAAACCCCACCAAATCTTGTCTCTGTTTCAATACTAGGTGACCAAGCTAGGGAATATATGACTAAGGAACTAGAGCAGCATTCAGGAATATAGAGTTCATTTTCTCTGACCACATTTTATGGCCTGAAAGAAGGGTGCTTCCAGATACCTCCTCAAAATGCACAGATCCTGGGAGCTGATAGAATAAAAATTTTCCTTGGCTTAGCTAATGCCATTTTGTAGTAGCTATAGGCCTAAAGTAGCTATGGGCTTAAGCTTTTGTTTAGGATTCTGTTTCCTAAGAGGTGAATTCTTTCCCAGAGAGTAGGTGACTCCTTTAAGGTTAGGTGGTTAGCAGAAAACAGACAGTTGCCTTGGTAACAGGTCCTGTTGGCTAGGAGTCTGTAACTCCTTGGAATTTCCCCACCCCTGTTGCTTTGTGTAAGCCTTGGTTATTTTGTTTAAGCTTCTTTCTCTTTTTACTATATATTGCTGGTAAGAAATAAAATTTTTTGGAACTTGATCAGACATCCTGTCTTGCTCTTGTCCTTGTGTCTCTTGTCTCTTCATTCACCTGTCCCCTCCTTAGGTCTGTGTTGAACACCCCCTTGGTTGGGGCACACAGAACCTTTTGTCCATTGTATACAGATCACCTCTGTGAAAGAAGAAAAGAACTTGAAAAAGGCTTTGGACTAGCAGGCATTGACAAATTTGCTCACCAATGGCATCCAAACACATGATCATCAAGAATATAAGCGTCACAGCCAATGTTTTTGGACATTTCATGAGGAAAATGCCAATGAAGCTCCTCTGTCTGAGGCAGAGCTTCCTGGGAGGAAGTTCTCCAGAAGTGGTCAGTGTTTTTTCTTTACTGTTGGTTGAAGGTCAACCCAAATCACCCCTTCTCAAATATACTTTGGTTTCATGAGCTCATAAAATGGTCAAGCTAGAATATGTTTTAGTTTATAAAGCCAGTCAAGTTAAGGGTGTGAGGGTGACTCAGGCTTTCTGCAAGTTCCCTGCTTATTCAGAATCAAGAATATTTCAATCAGAGCTTATCTTAAAATAGCAACTGTTTTTAAGGGGCTCAACATTGGCTCCTGACTTTCTTTAGTATTCCAGTGGTCATTGCTTAGGTCTCTGAGAACATCTATCTGTATAATTTTTCTTTTTTTTTCATTTCCACCAAAGATTATTATTATGCTGAATACAATTTGTAGAATTCATCAGAACTGATAAAAATACTTTGAATCTCTCTGCTCATCACAGGAATGTTAGGAGAGAATTTATTTCCAGCACTAAGAAAATGAGCTAAGTGAAAAGCTGTTTGTTAGATATCTGAAGTAAAAAGTTCTTCATTAAGGCTTTTTCAGCATTGAAGAATCTCAAATTGGGGCTGAAGAGCTGCCCCAATCTTAAGAGCACTAACAGTTCTTGCAGAGGGAAGGGGCTTGGTTCCCAGTACTCACCTGGTTGCTTTGAACCATCTGTAACTCCAGTTCCAGGGCATCAGACACCTTTGGCTTATTAGGGTACCCACATTCATATGCACATACTCACACAAAGACAAATATAGAAACACATTTTTTAAATCTCAAAAAGTTTAAAATTATAATTTCAGTCTCTCCCCCTCCTTCCCTTCTTTCCTCTCTTTCCTCATACTCACAACTACTACTAGAAAACCTTGCATGCCTGTCTTAGTTAGGGTTTCTCTTGCTGTGAAAAACACCTTGACCACAAACAACTAGGGAATGAAAGAGTTTATTTCATCTTACAGCTTGGAGTCCATCATTCAGAGAAATCAGGGCAGGAATTGGAAGTACGAACTGAAGCAAAAGCGATGGAGGAGTGCTGCTTATTGGCTAGATCCTTCTAGCTTGCTCTACAGGCATACTTACAGGCCAAGATTTTGGAGGCATTTTCTCATGAACAAGGCATATTCTCAGGTGTGTCTAGATTTGTCAGTCTGACAAGAACCAACCAGCACAGAGAGTGTCACGATTACAGTACAAGGTGGGATAATTCAGGAGGTCCAGAATATTCCTTATGTTGAACAAATAGAGCTAAGAATTTGGAGAGAACAAGGCAGCTAGAGTTCACAGAGCAGAGAAAAGAAAGAACATTCAGGATCTCCGCAAGCCCCATGTCCTTGAGTATTCAGCAGAGCACTGATAAGGAGGTTGGGGAGAAAACCATCTGAAAGATTTAAAGGCAATGAATCCTAGCACTGAAGAGGTAGGGTTAAGTGGATTGCAAATTCAAGGTTAATCTAGGCTACATAAAGAGATACTGTCTTCAAAACTTCACTAATTAGTTTTTAGGAGAATAGGGAGAAAGTTTAGAAAGTGGTGGATTTATTCATTTTCATTAGTTCAGAGCTGGTTTCATATCAATAAAACTATTGAAATACAGTGACTATATGTTAACAGTATAGATTTTCTATAGAAAATTCTTTTTCTGTTTTATTTGGAATTAATGGTTTATGATAAACATTTCTCATAGATAGATATCCATTCATTGATTGTAGAAGTATTTGGTTCAAATGAAAATGACTAAAATTTTTTAAAACACCAAACAGCTAACAAAAGTAATAACTAGAAATTACAAAGTAAACCATTGGCAAGGTCTTACGCTATTCAGGGACTGAGTAGCTTATACATAGCTGTTACTTCTTCCTCTGGGAAATTTAAAATCAAGGCACTGGCAAATTTTGTATCTGATAAGGATTCCTTTCCTTACCCATTCCTATGTCTTCACAAGGTGAAAGAGACTAGCAGGCTCATGGGACCTCAGTCATGATTTATATACTTCCCAAAGGTTTCATCCACTACCCTTATAGAATTTTGACATAGAAATTTGGGTTGAGAAGTAAGCACTGGGTTGAGAAGTAAGGCAATTAGACAAGAATAATCCAGAAAGAAGATGGTTGGTGGGTGGTTTCTGTAACAAAGAAAAGCCTGGGGTGGAGGATAATCCCCTTCCACAAGCTCCTTTCAGCTTGTGAGAATGAAAGTGACTCCAAAATCTGACTCATCTCTGAAAGGAAGATCTCAATGTTTTTCATAGATTTTTTTTTCTCTTTCATTTGAAATGGTTAGGACAATTTTACAGACAAGTAGACATAGAAACTTGGCTAACTCCCCAAATTATGAGTAGGACTGAGAAAACGCAGAAATCACGTGTCATGAACATCCAGTAGAATAAAGTGAGTGATGGATTTGACGTCATCTAAAACTTCCTTACATTGGAATGAGCACATGGTATTCACCAGAGTGAAGGGGGTCGATGATGCAAAGGCTGAATCCCAATTAGCAGTGAGTATCTTGACACACTATTTTCAGCCAAGAGAGGCTTAAAGCAACATTGGAACAAGCAGAACAAAGCAGGAGCAGCTGTGATTTCCTTGCATCAAAATCACCCACAGTCACTTTAAGCTTCAGAGTGAGGCAGAGGGTTGTGTGAGGTTTGGTGTTGCTGAGCTTTGCTTCCCTTTCATTGTTCTTGTATGATGTTTGCTCATTTAAAAGTGACATTTCACTTTTCTTTTATTCAAAAATACCTAGCATGAAGATTGATTAGGTGGCTCAATACTTACTGTGCAAGTGTGCAAGACCTGAGTTCAAATCACCAGCACCCACATAAAAAGCTGGTCAGGCCATATAATCCCCAATGCTATGGGTAAGGAGAAAAAAACTTATTAGAGAGCCAAAAATAGATCAGATTTAGTTTGGGGAAGAATTCTACAGTCTATCCAAATCTTGTCCATATTTATAGTGAACTCCAAGGCCACCATGACATATAACCAAAGTTATATTAAAAAAAAAAAGCTAGGAGGGGTGTACATGGAAGAACAAAGTCCAGGCAGCTAGTATCTTGCTGGTAGGGGGTTGTAGTACAATTTTTAAGATGTCCTTTCATGGATCATGCCTCCCTGTGTCCACATTTCTTTGTAATATGGTTCTGCTGCTTCTTGAACTCAGAGGTAGGCATTCCTATTAAATATGAAATGATTTTGTGACTTATTTTAGTCAATTCATTGATCAAATCTACATGCCATGAATGCAGTTTGTTCACCATAATGAATATTTCCTGAAAGTAGGTTGTATGAACCTGACAAAGATTTGCTCAGTGGTTAGGGGTGCTGTTCAGTGTTAGTCTGCTTAGCAAACTTGTTCAAGAGCCCAGATGGTAACTGGGTTCTTGAAAGAAAACAGAAAAAAAAAGTTGTGCTGCTTCCCTACCCTTCATGCCAACCACTCTTTCTCTGTCACATCAATTTGAGGTCCTGTGATTTCTGAAAGCGTTTCGAAGACTTGTTTAATTTTGGGGTTTAAGCAAATAAGAGGTCCTATAACTTCCCTGCATTCTGTCATGCATCCCGTGTGTCAGTAAATATCTCAAGGTGAGTATGAAGCCAGGTGATGCTAATGGAGGCTCACAGAGAAAGAAACTTGGAGTCTTGTGGTTGTGGCTCACTCCTTTAATCCCATCACTCAGGAGACAGATGCAGGTGAATCTCTGTGAGTTCAAGGCCAGCTGATCTACATAGTGAGATCTTGGACAGCCAAGGGTACACAGAGAAACCCTGTCTCAAAAAGAAAAGAAAAGAAAAAAGAAAACAATAAAGAAAAGAATAAAGAGAAAGAAACATGCTGCCTAATTTCCTGGCTAGAACTAAGAGTCCCTGTCAAGATGGGATTGTACTGTTATATCAGGAGGAAATGAGAAGTTAATGTATCAAGGCACTGAGACCCTGAGATTGTTTGAACTATCATCTTGTATAAACAGCTATTTCCAGGTCAGTATTTGCATATGAATCTCTACATCTCCACATGAAACAAAACACAAAGCTTTAACTTTGAGTGTTCTTTGTTTTCCATGGTATAAATATTCCAACACTATAGCTGATTTAGTGATATCACTGAACTTGGAGTTGGAAAGGACTACTCACTAATTATTCTTTGTGATCATGTATAAACTTAACACACTATCACATGAAGTGCCTAGACTAATTGTTCTGATTAACTTTTGTAAAACTCACTATTATTTCCTCAGATGAAGGGATGAGATGAAAGCCATACCCAGGCTGTGCAAATACATGGCTTGGACTGAGCCTAGTCCCAGGCCAAGGAAGCTTCTAGCCTCCATACAATCTAATCTTCCAAGATGACTGGTTCAATCCAGCTTGTCTTGGCTTCTGAATGAATTGCTCTGCCTGACCTCATGCTGAATTTGGCAATCTGTTCTAATCTTCTGGTTCCTTCTCATTCTGTCTTCATCTGTGTTTAGCTTGTTCTTTCTGCAACCGGTCTCTGTAAAACTGTCCCTGTAAAACTTTCTCTACACGCAACACCCTACATACAACCTCTCTCCCCCTGTGCTGCTCCTAAGTAGATTCTCTTTTCTGTGCTGTTCCCATGAGAGTTGGTTCTATACTATCTCTGACTCATTCTATCAAATCTTTCTCTGATTCATTACTTTGTCTGCTCCTGAATTAGACATCACTTTCAAACATGGTTACTTCCTGCTACAAACTAATCTTACCTTCATTGTTAGGGATCAAAGGTGTGTAATAAGGGTGTGTTTGTATTCCAGTCAGATCATACTGTAATCCAGGCATGTCTGCATTCTGTCCAGATCACACAGACCTAGAAGATCTTTGGATGTGATCCCTTGCCAGAGCAACCATGTTGCTGGATTAAAATTTCTCAATAAACATTAATTGTCAATTTTATAATTGAGGAACTGCCTAGATTAGATAGATCTGTGAGAACGTCTGTGAGGGACTGTCTTAATTGTTAACTGGTAAAGGAAGGCCCAACCTACAATGGGCTGTACTATCCATTGGTAGGGGGCCTAAGTTGAATAAGAAAGGTAGCTAAGCATGAACTTGTCAGTGATCCAGGAAGTAGCATTCCTTCATCATTTCTGTTCCAATGTCCTGCTCCAGTTCTTACTCTGACTTCTTTAATGATTGGCTTTAACCTGGAAATGTATGCTAGATGACTTTTCCCCTAAGTTGGTTTTGGTCAGAGTATTTTATCACAGCAACATAAAGGAAACCAGAAGACCAATTTACTCTGTCATATTCAACACTAGTCAGATTTGGTAAGAATCTTACAATGTATCACATAGATCATTAGATTAGGTAAAGCCTAGGTCACCCAACCATCTCTCTTATACTCGCTAACTACATTGGACTGTGGTGTAAGCATGCAGTTACTGAGATCTGATAATAGTTTGTTAAGAAAAAATTAATTCTCCTTAGAACCTGGGACTGTACTTTGCACATAGTAGGCATTGCTAAATGCGTACAGAATTCAATTATCAATGTTTGTTCCTGACAAAATTTAGGTTGTGTCTGATATTCTCATTCACTTTTTAGTATTACTTTAAGACTGCAGACTAGAATATTCAGAATCCTTATAGTCTAAATACCCTTGTCTGTAAATTGAGCATGTATACAGTCACTCATCAGTACGGGGACAAAAGAGAAATGGTTTAAGAAAACAGAAGATATTTATGTTTTTTCCATTAAATGGTATCGTAATTTCATAGAAACTACACATATCCTGAATATTTTAAATTATCTCTAGATTATTATTATTAATATCTGAACTAATAAAAAATGTTATCTAAATAGATGTTCTCATACATTGCTTCAGAAAAATAAGAAAAAAATATGCACATGTTCAGATGCCACTTACTTCCAACATGTGATTCATTAAATTCACATATGCAGAATTCATGGATATGGAAGTCTAAATATATTTTTCTTTTATTCATATTTCCTGTGTGTTAAAAATATCAGTTTGGAGCATTCATGCTATGGTTTATAACCTTTAACCTGGCTTGCCACTTAAAGTAAGGGTGATGATCTACAGCTGTAAATTGTCGGTATCCCTGCTTCTAGAAGAGTGCAAAGGGAAAAGTTTCTTTTGAAGGAACATATATAATATACTCTAGGCCTAATAAAATATTTTTTTAAGTTTTTTCAAGCCACCATGTTATTTTGAAAATGAGACTTTAAATAGAGAAACCAGCAAAACAAGATCCTGAAAGTATTAGAAAGGGACCCAAATATTTTCAACATATCCTAACTTGCATAATTCAAAAAAGAAAGTAAACTGATTGTCAAATTCCTACAGGGATACTTTTTTTTTTTTTCAGTCATAAATCTTACTCCAGGTAGCACCTTGTTTCATATTTTTGAAAATACCTTCTTTTGTCCCTTCATTCAATTCTGTTTCCCAATGTGTTATACCAGTTTGCAAATATACACCACCATATACAAAGTATATAGTTATGGGCTTGATTTTTCCTTCAAGTCTATGTTTAATCTTGGAAATAAGTAAAATGTGAATCCCAGTGCAGTTCAGAGTATAATAGACTATGTACTTTCAGTGAAAGATTAAGGATCAGTTATGGGGTGGGAAACAGGAGAGAAACCCAGAGGACCAGGAAAATTAATGAAAATCTGCAGCTTCTGGGGGTGGAAGGCAGGGGAATCCTCTATAAAGTCCCAGAATCCTGGGAGGTGAGATACTCTCAGGACTCAATGAGGGTGACCTTAGCCAAAATGCCAAACTGTGGAGAGAGGGAACTCAAAGAGTCCACCTCTAGTAGATAGACAGGGCCTCAAATTGAGGGACAGGGTTACTAACCTACAGTCAAAATTTCTGACACAGAATTGTTCCTGTCTAAAAGAACTACAGGAACAAAAATGGAGAAAAGACTGAAGGAAAGGCTGTCTAGTGATCCATCATACTTGGGATACATCTCAAGGGGATGGGGGCACCAAGGCCTGATACTAATGCTATGATGTGCTCACAGACAGGAGCTTAGAATTGTTGTGCTCTGAGAAACCCTACCAGCAGATGACTGAGACAGATGCAGATATTTAAACCCAACCATTGCACTGAAGTTGGGGACATTTATGAAAGAATTAAGGGAAGGATTTAAGGTGCTGAAGAGGAGGGAGACCCAAGGGATGACCAGCAGTCTCAACTAACCCAGTCTAAAATTTGAGACTGAGATACCACACAGCATCTACAGGCTGGTTCAACCCCCACACACTCACACACACACGCGCGTGCATGCGCGCGCACACATACTAGCACATATATAGCAGACGACTGTCCAGTCTTGCCTCAGTAGGAGAAAATGTGCCTAATACTCTAGAGGCTTAAGGCGCCCCAGGGAAGGGGGATACCTGGAGTGGAGGAGGGGAGAGCACCCTCTCAGAGGCAAGGAAGATGGGTAATGGGGTGATGAACTGTGGGAAAGGACTGGGAGAGGGCAAAGCAGGAATGTAAATAAATCAAATTATTAAGAAAAGAAAAGAAAAAACAAGCCAGTCTTCATCTGCGCCCCAGAACTAAGGCTGAGCCACAGCTCTCTATACCCAAATCTACCAGACGAGAGCTGGTCTCCCAGTAATGCTGTCACTCCTAAGTTCACAGGTGAGACCAACACTTTTGTTCCAATAACTGGCCAAAGAGACCTGCCAGGAAACCACAGCACACAGGCAAACATGAAGCACACAGGGACAGGATCACTCAGCGACTCAGAGCTAACCATGTGACACAGTTCTCCACAACTATATCTGACCCATAAAGAACGAGTCTCCCAGGAGGGCTGAAAATCTTAAAATCACAGGCTCACAGGCTCACAGGCTCACAGGCTCACAGGCTCACAGGCTCACAGGCTCACAGGAGGACAGACTGCAGTCAGAGACTACAAGACCAACCAGATGCCAAGAGTCAAGCAAAAGAACCTAAGCAACAGAAAGCAAGGCTATATGGCATCATCAGAACCCAATTCTCCCACTACAGCATGACCTGTAAAGCCCAACACACCAGAAAAGCAAGATTCTGATTTAAAATCACATCTGATGATGATTATGATGATGATAAAGGAATATAAGAAGGACATAAATAACTCCCTTAAAGAAACACAGGAGAACACAGGTAAACAGAGAAGTCCTTAAAGAGGAAACACAAAAAATCCCTTAAAGAATTACAGGAAAACACAATTAAACAGGTGAAGGAACTGAACAAAACCATGCAGGATCTAAAAATGGAAACAGAAACAATTAAAGAAATCACAAAGGGAGACAACCTGGAGATAGAAAACCCAGGAAAGAGATTTCACCAACAGAATACAAGAGATAGAAGAGAGAATTTCAGGGGCAGAAGATACCATAGAAAACATTGACACAACAGTCAAAGAAAATGCAAAATGCACAAAGCTCCTAACCCAAAACATCGAGGAAATCCAGGACACAATGAGAAGACAAAACCTAAGGATAATAGGTATAGAAGAGAGTCAAGATACCCAACTTAGAGGGCCAGTAAATATCTTCAACAAAATTATAGAAGAAAACTTCTTGAACCTAAATAAAGAGATGCCCATGAACATATAAGAAGCTTACAGAACTCCAAATATACTAGACCAGAAAAGAAATTCTTCCCATCACATAATAATCAAAACACCAAATGCACAGAACAAATGAAGAATATTAAAAGCAGTAAGGGAATAAGGTCAAGTAACATATAAAGGCAGACCTATCAGAATTACACCAGACTTCTCACCAGAGACTATGAAAGCTAGAAGATCCTGGGCAGATGTCATACACACCCTAAGAAAACACAAATGCCAGCCCAGGCTACTATACCTATTAAAACTCTTAATTAACATAAATGGAGAAACCAAGATATTCCATGACAAAACCAAATTTACACAATATCTTTCCACAAATCCAGACTTACAAAGGAAAATGGATGGAAAACTCAAACACAGGGATGGAAACTATACACTAGTAAAAGCAGGGATGGAAACTATACACTAGTAAAAGCAAGAACGTTTCAACTAACCCAAAATAAGATAGCCACTCAGACATAATTCCACCCCTAACAAAATAACAAAAAGCAACAATCACTTTTCCTTTATATCTCTTAATAGCAATGGACACAATCCCCCAATAAAAAGACATAGACTAACAGACTGGATATGTAAACAGGACCCAGCATTTTGCTGCATACAGGAAATGCACCTCAGTTTCAAATACAGACACTACCTTAGAGTAAAAGGCTAGAAAAATTTTTTCCAAGCAAATGGTCCCAAGAAACAAGCTGGAGGAGCCATTCTAATAGCAAATAAAATCAACTTTCAACCAAAAGTTATCAAAAAGATAAGGAAGGACACATCATACTGGTCAAAGGAAAAATCCACCAAGTTGAACTCTCAATTCTGAACATCTCTGCTCCAAATGCAAGGGCACCATATTCATAAAAGAAACATTACTAAAACTCAAAGCATACATTGCACCTCACACAATAATAGTGGGAGACTTCAACACTTCACTCTCATCAATGGACATATGATGGAAACATTAACTAAACAGAGATCCAGTGAAACTGACAGAAGTTATGAACCAAATGGATTTAATATATATCTATAGAACATTTCATCCTAAAATAAAGGAATATACCTTCTTCTCAGGACCTCATGGTACCTTCTCCAAAATTGACTATGTAATTGGTCACAAAACAAACCTCAACAAAAACAAGATTAAAATAATCTCATGCAATTAGAATTTAATTAAAATGAAGGCATAACATACCTAAATTAATGGGACACAGTGGAATCAGTGCTAAGAGGAAAACTCATAGCTCTGAATGCCTCCAAAAAGAAACTGGAGAGAGCACACACTAGCAACTTGATGGCACATCTGAAAGTTTTAAAGCAAAAGGAAGCAAATACAAGCAAGTAGAGTAGACAGCAGGAAATAATCAAACTCAAGGCTGAAATCAACCAAGTATAAACCAAGAGTACTGTACAATGAATTAACAAAACTAGGAGCTGGTTCTTTGAGAAAATCAGCAAGATAGATAAACCCTTAGCCAAATGAACTAGAGGGCACAGAGACAGTATCCAAATTAACAAAATCACAAATGAAAAGGGAGACATAACGAGAGAAACTGAGGAAATTCAAAAAATCATTAAATCCTACTACAAAAGCCCATACTCAACAAAATTGAAAAATCTGGAAAAAATGGACAATTTTCTAAACATATACGAGGTATCAAAGTTAAATCAGGATTAGATAAACCACCTAATAGTCCCATAACCCCTAAAGAAATAAAAGGAGTCATTAAATGTCTCCCAACCAAAACAAATAAAGAGAGAGAGAGAGAGAGAGAGAGAAAAGAAAAAATCCCAGGACCAGACAGATGGTTTTAGTGCAGAATTCAATCAGACCTTCAAAGACGACCAAATACCAATACTCTTCAAGCTATTCTACAAAATAGAAACAAAAGGAACACTACCCAATTCATTCTACGAAGCCGAAATTACACTTACACGTAAACCACACAAAGACCCAACAAAGAAAGAAAACCTCAGACCAATTTGCCTTATGAATATCGATGCAAAAATACTCAATAAAATTCTTGCAAACCGAATCCAAGAACACATCAAAATGATCATCCATCATGATCGAGCAGGCTTCATCCCAGGGATGGAGGGATGTTCAATATATGGAAAACCATTAACGTAATCCACTATGGTTCCTCAGAATATTGGACATTGTACTACCTGAGGACCCAGCTATACAACTCCTGGGCATATACCCAAAAGATTCTCCCACATATAACAAGGACACATGCTCCACTATGTTCATAGCAGCCTTATTTATCATAGCCAGAAGCTGGAAAGAACCCAGTTGTCCTTCAACAGAGGAATGGATACAGAAAATGTGGTATATATACACAATGGAGTACTACTCAGCTATTAAAAACAATGATTTTTTGAAATTCTTAGGCAAATGGATGGAACGAGAAAATATCCTGAGTGAGATAACTTAGTCACAAAAAAGTACTCACATGTTATGCACTCACTGATAAGGGGATATTAGCCCCAAAATCCTATTCACAGATCCATGAAGCTCAAGAAGAAGGAAGACCAAAGTGTGGATGCTTCAGTCCTTTCTAGAGGGGGGAACAAAATACTCATGGGAGGAAATATGGAGACAAAATTTGGAGCAGAGACTGAAGGAAAGGCAGAGTCTACCCCACCTGGGGATCCATCCATATACAGACATCAAATGCAGATAATATTGTGGATGCCAAGAAGTGCTTGTTGACAGGAGCCTGATATAACTGTCTCCTAAGAGGCTCTGCCAGAGCCTGACAAATACAGAGGCGGATGCTCACAGACAACAATTGGACTGAGCATGGGTTCCCTAATGGAGGAGTTAGAGAAAGGACTGAAGAAGCTGAAGGGATTTGCAACCCCATAGGAAGAACAACAATATCAACCAATCAGACATCTCAGAGCTCCCAGAGACTAAGCCATCAACCAAGGAGTACACATGGTGGACCCATGGTTCCAGCTGCATATGTAACAGAAGACTTCCTGGTCAGAAATCAATGGGTGGAGAGTCCCTTGGTCCTATGAAGACTGATGCCTAAGTATAGGGGAATTCCAGGATAGGGATTCAGAAGCTTGTGAGTGGGTGGGGGAGCACCCGCATAGAAGCAGGGGGAGGGAGGATGTTATTTGTGATTTCTGGGGATGGGGGACCAAGGAAGGGGATAACATTTGAAATGTAAATAAGTAAAATATCCAATTAAAAGGAACATGATTTTAAAAAAGTGAAAAAAAAAAGCCCACAAAACTGACTTGAATGCTAACTTAGAAAAGAGACAAGGCAGACATAGAAAGCACTAAGAAATAGGCCTTTAAAGTAGTGAAAATATAAGATTAAGAGTTAGTTTATAAATAGAATTTTAAAGCAATTGCCGAATTTTAGGTTGAAGGTTTTTCTTTCTTTTGAAAGTGTTTGGACAACTTGGACTTGATAGGTGCCCTTCTGACTTAGACATCTAATACATAACACTAGTCATTAAAGACAAAGTGTTGGGACTGGAGAGATAACTTAGTGGTTAAAAGTACACGCTGCTCTTGCAGACGACCCAGGTTCAGTTCCCAACACCTACTATAGGAAGCTTACAAACCACCTATAACTCTACCTCCAGGGTATCCAATGAACCACTTCTACACTTCTACCTTCTATGGGCACTTGCATTCACACACACACACACACACACACACACACACACACACACACAGAGAGAGAGAGAGAGAGAGAGAGAGAGAGAGAGACTCACACACACATGCATACATATAGTTAAAAATAAATTGAAGAGAATAATTTTTAAAAGAAAAAAATATGTTAACTTGATAAGAGCCAGCCAGCAAGTAAGAAACAGAAGCATAGAAGAGTCTCCTCCTTCTTACTTAATATAAAACCATAAAGAGAGCTGGTTTCTTGGACCTAAGCTAACAAAACTGGAATTTTTTTCCAGCAGGATAAAATACCTCAAATATTCATAATACTGCTATTGATTTCACTTTGTTTCAGATGCTAAACATGCAGGACATGTAAGCTCAATAAACAGAATTTCAGGGCAAAGAACTAAATTTAGGCATATGAGTCCAGCATTTTTTTTGAATGTGGAAAAAAAGTCCTCTTTGATTACAGTTTTCAACATGGCTATGGTTCACCTGTCTGAGTTGTACTTAAATTTGCTGGGTTTAAATTTCTGTTCAATGGGGAAAGTTTGGAGACTGTAGAGATTCTCAACACTTGCTGCTCTTGCAGAGGATCTGATTTCAGGTTCACAGCATTCACATGGCGGCTCACAACCACCTGTAACTCTACTTTCAGGAGATCTGACACCATTTTCTGGCCTCTTCAGGTACAAGAAGAGGTATATATGGTACATATACATACATGCAGGTACTCATATGTACACATAAAATAAGAATAAATAAATCCTAA
This sequence comes from Rhynchomys soricoides, assembly GCA_019843965.1. Classification (NCBI taxonomy): domain Eukaryota; kingdom Metazoa; phylum Chordata; class Mammalia; order Rodentia; family Muridae; genus Rhynchomys; species Rhynchomys soricoides. The sequence continues at coordinate 975,398 of JADRCH010007366.1, forward strand.
AAGGGGAGTTATTTAAATTATAATTGGAAGTTGTTTTTAAAACCTGAAGAATATTCAGGTTTAAAAAAATCCCCTTGGTTAGATTTACTATACACATTTATGAATGAATGTGAATCAAGATATTTACACCTTGACAACACACAAACTGCCTGTTGCTGTACCATTTACATGGATCAATAATTGCATAGAACTAATTGATAAAGTGTGATGTGACCCAAAAATGTAAGTTGCTTCTAAATACACATCTTGATAAATTTTTCTTATTATACACTGAAGTCTGATATTTGGACACTTTCACCTTGTCCATTTTAAAACTCATGTGGCTTCCAGTTTGTTCCTGCTCCCAGGAGCTAAGCCTGTGGTCCATTTCCACAACCTACCCATACCCAGGGGACACAGGAACCACTGCCCATCCACAGGCACACATTCCTTCCAGTTTGAACCTGAACCAGGAGCAGAGCTTGGACTCTGGCTCTCCACACACTCCACCCACATCCAAAGGCAGCTTGACCCCCAGAAATTCTGATACATCCAGGATCACAGGGAGCAGAACCTCTGCCCTGACTCTCTACCTACTCTACCCATACCCAAATGCAGCTCAGCATACCCAGGATCACAGGCTCACAGGCTCATAGGAGAGATAGACTCTAGTCAGAGGCAGTAAGGCCAGTTAATACTAGAGATAACCAAATGGGGAGAGGAAAATGCCAGAACATAAGCAATGAAAACTAATGCTACTTGGCAATATCAAAACCCAGTTCTCCCACCACAGCAAGCTCTGGTTAACCGCAATACACCAGACTCCGATTTAAATCCCATCTCATGAAAATTATAGAGGACTTTAAGTAGGACATAAATACCTCCCTTAAAGACATACAAGAGAACACAGGTAAACTAGTAGAAGCCCTTAAATAGGAAACCCACAAATCTCTTAAAGAAATACTGGAAAACACAATCAAACAGGTGAAAGAATTGAACAAAACCATCCATGATCTAAAAATGGAAATAGAAACATTAAAGAAATCACAAAAGGAGACAACCCTGGAGATAGAAAACCCAAGAAAGAGATCAGAAGTCATAGATGCAAGCATCACCAACAGAATATGAGATAGAAGAGAGAATCTCAGGGGCAGAAGATACCATGGAAAACATTGACACAACTGTCAAAAAATGCAAAATGCAAAAACCTCCTAACCCAAAGCATCCAGGAAATCCAGGGCACAATGAAAATACCAAACCTAAAAATAATAGGTATAGAAAAGAGCAATGATTTCCAACTCAAAGGGCCAGCAAAAATCTTCAACAAAATTATAGAAAACTTTCATAATCTAAAGAAAAAGATGCCCATGAACATACAAGAAACCTACAGAACACCAAACATATTGGACCAGAAAAGAAATTCCTCTTATCACATAATAATCAAAACACCAAATGCACAGAAAAAAAGAAAGAATATTAAAAGCAATAAGGGGAAAAGGTAAAGTAACACATGAAGTCAGATGTTTAAGAATTACACTAGACTTCTCAAAAGACACTCTAAAAGCCAGAAGATCCTTGGTACATGTAATACAGACCCTAAGAGAAAAAAAAAATCCAGCTCAGGCTACTATATCCAGCAAAACTCTCAATTACAATAGATGGAGAAACCAGGATATTCAATGACAAAACCAAATTTAAACAATATTTTTTCACTAATCCAGCCCTACAAAGGATAATAAAAAGGAAATTCCAACACAAGGGGGGAAACTGCACACAAGAAAAAAACAAGAAATTAGTCTTCTCGAACTAACCCAAAAGACAAACATAATTCTACCTCTAACAACAAAAATAGCAGAAAGCAACAATAAGTGGTCCTTAATATCTCTTAGCAGTGGACTCAACTCTCCAATAAAATGACATAGGCTAACAGACTTGATACATAAAAAGGACCAAGTATTTTACTGCATATAAGAAATGTTCCTCCGTGACAAAGACAGACACTGCCTCAAAGAAAAAAGACTGGAAAAAAATTCCAAGCATATAGTCCCAAGAAACAAGCTGGAGTCGCCATTCTAATATCCAATAGGATAGACTTTCAACCAAAAGTTATCAAAAAAGATGGGGAAAGACACTAAATACTCTTGAAAGGAAAAATCCACCATGATGGACTCTTAATTCTGGACATGTATGTTCCAAATGCAAGGGCACCCATATTTGTAAAAGAAATGTTACTAAATCTCAAAACACACACTGAACCACATACAATAATAGTGGGAGAATTTGATACCACACTCTCATCAATTGACATATCATGGAAACATAAACTAAACAGAGATACATTAATACTAACAGAAGTTATGAACCAAAAGGATTATATATATACATACATATATATATCACTTCACCCTAAAACAAAAGAATACACCTTCTTCTCAGCACATCATGCTACCTTATCCAAAACTGATCATACAATCGGATACAAAATAAGCCTCAACAAATACAAGAAGATTGAAATAATCTCATACAATCTATCAGATCACCATAGACTAAGGCTTATCTTCAATAACAAGGAAAACAACAGAAAGCCCACATACACATGGAAGCTGAACAATGTTCTACTCAAATATAACATGATCAGGGAAAACATATGGAAAGAAATTAAAGACTTTTTAGAATTTAATGAAAATGAAGGCACAATGTACCAGAATTTAGGGGACACAGTGGAATCAGTGCTAAGAGGGAAACTCATAGCTCTGAGTACCTCCAAAAAGAAACTGGAAACAGCATACACTAGCAACTTGACAGCATACCCGAAAGCTCTAGAGCAAAAGGAAGCAAATACAAGCAAGAGGAGTAGACAGCCAGAAATAATCAAACTCAGGGCTGAATTCTTCCAAGTATTAACAAAGAGAAATGTAAAATGAATCAACAAAACTAGGAGCTGGTTCTTTGAGAAAATCAACCAGATAGGTGAACTCTTAGCCAAATGAACTAGATGACACAGAGACAGTATCCAAATTAACAATCACAAACGAAAAAGGAGACAAAACAACAGAAACTGAGGAAATTCAAAAAAATCATCAGATCCTACTACAAAAGCCTATACTCAATAAAACCTGGAAAACATGGATGAAATGGAAGAATTTTTAAACAGATACCAGGTACCAAAGTTAAACCACGATTAGATAATCCATCTAAACAGTCCCATAACCCCTAAAGAAATAAAAGCAGTAATTAAATGTCTCCCAGCCAAAAAAGCCCAGGGTCAGATGATTTTAGTGTAGAATTCAATCAGACCTTCAAAGAAGATCCAATACCAATACTTCTCAAACTATTTCACAAAATAGAAACAGAAGGAACACTACTCAATTAGTTCTGATACCACAGTTGCACTGATACCTAAACCACACAAAGACTCAACAGAGAAAGGGAACTTCAGACCAATTTTCCTTATGAATATCAATGCAAAACTACTCAATAAAATTCTCACAAACCACATCCAAGAACTTATCAAAATGATCATTCAACCTGATCAAGTAGGCTTTATCCCAGGAATGCAGGGATGGTTCAATATATGGAAATCCATCAACATAATCTACTATATAAACAAACTCAAAGAAAAAAACCACATGAGCTTCTCATTAGATGATGAAAAAGCCTTTGACAAATATGACACCCCTTCATGTTAAAAGTATTGGAGACATCAGGAACTCAAGTCCCTCTCCTAAACATAATAAAAGCAATATACAGCAAACCAATAGCCAACATCAAACTAAATGGAGAGAAACTTTAAATACACTAAAATCAGGAATAAGACAAACTGCTGCAATTTTCCCCTATCTATTCAATATAGTCCTAGAAGTTTTAGCCAGAGAAATTAGGCAATAAAAGAGATCAAAGGGATATAAATTGGAAAGGAGGAAGTCAAGATATCACTATTTATAGAAGATATGGTAGTATACATAAGCGACCTCAAAAATTCCACCAGAGAATTCTTACAGCTAATAAACAGCTTCAGCAAAGTGTCTGGATATAAAATTACTCAAACAAATCAGTAGTCTTCCTGTACTCAAAGGATAAACGGGCTGAGAAAGAAATTAGAGAAACAATACCCTTTACAATACTCAGAAATAATATAAAATATCTTGGTGTGACTCTAACCAAACAAGTGAAAGATCTGTATGACAAAAACTTCAAGTCTCTGAAGAAAGAAATCGAAGAAGACCTCACAAAATGGAAAGATCTCCCATAGTCATGGATTGGCAGGATTAACATGATAAAAATAGCTATCTTACCAAAAGCAATCTACAGATTCAATGCAATTCCCATCAAAATTCCAACTCAATTCTTCACAGAGATAGAGCAATTTTCAAATTCATCTAGAAAAACCAAAAAAAAAAACAAAAACAAAAACAAAAAACAAAAAACAGGATATCTAAAACTATTCTCAACAATAAAAGTATTTCTGGGAGAATCACCATCTCTCATCTCAAGCTATACTATAGAACAATAGTGATAAAAAAAACTGCATGGTATTGGTAGAGAGACAGAGAAGTGTTGTGGATAGCCCCGGAGCTGTTTGTATTCTGCAAATTCTGCCCTTCTGGGAGGGGCTTCACACAAGGAGTGAGTTATACACTCATGTGACTTCTTGTGACCCAATCCCCTAATGAATAAAGGAGCCAATCACTGTGTATGTAGGCAGGACTTCTAAATCAGAGAGGGGAAGAAAGGAGGAGGAGAGAGTGTGGCTCCTTTTTGGAATGGGGACAGCAGATAGGTAAGATGTAGCTACTAGAGTCTCCTGGTATCATGGCGGATCCACAAGGATTCCCCACCAGAGGAATTAGATTACAAGACTAGGTTTTAACTGTTGTGCTCAAAGATTGAGTTACGATTGTTTCTCAGCTAAGTTTGTGTTGCGTTTTACTTCACACCATGGTTTGTCTAGGTTACAGAGATAAAAGTATAGCAGCAAAGTGTGGGTTTGTCTGATGGGTACCACAGAGGCCATGGGGGTATTGAAGCATGGGGCTGGCATGGTAGTGACTTGCCAGTGGGAACCTAGTGAGCTTGGTGGAGAGATCATGGAGCTCTGACTCAGAACATAAAAGCAAGTACATGCTGGCCAGTACATGGCTGGCCAGCCCGACTGGGACTAGAGAACCAGGGTGTAGCACTTCGGGAACATGCTATATATTTCTTCTTTTTTAATATTTCCTGCAACAGGCAAGTATATCAATGGAATAGAATTGAAGACCAAGAAATGAATCCACATACCTATGGTCACTTGATCTTTGACAAAAAAAGCCAAAACCATCCAGTGGTCGAGATGGAATGTATGAGAGAAGAATAAAAATAAAATAAAATGGAAATTTTAAATAATTAATTAGCTTAAAAAAACAGTGGTTTTCAGGCTGGACATGGTAGCACAGGCCTTTAATTCCAGCACTCGGAAGGCAAAGGTAAGTGGATTTCTGTGAGTTTGAGGTTAGTCGGGTCAACACAGTAAGTTCTTGGCCAGCCAGGGATATGTACAGTAAGCTTGTCTCAAGAAAACAACAACAAAAGAAGCAGTGGATTTCCATGACTTTTTCTTATGTTTTCAGTCTTGGTTAACCTATCTCCCATCCCTTCCTCCTCTACTTCTCTGTTCCTATCCCTATTTAAATCTTTAACCCCAGAATTCCCTCCCCCCACCTTCATATCACATTTTGCATGATCTTTTTGACCAAACATAGTATTGAAACTACCCTAGACAAAGATATTATATCAACACTCATGAGCAGCCTAACATGGAAATAGTCTTTGTAAGACACTGCGAAGATACATACAGAGACTATCTAGGGACACCCTAACACTTGATTGGTTTTATCTTTTACATGTGCATCAGATGCTGAAGTTTAGGTCGCAATCACTTGGTAGCTTGCCTCTAACGTTGTAGAATATTGCTAAATACTAACCTAAATTTGCATAAAATTTTTCTTGTTTTGTTTTTGTGTTTTGTGATAAGATCTGTGATGGTTACTTTTAAATGATAGCGTGAAACAAACTAGAATCACCTGAGAATACAGTCACAATGAGAGAATATTTATAGAAGATTGGCTGTGGGCATGCCTGTGAGAGATATTTTTTTTAATTCAATGCAATGGGTAGCCATAGGCCACAGTCTGCAACACCATTCCTTAGGCAGGTAGTCCTAAACTGTATATAGTGGATAAAGAAAGAAACACACAGGCAAGCAGGTGACCATGGATGCATTTCTTTCTGCTCTTAACTGTGAGTATAATGTAAATGGCTGTTTTAAGTTCTTGCAGTCTTAACATCTCTGCCACCAATGACTGTAATCTGGAACTGTAAGTTAAATGACCATTGCACAAAAGTTACTCCTTTTTTTTCAGAGTATTTTCTAACAGTAACTGAAATAAAACTAGGACATAGTCTCATTATGTACACTAGACTGGCATTGATCTTCCCACCTCAATCCAGAATTCTGGGCCATCTTCCGTCTGTTGCACAGATATTTGTGCAAATGTGTTCTTAGTGGTACTATGGTAAAATTAAACAATGAATTCTTCAGATTAAAAATAAATAACAAAAAATGGTGCATGATTAGAACTTCAAAATGTAAAGAAGTGCCAGGGCAGTGGGCAGAAATGGTAGTCTCCTTGTTTCCAACAAGATTCTCTGCTCTTACCTAAACAAAGTAAAAGTTTAATCTAATATTTCTCTCTCTCTCTCTCTCTCTCTCTCTCTCTCTCTCTCTCTCTCTGTGTTGTTGTATATGCACATATTTATTGCTTATTCTTGTGATTACATTATCATTAGCAACTGTCCACTGGAATATTATGTGAATGAAGTTTTATCATGAGTACATGATTAAACTGGGTGGTAGTATTGGAGAGAAGAACATCAGGAATAACAGGGAGAAATAAATGTTTTATAAAACACACGAGATTCAGTTATGGTTGCTCAAATACCCAGTGATTCATAAGAGGAGGACAGAGGATTCAAGTTCAAGGCCAGCCTACCTACATACAGACTGCAACCTTATCTTTTAAAAAAAAGAAAGAATGAAAGATAAAAGAGATGAGAAAAAGAAAGAGAAGAGAAACACATGACTATTATAATGATTGTAAGTTAATGTAAAGCCTTTGTTCTGAATAATACTGACCAACTGAACTTACACATTTATGTTCATCAAAGAGTCAAAAGAACAAAAGACAAGAACAGAAGACAACAGTAATAAATTTACAGAAGCTGGAAAACAGATGGATAGATGGTAGCTGACTCAATAGTTGCCCAACTCAGTTGAATACTAAGTCATAATGACAGGGGGGAAAGTCTATCTGCAGCACATCTGTATTGCACAACTTGCTTAGGGACTTAAGAATTAGCACCAGCTGTAGAAACGGTGATGAAAATAAGGCTAAAATTGAGAAGGTTCACTGAAAATGTTTTTAAAATGATGTTGGGTTCAAAATATCATTCCAGTCAAGAAACTTATCCTGCTTCATCTTATTGAAACCTGAAGGTTTATTGATTGTAATGAAGAAGTACAAAGCTTTTTTATACTGGTGGTCAAGTATAGCTGATGGCAGAGATGTATGGTGAACAGAAGGAAGGAAGCTATAAATTGTGCATGTTAACTGTTGACATGATCATCTTCCTTTTCTCCTTTAGATTCCAAAATGCTTAAAAAGAACATAAAGTTTTGTGTTTTGGAATCTAATCAATCTAATGGGGAAAAAGATCTGAGTTTTCTAGTAAATCAATCAGAGATCACTTTGTAATGCTACCTATAGACAAAACAACTCTACTCATATATACCAAGCTGGATAATGTAGTCAAGTGAGAGGTATATGAAAAATATGAAAAAATTGATACAAAGTGAGTGAAACAAACAGTAAAAAGCATGAAAGAGACTTATCAAAGGGAAGAACTTCAATACCAAGGTTTATCCATGTCTTCAGAGAGAGAAAGGATCATATCCACAAAACAAGAACAAAATGGTAGTAAGATTTCAGAACACACTGGAAAGGCTGAGTTAAATCTCTTGATACATAAGCAAGCATGAGAACAGGAGTTCAGATCCATATAATCCTTATAAACACCAAGTGACTATGGCACCCCAGCCACTGCTCAGTTCTTTCCAGGTGGAGACAGTAGATTCCCAGAGGAAGCTGGGTAACATGACTAGCTATGTGAGCAAGTTCTGGATTTGATTGACAAACCCTGCCTTTATGATTGAGGAGCAATTGAGGATAATTCCTGACATCAACTCTGGCCTACACATGTAAACTTATAAACATGCACACATGAACATGCACCCACACACACGCAGAAGTGTGCATACACACATACACTCATATACAACTATCACTGCCACCACCACCACCACCACCATACACACATACAAAAGAATGGGAGCAAAAATTAAAATGTAATGGAAGTTGAGAAAATACAGATGGAACAAAAAGCATTAGGGATTAAATATAGTGGGGAAGAAGATTGACTCAGATGATCCAGATATGAACAATTTGTGTTAATTTTGTATAAGGGAACTAAAGTATCTTAAACCACTTGTTCCTTTGTAAAACAGTCATCTTTTCTCTTATTTATACGTTGGTTACTTAACATTATAAGGGGATACAGACAATTTAAAAGGCAAATAAATTATTAAGACTTAGTGGAAGAGCAACAGCTGTCCCTTGGTCCTGTTTCTGTATTCTCCAAACACGAAGTCAGGGAAAAGAGAAGAATAAGACATTGTAAACATCACTAGTAAAACAGTTCCAGAACCCTTCCCCACAATGGAAAAATGCAGTCTCCTGTTTGCAAAAGCTTATCACAAATGAGGAAAACAGATCCATGTCAAGGATTTTTCCAATCACATGGCACAAAGAAAAGTTCTTCTCAGAGAAAGACTTGAAAAAGTGTCCGAAAGAAGAAATAGCTCTTATATAAAGAATCACAGACCATTGTGATACTCTAATTTTCCTCACTAATATTTCCAAAACAGTACTCAATAACAGCAAAAGTTGAGAGAGTGGATAAAGAGATGGTTAAGAGTAGTTGGTGCTCGTTCAAAGAAGCAAGGTTTAGCTATCAGTACCCATATCAAGAGACTCACAATTGCTTGTGACCCCAGCTCCAGGGAATATAACACACTCTTCAAGACTCTGTGAGAACCCCAAAGGATGTGAACATACATGTATATGCACACACATGCATAAAAAATATTATCTTTCCAAAAATTGATTTCCAACCTAGACTTAACATACAATGAAACTATGTATTAAATATGAGAACAAATTAAAGATGCTGACACTCTTGAAATTTGAAATGACTGGGTTATGTGTTCACACATACAAAAAAAATAGTAACACAACAAAAAGAAGACACAGGGCAATAGGACATTCAAGAAGAAAGAAAACCTGTGGTCCTCGCATTCTGGAGGCTGTTAAGAGGCATATGAGTTTGAGACCAGCCTAGGCATAGCAGTGATTTCAAAGGCAGCCAAGAGCAACAATAGCACATTGAAGAGCAACTTGGGGTACATAATTTGTTCATGTGTACCTGAGCTACATAACAAGATCTGCTGTCAACTATCAAAAAGCAAAGATGAATACCTGAAATGGTGCTGGAGGGAATCCCCTTGATGATAGCATTCAGGAAGTCTATGATAAAAAGCTGTCTGTACTAAAGCTCATCAGAAATCTTGAATGACATTTCTCTGTAAGTGGGGGAGGGGCAACTGATGGAATATCCAATCATTTAAACCTGTTTTGGAAAAGATGGAAAAGAGACTGAGATGCAGCATTTTTAGGCACATAGAAAGCAAAAACAAAATAAGTGAAAAAAAAAAAGGAAGAACGATATTTATTCCCAGTAATGGAAAAAAAAAGTCAGGTGAGCAGAAGGGATAAATGGGTGAGCACCTAGTAGCTACAGATTTTATTTAATCTCAATCAAAATGCCACTAGATTCTCTTAAAGAATGGGCAACTTTGATTCTAAAGTAAACACAAAAATGTATAGGTTCTAAAGTAACCCCCCCACACACAAAAATCTGTCATGATAGCTCAATCAGTAAAATGGTTTCCCTACATAAACAAAAGTTCAGTCCCCAGAATCCATGGGGGGAAAGTCTGTCATGGTAGCATACTCTTGTAATCCAAGCTCTGAAAAGGCAGACATAGGCAGATCCCTGGGGCTCACTGGTCAGACAGCAAGAAATGAGTGATTTTGTTTCAAAAACAAGGTGGTTGGCACCTGAGAAACAACACTGGAGGTTGCCTTCTGGCCTCCATATTCACACACACCACCACCACCACCAGCACCACCACCACCATGCACACATACATACATACAAAAAAATAATAAAGTAACCAAATAAGTCTTTCCCAGCCTGCTGAACATCAGCCCACCAGGTGCTTTGTTTGCCACAGTACCTTCCTGTGCTCAGTCTATAAACTTGGAGAACATCCATCTCCATTCCAGCCAGGAAACCGTTCACAGGTAGAGTGGGGTAAGGGTACTCTAAACTAAGTGTTTACACTGAAGCAAGCTACAAAATTCAAGGTGGAGCATAAAAGCAGACATCAATCTGCAAGTAGGAGCTGGTCCATATCTGGGGATTGGGATAGCATTTCCTTCTTACACTTCTGCTGAGATGGCAGAAACTAATCAAACTAATGGAATACAGTGTTGTTATTAGTCAGCCTAAGAGGGTCTCAGGAGAATGAAAGGGACCTGGAACAAGAATTCCAAAGAATTCCAAGTGTAAGTGTGATGACACAGGTTCCAGAGAGGGTTGTCATGGCAGGAAGCCAGGACATTCCATTTCAAGACCAGCAGGCTCAGTCAAACCTTGACACTACAACCACCTCATGTCCTTAGGTTAGGTGAATCCTCACACGATTTCTAAATTTAAAACATCTCTGACTTACCACAATGAAGGAATCCATGTAGCTGCCAAGGTATAAACTGTGTTTCACAAAATGTATAGCTAGACTTCAGTCTTATCACTTGAACAACTACTGCCAAAGCCAGGCTCCCACCCATCTTCTCCAAATGTTACCTGATGATAGAGCCAATCTTTCCTCTGCTTGAGGCTTTTTGTCAGTTATCCAGTCTTCTACGAACATGGCTTACCACCAGATCATGGGTGTGCTAGGTCAAAATTGCACACCTGTCTTGTATGGCATCTCTCCTCCTCAATATGACAACATAAGACACAGCACTTCCAGTTTCGACACAGCAATGGAAGCAAGTCCAGAGGAGATTACTGCTGTGGATGCAGCTTCATTGAGACGACAGATTCTCAAGCTGAATAGAAGATTGCAACATCTAGAAGAGGAGAACAAAGAACGAGTCAAAAGGGAAATGGTCATGTACTCAGTTACTGTAGCTTTCTGGCTGCTAAACACCTGGCTTTGGTTGCGTCGCTATAGGTAAACTCAGCGCTCAAAATTAATGCCCTTCTCAGCTAGGAATATAAAGCTTGCAATGTTCTTCCTTGTTTCTGTCTGCTTTTTACTGCCATTTCTACAACCCGTGCTTACTAATGCATTTCTTCCAGGAGGTGGGGAAGGGGTGGGCAATGGAAGTATATTCTGCCTCTCAGCTATATTTACTCTTGACTAGTTCTGTAGTGATGTTGAAGTTCTTGTCTTGAAGGCAAGAATTTGGTTAAAAGGCATACAGTTTTATCAGTTTATTTAGCAAAGTTAAGCTAATAAAAAACTCTAAACAGAGTGGGAAGCCACCCACTGTGCTGTGCTGTGGATTTATGAATATTTATGAGGTTGGTGGCATATTTGTGGAGTACAAAAGGAAACCCATTTTCCCTTCCAAATCATGATGGGCCAGGTCTCTCTTTTATGGCAATTTTCTCCTGATACCTCCAAAGAACAGGTGTCAAAACTAAGTGCAAGTGATATTAGAATGACATCAGGTCTTTTCAGGATGCATATCCTACATTAGTGCACATGAGTGGGAGAATGCTTTGTTGCCTTACTTTCTTGTGTGAGAACAATCTAACTGTAGCTTCAAGGATGCTTAACCACAAAAGGTTATCCTTATCATCAGGAGACACAGCTATCAAAACATAACTAGAATTTTTCTTAGTTGTCTCATATCTAACTTCTGGCCTACCTCATATCAGTAATAACTACTGCAAGAACTCCTCCTGTGGGTTTTGTAACTGAGGTCTAGTCTCTTTCATAGAGCTTGTCACTCTTTTGTTCTGTTTTTGCCTAATCAATTTGCACAACTAACTTTGAATGGGACAGAAAGTATAGAGACAATGGGATTCATAAAAGCATCTGTAAAACAACAACAAAAAATTAATTTGACCTATTTCTCAAACATTTTTAGATTAAATGATTTTATGAGGTATTCTTGCATACACTTTTCAATATTGGTACTTTTAAAATCCTGAACTGTTCTCAGGTTTAATTTGTTTTTGAGATTTTATTTTATGTGAACAGGTGTTTTGTGTGCATGTATGTCTATGCACTGCATTCATGTGCTGCCCACAGAGACCAAAAGAAGGTGTCATATCACCCGTGATTGGAGTCACAGATGGTTGTGAGCTTCCAAGTAGGTTCCACAAATTTAACTCGGGTCCTCTGGAATGGCACCCAGTGCTCTAAACCACTGAGACATTTCTCCAGCCCTTGTCAGGTTTAAGAAAATTTAGTCACTTAATAGCACAGGATTACCTTGATTAAATACCTATGTGAATGAACTTAAAATAATTTAACATTTCAGCAGTTCATCTAATATTTGCACATGATTTGCATCCTTATTACTACCTTATTAATGTAGAGGTTTTCCTGTAAATACATTTTTACTAATTATTAATTTAAATCCTACAAAATAAAGTACAAATATAGTGTATCTAATAAACTGTCAATCAAAACATGAAACAAAATGAATAGATTTTGAAAGAGAAGAATCAAGTTTACAGATCTAGACCACTAATTTCAAGTTGTATGATGAGTTTTCAGTACTCAAGAATATGAGATACACCTGGCAGTAGTGGCGCACGCCTTTAATCCCAGTACTCGGGAGGCAGAGATAGGTGGATTTCTGAGTTTGAGGCCAGTCTGGTCTACAGAATGAGTTCCAGGACAGACAGATATATATATCCACACCATCCACACCATCCATAACACATAATGGAAGGCATAGAAATAGACATGTGCAGATATGGTTAACTGACATTTTGTAAAAGAGGACAAGGGAAATAGAAAGACAGCTCAGCCAAGTGCTTGCAAGCAAGAATACTTGAGTTCCATTCACAGAACTCACATTTAAAAAAAAAAAACCCGTGGACATCATGGCACATAGTATAATCCCAGCACTGGGGTGGCAGACAGATGGATTCTTGGGCATCATTCACCAACCGGATAGCTTACTTGGCAGGTTCTAGTTCAATGAGAGACCCTATCTTAGAAAAATGTTGATGATGACACCAAGAAATCACACACACACACACCAACATCACACACTAACATATGCACATGCCAACACATACAAAGAGTAGAAGGATGATCTTTTTAGAAAATATTGCTCATAGAATTTGAAAACTCAGTGGAAATAAAAAAAATACAGATGTGAACTCGCAAACAATAAGTAAAAATACATTCTAAAAGAACATCAATCCTTACTCATACCAAACACAAAATTAGATTATTGACTGACTAAAATGGAGCTCAACTATAAACACCACCAATAGACATCCTAAAGTGGAGAAAGTCCATGATACTCTCAACATTACACAAAAATCCATAGGCAACCAATGAATGTTGAGAGTTCGAGAGATACTGTTCTCCAGTGAAGAGGTCACCAGTTGGTTATCCAATACCAAATGGTCAGCTCTGAAAAAAATGCAATTAACAGGTTAGCATAAAGACTGAGTAGATTATATTTAGGAATATATATTATATACTTTATATACATTGTCTTAGTCGTGTACATTGTCTTAGTCATATTCTATTGCTATGAAGAGACATTGTGACTATGGTAACTCTTATAAAAGAAAGTATTTCATTGGGGCTGGCTTACAGTTTCAGAGGTTTCATCAATTGTCATCATAGCCGGGAACATGGTGGCATATAGGCACATGTGGTTCTAGAGAAATAGCTGAGAGTTCTACATTCAGATGAGAGTTATACATCTAGATTTGCAGGCATCAGGAAAACAGACAACTCTGGTCTTGAAATGGGCATTTTGAAGACCAGACCTCTTCAAAAGCCAACCTCCAGTGATATACTTCCTCCACACCTCCTAATCCTTTCAAATGGTGGAGGGTTTCGAGGGAAGAAAAGACAGGAAGAAATGTAGCCATATTATAATCTCAAAAAAAATCTTGACACAAAAACCTAAAAATATCTTTAAAGTAAACGTAAGAAGTTATTTCTTTAATAGGACACCAAAAATTGTTAAAAGAAGTGGACATACAAAGAAAATGTGTCATGTATACAACATAGAAAATCATTCAAACTTTAAAAGGGGCTCTTGCTTTTAACAACAGAAATGAACCAGGAGGGCACTGTGGACATGAAATAAACAGCTACAAAATTTACAACAGCACAGGGCTTTATTCACATGTGAACTATAAACCACTGAACTCATGGAAGCAGAGAAGGATGATAGTAGAGGCTAGTGGGGGAGGCAGGCTGGGAAATGCAATGGTTTTGATCAAAAGATACAAATCAACTGAGCACACTATTGGCTACAACAAAATAGCATAGTATATGTTTCAAAAACACTAAAAGTGAAATTTTAAAATATTTTTGACAGCAAAAAGATAAATATGTGAAACGATTTGTTAATTAGCCAGATTTAATCATTCCACACTGTGCCCTACAAATATATTCAGTTACTTTGTCAACTAAAAACAAAACTTAAAAAATAAATCTAAGAAATGAAAGCAAAACTGAAAAAATCTGATACAAAAATTTACAAAGTCTCTTCTTTGAATATTGTTAAGAAAAAGAAAAATAGATGGAATATGATGAAAGGAAAAGCAACTAAGGAAAACACATGCCCAAATTAAAATGTCTCTATTCCAAACATATAAAGATGTATTTTTCCTCTGTTCTGCAATCTTAGCAAGTGAACTCAAAACTGTGTTCATAGCACACAGATGCTTTGTGTTATGAGCTGAATTCCTAGCTCTTGGTTTTTGGATGTTTTGGTTTTGGTTTGAAATAGAGTATTGTTACGTCGCTCAGGCTGGTGTTGAGCTCTCAATCTCTCTACCTTAGTTCTCTTAGTACTGTAACCACAGGTGTGCACGTTTTTGTGATACTAAAGATGAAACCCAGGGTTACATGCATGTTTGTATCTCCAGCTCCTGAAGAACACAATGAGAAAAGGAACAATTTAATTAGAAATTGGAAAAAGATACAAATATACATGAATGCTACATAAATAGATAATACTAGAAAGTCAGTGACCTCAATCATTAGAGAAATGCATCCTAAAATCACAGCAATTGGATGAAATGAAAGTGCAGCCATTAGGAGTGCTTATTGCTCTTACAAGAGGAACCATGTTTAAGTTCCAGAACCCACATGGGGGCCAACAACCATCAGGAATTCTAACTTCAGAGGCTCCAATGCCCTCTCTGGTCTTTGTGGCCATGGATCTTGCATAGTGCATAGGTATACATGTAAGCAAATACCCACACATAAAAATAATATTTTTTTTAAAAAAGAATGTCTTTTTAAAAAGAAAAACTATCCATGGTCACCAGAGCAGCTAAAACCAAAATTGATTGTCAATACCCAAGGTTTCATATAACTGTAAAACAAGTTGCTCATAAAGTGTAGGTGAGAACATAAAGTGGAACACTTTGCAAACCATTGAACAGTTTCTTATAAAATTCACGAGAAGCTACCTGCTTATGACTCACAGGCAATTTCCCAGGAAGATAGGAAATATATGTCCAAACACAGTGAATACTCATGAAAGCTTCATATAATCAAACCTTGAAACAACCAAAATGTCTCCTGGAATGGGAATGAATGAACCAGTTGTGATAGACACATACACACAGTCCCATTCAGCAAGAAGAATGAATAAACTGCAGACACAAGCTACATGAATGAATATAAAGAAAAAAAAAACCTGCATCAAATCAATGCAGCTTAATGAAGAAACCTACAAAATGTAAAACTGAAAACACATTAAATGCTAGACAAAGCATAGGATTCAGACCACTTATTATATGTACTCACTGGTAAATGGATATTATACAAAAATCTCGGAATACCCACGATACAATTCACAGACAATATGAATCTCAAGAAGAAGGAAGACCAAAGTGTGGATGCTTCAGTCCTACTTAGTGGGAACAAAATAATCACAGGAGATAGAGGGTGGGAGGGACTTGGGAGGAACAAAGGAGGGGGAAGGGGCAAAGGGGGAGCAGGATCGGGTATGGTAGTGGGGGGTGGAGATGTACATAGGATCAGATGTATGTAGCAATGGGGGATGGGAAACTGATGTTATCCACCAGAAAATCCCAGATGCCAGGAAAGGAAGAGGCTCCCAGGACCCAACTGGGATGATATTAGCTGAAATGCCCAACAAAGGGGAGAGAGAACCTGTAGATACCATATCCAGAGATTAGGCATGGGCCCCTGAGTGAGTGATGGGGCCACCCATCCATCTCAAAAATATTAACCCAGAATTGCTCCTGTCCAAAGGAAATACAGGGACAAAGAGAAGAGCAGAGACTAAAGGAAAGGCCATCCAGGGACTGCCCCATCTAGGGATCCATCCAATACAGAGACACTATACCCAGACATTTTTGCTAATGCCAAGAAGCAAATTAGCATTTGCTAATGCTCCTGTCATGCTGACAGGAGCCTAGTATAGCTGTCCTGTGAGAGGCTCTGCCAGAGCCTGACCAATACAGATACGGATACTTGCAGCCAACCGTCAGACTGAGCATGGGGACCCCAATGGAAGGGTTAGAGGAAGGACTGAAGGAGCTGAAGGGGTTTGCAACCCCATAGAAAGAAAAATAATATCACCAAACCAGACACTTCAGAGCTCCCACAAACCAAAGAATGCAAATGGAGGAACCCATGGTTCCAGCTGTATTTGTAGCAGAGAATGGCCTTATCTGGCTTCAGTGGGAGGGGAGGCTCTTGGTCCTGTGAAGGCTTGATGCCCCAGTATAGGGGAATGCGGTGGGGGGGGGGGGTATTGGAGGGGAAGCACCCTCATCAAAGCAGGGGGGGAGGAGGAGTTTGCGGAGCAGAAACTGAGAAAGGAGATGACAGTTCAAATGTAAATAAATAAAATATCAAGAAAAAAAAGCACATGGGGTTTTTGATGATAAAATGCTTTATATATTGATTGTGATAACTGTTTATCAAACTTTTAAAAACATATTCCTTAAATGGCTGTACTTCAATATATGCAAAATATACCTCAATAAAGGTGATTCTCTTTAAAAAATAAATCAATGTAATTCATTACATTAACAAAACAAAAGAGCCCAAACCAGATAGTTATTTCAGCAATGCAGAGAAAGCATTAGAAAAAATTAACTATTTATTCGTAGTAAAATTATCAGCCTCAGAAGAGAGATAAACTACACTGAAAATTCTGTTTCACAAAGACCCTAGAGCAAAAAATCCCACTAGTGAAATGTTGATGTCCCTTGGAGACTGATGCCCAATTTTCTGCCCATTTAATGTTGTACTACAGTGCCATTAGGAAAGAAAATAAACATCACTAGAACAGAAGAAATAAAACACATATTTGTGTTTGTAGAAATTTCTAGTTCATTTTACAAGTAAATTTATCAACAAGGATACAAATATAACCCCCATCCCAGTACTTTCATAGACCAGGAAAATTTATACAAGTGAAATTTTAAGTAAATGTCCTTTATAGCACCATCACAAAAGATCAAATAACTAAAATGCAATCTAATGAATGAGGTGTAAGAACTCTACACAGAAAACTGAAGAGAGAGAGAGAGAGAGAGAGAGAGAGAGAGAGAGAGAGAGAGAGAGAATATGAGACTACACCAATAGAGAGATCCTAATAGTAGCATATCAGGAGTCTGATGAAACTGAATACCAATTTTCTTCAGATTACTGAAATTCCAATTAAAATACCAACTTTCTCATGGTAATTGACAATAGAGTCTAAAATTTTTGGTACAGGTGCAAAGAACCTAGATTTCTCCATAGTCTGAAACCTAACTATTCTGCCTCTAGGTATAAAGCAACACAATGAGTGCACACATGCCATCAAGTATCAACTGAAATCATATTTGTATCAAGGTTACTAGAAGAAGAAGAAGAAGAAGAAGAAGAAGAAGAAGAAGAAGAAGAAGAGGAAGAGGAAGAGGAAGAGGAAGAGGAAGAGGAAGAGGGCAGCAACAAGGAGAAGGAGGAAAAAGAGAAGGAGGAAGAGGAGGAGGAGGAGAAGGAGGAGGAGGAGGAGGAGGAGGAGGAGGAGGAGGAGGAGGGAAGTATATAACTGAAAACATAAGTTTCCTAACATGGGGTTGTGGATGTAGCTCAGTGATAGAGAGTTACCTAGTCTGTGTGTGATGCTTCCATCTTTAGCACTTCTAAAACCTTAATAGAAATTTAGAGACATAGATTAAAATGAAGACATGAAAATGAGGAAGCTATACCTACCAACAGTATGAATAAACCTCACCAATACCTCTAAATTAAAACGCTTTTTATGGTACTTGGGGATTAACCTCAGGGCCTTGAACATGCTAGACACATGCTTGGCTGCTGATTTGCATCCACAACCTTCTTTATATTTTCTCCCCCTTGTTTGTTTGTTTGTTTGTTCATACCAGAATCTCAAGAAGTTCAGGCTGGTCATTGATAATCAAGGATGATCATTAATTTATTTTTCCTTTCAGTTTTTATTGGCAGTTGTGTACCTGTATATAATGAATTTTAGCTGCTTACACCCCTCAATCTCCTCTCTTACCCTCCTGCTCTCTTACTGAAACTTTTCTTCTCAGTGAGTCCCCCTCCTACTCATACATCTTATTTTTGTATGACACATTGACTTAATTAGAGTTGTTCGCTTGAGGTTATTTCCTGGAACATAGCAAACTGATCTGTACCTATATCAGTAAATAAAATAATTCCCCTCACTGAACAACCATTAACAATCAGCAGTCTCTCAGGGAGGGGTGGGGCCTTATGAGGAAATTTTTTTCCCTGAAGCTATTTTTATTTATTGATTATTTTATTTATTTACATTTCAATTGTTATACCCCTTCTTGGTTTACCCTCCTCAAATCCCCTATCCCATCACCCCTCCCCCTGCTTCTATAAGGATGCTCCTCCACCCACCCACCCACCCACCCACCCACTCCCTTCTCACCTCCCTAGCATTGCCCTAAGATGGGCATCAAGCCTTCACAGGACCAAGGGTCTCTCCTCCTTTTGATGCCAGATAAGGCCATCCTTTGCTACATAAACAGCTGGAACCATGGGTCCCTCCATTTGTATTCTTTGGTTGGTGGCTTAGTCTCTGGGGCTGGGGGGGGGAGGGGAGGTCTGGTTAGTTGATATTGTTGTTCTTCCTATGGGGTTGCAAACCCCTTCAGCTCCTTCAGTTCTTCCTCTAACTCCTTCCTATGCTCAGTCCTATGGTTGGCTGCGAGCATCTGAGCATCTGCATCTGTATATGTCAGGCTCTGCCAGAGCCTCTCAGGAGACAGCTATATCAGGCTCCTTTCAGGATGCACTTCTTGGCATCCACAATAGTGTCTGCTTTTGGTGACTGTATACGGATGGATTCTTAGGTAGGGCAGTCCCTGGATGGCCTTTCCTTCAGTCTCTGTTCCATTCTTTGTCCCTGCATTTCCTTTAGACAGGAGCAATTCTGGGTTAATATTTTTGAGATGGGTGGGTGGCCTCATCCCTCAACCGGGAGCTGTGCCTAATCTCTGAATATGGCCTGTACAGGTTCCTTCTCTGCTTTGTGGGTATTTCAGCTAGTGTCATCCCCTTTAGGTCCTGGGAGCCTCTTGCTTTCTTGTCATCTGGGACTTTCTAGTGGTTACCCCAGTTCTCCACCACCACTGTTAGACACCTCCATTCAATTTCCTGACCCTCTGTACTTCTCCTTGTCTCCTTCCACACCTGATCCTCCACCCCCACCCCCCTTTCTCTCCTGGGACCACCACAGCTGCAAACAGTTCAGAATGCAAATACCTATGCCATGTCTAGAAGACATAATTGTCTGTACAATTCCCAAATTCTTTGGCTCTTTCATTTTTCCCTAGCCCCTCTTCTGATGTGTCTGCCGAGCCTTGGTAGAGGAGATATAAATGTCTCATTCAGGGTCAAACTCTCCAGCATCATTTATTTTCTGCACTGTAGCCAGAAACAGTGGTAGTAGATACTACTGTAGGGACAACAACTTCACAAGCCATGAGCTCTTGGCCAAGTTTAAAGAGCCAGGCCTGAGGTATTTTGGGGAGTGGGCCTCAGATCTGAACAAAAGGCTGTTTGTGATCCCCAATAACAATCATGCCACTATTGCACTAGTGTGTACATCTTGTCTGTTAGGTTGTTTTTGTAGCTTGCAAGTTTCACAGCTAGGTAAGATTTACTTATTTTTCAACCTCAGAGACCTAATTAGCATAAGACCTTCAACTTTTGGTCCTCTTGTCTCAATTTACTTAGTTCTAGAATTACAAGGATATGCAGTTCTAGTGGAACAACTCTAGTGGCCTTTGTGTATGCTAGGCAAGTACTCTACAAATTGAGCTAAATCACTAGCCCTTACTTTCATTTTGGGAACAGGGTCTCACTAAGGTCCCCAGACTGGCCTTCAACCTACAATCTTCCTGCCTCACTTTCTCAAGTAACTAAAATGATAGGCCTCTACCATTGTGCACATTTCACAAATATTTTCCAGCAAAATAAGTCCAACAAAAAGATTATACAATTCTACTTCCAGAAACTTCACTAACAGTCTTAATTCTAGAACTCAGGATGGCAGTTACTCAGGAGTACCCATAAAGGTTGAGTTTTAAACAGCATCATTATGTATCAGTCACTGGAAGCTACACTGGTGTTTGGAACACAAACTAATACAGGCCATAATAGGGAGGGCAATGGAGAGGCAAGATAATCTGGTACTCTAACAACTTCATCCCTCATTATGCTGACTCCAAACTATTCCCTACACAGAACCATAAATAGACATGGTTTGAATGTTCACTTTAATGCTGTTTGTGGTACAATGAATGAGGTTTAGTCTCCATCCCTGGAAATGGCATGAGTAGAATGTGGTAGCAGCACTCCATGGATTACAAGACAGAATTTGAGGCAACATTAATAACAGTGCTTAATTTGTAAAGAGTTAAGAAACAGAATGAGAGAGATCTAACATAGTGCAACTCATGTAAATTTAACATTATCTGCACAAAATAAGGTACATTTTTCAGGAACACTCTGAAACTGAATGATACACATTTAGAAGAGTGAAGGAAATAGAAATAAAGTGGTAAATAAAGGAAAAGTTTAGGGCACTGTGTGTAGTTCAGGGATAGAGCTATTACTTCACATGTAGTAGGCCATAAGACCCTAAGTTCTATTCAGAACAGCAAAATAATAATAGCAAAGGGCTTCGTATATAACTAGTAGTAGAGTGCTTGCCTAGTTCACTCTTAGGACGACCACAAAACGGAAGCAGAAATGGAGGTTATGATGGATGAAGCTAGTATCAGGCAGACATCATCTTAAGTAAATGGTCAAGTTTACCACCCCTGGTGGGACACATTCATGTAAATGTACCTGCAGATATGATGCACTTAAGGGCATAGCTTCTGTGGTACTGCCAAATGTGTAACCCAAAGCTAAGCAGGAGTCTTGAGCAATGCAAAATAAGAGGTAGTCAGCCATGACACACAAAAGAAGGATGAAAACCTCTTCTAAGTTCAAGGCTAGAGATGTGGAAACTAACAATGGGGCTACAGACGAGATTCTAAAATGGAAACAGGACAAGCAGGACAAGTGATGTGAACATAGACAAGGTATAGCATCCCCATGCTCATTTTGTTTTCTATAATGTACACAGGATATTGACATCTGGATGATTCAGAACATACAGGAACTATCCATTCTAAAAGTTCTGTATAATTACAAATCTATGAATTTCACCAACTCTAAGTGTCTAATTCCCTAGCACTGGAAGGCTGAGGCAGAAGGGCTGTTAAGTTCCAGAATAATCCGAAACACATGGAGAGGGGGAGAGAGAGAGAGAGAGAGAGGGAGAGAGAGAGAGAGAGAGAGAGAGAGAGAGAGAGAGAGATTCACAAACCTTTACAACCATCACCAGAACATTAATTACATAGTTTCCATCATTCCAACAAGCAGCTCCCCTCACTCCCTTCTATCTCCAGCTCCTGACAACCCTTATAATGTCTAATAGTTTCCTATTGTGGACATTTCTTGTCAACAGAATTTTACAGTGTGTGGCTTCTTTTTGAAGTCCACCAACACTGTAGTCTAAATTTCTACTTGTTTTGTTTTCTAACATGGGAGTCTCATGTATCCCAGGCTGCCCTTGAATACCTCATCTTCTTGTCTCCACTCCCTACTCCTATCAGGCCTGCCTTATACTTTCTTTTATGACTAAATGATATTTCAGTTGATGGGCATTGGGGTTGTTTCCATCACTTGGCATTGTAAATATTAACAGCACTATTAAGAATATGCATACATGTGTTTGACTTTGCTTTCAATTCTTTTGGGCATATTCCAATAAGTGGTGACTGTATAACTTATTAAAGAATCACCACTTTAGCCAAAGTATATCATTTTAAGTTCCTGCTAGCACTTTCTAACTATTTCATAATTATATTTCACAATACATTTTATAGTTATACATGTATGTATCTATCTCCAGGTTGCTGTGCTTCTCACTTCTAGACAAAGCCATTAAACATTGGTCTATTTTTCCAATTGTCTCAGAGACATGAGGGGACAAAGTTAGGAAAAAGTGAGTCCCAGATCATTTGTACCCTTCAGTCCTGTTTTTACTCACACCATCCTGATAAATTTTCCAAATGTCAAGGAGTTTCATGACATCAGCTGGGTGTCTACAATTCATCTCACTTTTGATATATTCATACCGTAGAAGAGTTCAATCTCACAAGGAGTCCTACTTCAATACCAATTGCTTGTTGCCATTAAGACTTTCCTGTCCATCTATGTATGTATCAGGAATTCCCTGAACTTCTCATGCTGGGGAAGTTGTTGCATAGCTCACAGAACGCAGGGAAGTTTACTTACCATTATTCATTTAATCTTAAGGGATCAAAGTGAGGAAGAGTCCACTGACGTCACACATGTGTTAAGATGCATTGGAAGACATCTGGCTTTCATTCCAGCCCTAGGCCACATGCTCAATACTATATCCACTTAGTAACCTGGGGGAGTTCTGAACCTCATAGTTTGAGGAAGTTCCATTATATTCGTGGTTAATCAAGCACTAATGATTGCTGTTATGTACCTCTCCCATTCAACTTGAAACTGGGATCAGAAGTGTAACAGTAACAAGTAAGGCTTTAAAGAAGTTATTAGATTTGTTGGAACAAGATTTCAGGAGCTACTGAGGCAAATTAAGTGTATTTCACAAGTAAAGAGGACATGAATGGGGGTTGTGGACAGAAGAGTAAATATGCACCTTTTAAATATTCATGTTGAAACTCACCGTGAAATATTTACATAGGGTAGAAGGTGGACTGTGTTGCAAGCACTCCATGCTTATAGACTAGATGTGATTAGGGTTTGATGGATAGGATTCTTTATGTGAAAACAAGTGTTCAACTCATGTTTGACCTTTTAGTGCATGAGTAAACACCAAGAAAGTGGTTATCGGATAATGTACATCAATGTCTTAAACTTGGATTTATCTCCCAGAGTTGTTAGAAAAGAATTTTTGTTCAATAATTGTCAAGTCTCAGATATTTTGTTACAGTTGTACCAAAATGAATAAAATGATTACTGCACTGTGTGTGTGTGTAGGGGGGTGTTATAATAATTGCTCAATGTACTTTGGAAGCGTGTCCAGGTTACACAAACAATACTACAAATATGGAAAATAATGTCACCTACTTAGTCTGAAGAACAGAGAGCATGAGGCTCCAACCCACTAACCATATCTTGGTGGTTTTGGCATCTAGCCACCTTCTGGAAGCTGACTAACCCACCACCACAACCAGCAGCATCACTCATTCATTGGTGTACAAAAAGATTGACTCAGTATTCTAGACTTTAATGTTCTTTTATCAAGAATAAACCAAATGTAACAAAAGATGTGTTTACATCCCTGTCACTCAGTAAAGTACAAGGGCCTTTGGAACTGTACACAAAGTCTGAATATGTATTTCTTGTTATATCACTATATTTGGCCATGCTTTGAGGACCGATTACGTATTGCTGTGTCACTTTGGAGAAGGAAATGAAACCTTGGGTATCTCTTTATGTCTGGCTGTACAGTCAACAGGCAAAGGAATTCAAAGAGCTTCATGAATGTACAGATGAAAGAAAGAATACACTGTCCTCTTGATAGCTATGAGTTTAATTAAATATACCCATGACTTATAGAGCCATCTACCACACTTAAAAGGTTGTGAAATAAGTGAACTATAAGGGCCTTTTATAAGACCAGTGGCTTAGGCACAAGATAGGAGATAGAATGAACTGGTAGAAAATGAAAACTCATATAGAACAGACAGTACAATCTTTTAAAACATGTAAATTATTTGCTTTATTTTCATTAAATTCAGTACGAGATGACAAAAACTCATAATGTTACGATCATTGGCTATTAAAAAAATAATTATATACAGGCATTGATCTTTGCATCACTTGTATTCCTTTTTAATTTTTTATTTGTTAAGTCACATTAATGTAAAATACTTAATTTTTTAAAGAAAGTATCTAGCTTATATGACATAGCAATTAATAAATTCCTCCTTGAAACTTCCACTCCTTCCCTGAAAATTTTATCCTGAATTGTTCCTTTCTAAAATTATTTCTAAGTTTCTATTTATCTACCAATAGAGTAGAAAACCTACATTATAAAACTTGTGTTTCTTAGAAGCAATCTCCATTCCCTTCTTCTCATTCATGGAAAGCCATTCTTGAGCTCTTTATAAGCTCTTCTTCATTCCATCACACAGCTGCTTCTCTAATTTCCTAAGCAATGGTCAGCAATAGTGGACAGTCCATTAAATTCTAGGATATGCTTTCAGTGAACAAATTATAACGAGATGTTGCAACATAATAAAATGTTCAAAGTCTATGGAGACTGGAGAGTTCTTTATTTAAGTTTTGGGACAATGATGGAGGGAGAACAGAAACAGATCAGGCTCCTGTAGGTGGAAGAGAAGCCAAAGTGAGGAAGGATGCTGAGGTAAAGGGCAGGGTGCTAAGGTGCTTTACTTTCTGTCAGCAATAACAGATAGCAAAAACAAACATTTATTAATAATATGACCAGTCTTTGAAAGTTGAGGCAAGAAGAGGAAGGATGACATTCTATCCTCTCTTCCGTTTCTTTAGTTGACAAGTCTGGCATGTGAGACTGTTTTGGATGAAATCACAACGAGACTATTAATTGCTAGGGTGATCAGCTTCATAGAGGTCCTTCTTTGTTCTTTCCAATGAGATAAGTCACACTCATTTATGGTTCCTAGAAAAACTGACTCACAAATATTAGAGATAAAACATTGATAAGTGGGCCAATGGAGAAATGCTTCCAGGTAGCCTGAAACCCAGCAGACAATGTAGCTGTTGCCTAACAATCACAGAAATCTACATTGTATGCCAGGTTCATGCCCCAGACCTGGATATTCAGCCTGCATATCATCCACACAAATTACCATGTCAAAGTTGGTATGTGTCTTATTTATCATAAAGTAAAGAAAACAGAAGTCACAATTGCTGTGATTTACCAATAGGAGAAATTTCCCTCAAATAATTCTATTGGTGGTCATTCATCATGCTATGTTTAAAATGACCTTTAAAGGTCAAGCGATGTATGGAAGTACAGATAGGGAAATGATAGATATAATTTAGGAAGATGATACATAGACAGCTGTGTAGAAATTGATATCTTCATGGGGGGGGAGGACAAGAAGGAAAACCAATCAATGGTTCAAATATTCTCTGTAGTGTTAAGCACAGAGACCTCATCATTCATCAAACACTGGATGACTTCCAAAACTGAATGAATAATTAAAGATTGGTTCTGAAAATTGTGTGTGTGCCTATGTATTCATGTGTGTATTGCTCTAGATAAAGCTATCATTTCAATAACCCTGTTATGGGTACCATAATTGAAGCTAGATGATGCCACCAGAGACCCAGTAGCCAGATGTAGCTGCTGATTACCAAAGACAGGATCTACACTGGCTACTGAGCCACTGAGGGCACCCTAATCCTTCTGAGAGATAGACAATTTATAGCCTTCTGAGAAGAGACTCTGGAAGGAAAGGAAAAGATGTCAATTACAGAAATTAATGAAACAATACTAAGAGTTTTCAGATGCATATTTTTTCTTGGCTTCTAAATATATAACATCTTAATTAACTCTAGATTCACTTACTAAATGTCTAAAACACAGAAAATTATCAAAAGGTAACCTTCACAAAAATATTCAAATTAGCACTTCCTTAGTTTGTCAGTTCTAAGCTGTCCCCCTACAAAACAATACAGGTCTCCAGCTAGCTAGGTAAGCTCCTTGTTGATCCAGTCACTCATTTTCCCTAGAAATACTTAAAAATACTTACTGGCACACTTTTCTGTATCTTAATCCAGGCCCAGAGGATACAACACTGAGCAAAGTTTCCTGACTCTTGGAACTGAGAATGAGAGATGACAAGGAGGTTAGGGAAAAACAAGAAATTAATCCAGCAGACATGAGTCATTCCACAGTTGAATAAATTTGAATAAATGGTTGAAAGTAATAGTACTGTTTTCAAGGTAGTTGAGGACTGTGTGACTGAAGGCCTGATATTCATGTAGTTTGCAAGAAGCATACATATAACTGGGGTAGAGCATGAACCCTAGGGAAGTGAACAAGGCAACTGTCAAAAACCAAGACAGGAAAATGTCCAGTGATTTGAAGTAGGGAACTCTATCTCAACATTTCACCACCATAGGCAATGGCTTTTACCCCCTACATTTAGGATCATTTTCTAATACAAATAACCATGTGACTTTGCTCCAAGCACACATACCTTAGAATTCTGCCTTCGTATGGTTAAAAATTCTGCAGCATCCACTTTGAAAAATTTAGGATTATCATCAGGTAGAAAGCTTGGAAAGGCACATAACTTTCAAACAGTAAAAGTTCAATGGACTTGCAGCTGGACCATCCAGTGATACTCATATATTTGTCTACTAGAAAAAAAAAAAGTGGCTTGGGACAAAATTGTTAGGGGAAAGGAAACAAGCAACTTTGTGGGAGTCACAGTGTGCTTGGCTTTTTGAGGGAGGACAACAGTGGCACTGGCAAAGGAAGTAGGCTTTTGTTTGATCGCTCCCTATCTTTAGCAGTTATAAACTAACCTTATCTATATTTTAATATTCTCTTTTTACAAAAGAGCATGCATAATGAGATGAGGGGGAAAAAGAGCATTTGGTAAGGTTAGGCAATCTTTTATCCTTACTGTAAAATAAAGCATCTGCAGAGTACATAAATGCATATCTCACAACATTCTACAACTATGCCTAAATTGTCTTTTATAGATAAAGCTAACCAAGTGAGATATGGGTTTAGTCTGGTTAGTTCTAATGCCACGGTTAAACAGATGGTCATTTATAAATCTTAGTCCACCTTAAGCTACAGTCCGTAGACACACAGAGATTAGGTATGGTAAGAGGGTCTAGCAGGGACATACAGATCTCCCTAGGAGCGGGAAATAGTATAGTTTCAATGGATGATCTGGGAATGGGGGGGGGCAGTACAGGAGGATCGGGTGGAGAAGGAAAGGGGATGAGGGATTGAGAGACAAAATATGGGCAAAGAAACAGCTTGAATTGAGGACCATTTGAGGGGTGTTATGGTAATCTAAATGGAGTTTCCAAATAATGGGGGAGGTGGGAGACAGAGTCCCAAGTAGCCATCTCTTGTCACCAAACAAAGCTTTCAGTACTAGGACCAGGTTACATCCAATGAAGTTGTTGGACAAAGGGGTCCCATGAAAATACAATCCTCATACAAAACAATCCAGGTCTCTACTCACAAACAGATGGCACACCCCCATTGCTGAAGACAATACCCACACAACTCATTGAGCATGGCGAGGTAAAGCTGGTACCTATATAGAACCATCACCCTATATTCTAGTGTCTGTGACACGGAACATTATTCTTCAGGCTACCAAAAAAGAAACATAGATATCAACCCAGCCACAAACCCTTTGATCTCCAATCTGTCCTGCCTGCAAAATATGCTAGGGCAGTGGTGACACACACCTTGTGGGAGTAACCAACCAATGTCTGATTTGACTTAAGGCCTACTACACAAGGTGGAACCCAAACCTAACACTGCTTGAGTGAGCAGAACAAGAGACTTAGACCTAGGGTAAAACCAAATACTACTGGTCTAA
This sequence comes from Rhynchomys soricoides, assembly GCA_019843965.1. Lineage (NCBI taxonomy): Eukaryota > Metazoa > Chordata > Mammalia > Rodentia > Muridae > Rhynchomys > Rhynchomys soricoides. The sequence goes on from JADRCH010007366.1 coordinate 1,004,027, forward strand.
AAAATGAAAAAAAATTTGTGACTCCTGATGACATTCTGCTATACTCATAGATCAGTGCCTTTCTTCTTAAGCCATTATCAGAGACACTTCTTCCTGCAGTAGACAAATCCAGAGATTCACAGCCAGACATTACACAGGAAGAGAGACTTTGGAACACATAGCTCTAAACAGGCTATCTTTATCAAATTCCTCTTCTTAGAGCTCAGAGAAGCCTGAAGAAGAGGAGGAAGAAAATGTATAAGAGACAGATGGGATGGGGCATACCAGGAGAACAAGTCCCTGTAAATCAACTAATCAAGGCTCATATGAGCTCACAGAAATTGAAGTCACAAGAACAGAACCTAAATGGGTGTGGTCCAGGTCCTCTGCATACATATTACAACTTTCAGTTTAGTGTTTTAAGGAACTCCCAAGTGTGTGAATGAATGAGTTTTTGATTCATGTGCTAGCAGTCTTCCATTAACTAAAGAATGCAGTCAACTTCTGTCTAAAACACGATTATGAATCTGAAAGAGCACAAGCCAGTCTATAACTTTAACAAAGTCAGCATGAATTTAAATAAAAAATATCTCGAACTAGGTGGGCTTCATGTTAAATATTCTTTTAAAATATAAACATATGCATGGAGGGGGAAGGGAGGAGGCAGAGTGGGGAGATGGGGAGAAAAACAAACTTTGGGAGGTACTAAGCCAGTGATTGCCTTGATCATGGATGATTGGAATTTTGACATCATCACAGATGTTTACGTATATCCAAACTCATCAAACTGTCCACCTGAAGCATGCACTATTCTTTGTTTATCATACTTCAATAAAGCTGTTTAAAACACACACACACACACACACACACACGCCTCTCAAACAGTGATGAATAAACTGTCTAATTAATAGTAAGTATAGACTAGGAAAGTAATGCATTCACAGTGTGCACAGAGTTAAATTATGTTGGAGGCAAAACCAACCTTTTAAATACAGGTGTCTAATTAAAGTACATTCCTGTGAACTTAAATTCCTTCTGCATTATGTTAGAGCATTTGAACTAGGCTATCGCCATAAGCAGGCACGTGGTGGCAGCCTGTGTAACTCTTGCATACCTGAGGTCCTGTGACCAAAAACATTTATACCAGCTGATGGTCACTTGATCCTCACATCTCTCTATTTTGTAAATTATGCTACAGGTCAACTTGAAGTTTGAGGTGAACATTTTCTGGGACATTCCTGTTCAAGACACTTTTAAAAAGACATTTTCTGCCAAATAAGTCTAGCCTGAACAGGTCTGGGAAGGAGTCAGGTTGGCACTAGATCCTAAAACAAGCTTCTGAAGGTGAAACCTCTTCCAGCTAATAAAAACAGACTCAGACTAGTTTTGGAAAATAATATTTAGCAATTAGATACATGCCTTTAATCTTTCTGAATGAAAAAAAAAATCATTTTTAAAATAATCACTGGATGAGAGCCTAAGTCATTTTTGCTTACTAAATACAGTCAGAGAAAAAAGAGTAGCTTTAACCTGAGTGGCACAGTCTTTTGCGGACAAATTCTAGAAATCAACTGCCTCAAATCCATTTTTCTCCCTTTCTCCCCTCTCCCTCCTCTCGGGAAATAAAAGAATGTAAGGCAGTGTGCAAGGTAGTGAAGAACTCCTGTCCTTAAAAGGGGGAAACAAAATAACTTGCATCCCATTAATGATAAAAAAATAAGGATATCAAATAATTGTTTTCTGAACCTGTATATAATAGAAAAATTATAGTCAGTTCCTCCAAAAACTGCTAGCTTGGGTTTGTTTAATCACAACCTATTACTGGCCTTTACAGATTTAGTCTCACTTCTGAGTCATGTGCAGCTTTCTCAAGACATCAACATGTACCTAACATCATATAGGCTGTAGGTCTCATTTATATGTATTAACCACAGAGTTTCTGTGGTTGTTTGTACCACTATCTGACTCCTTATGTCATCTAGTATTTTTAAGGTGCTGAGTTTTTAGTTCTTCTGTAACTCTTCCCAGACAAGTACTACTCAGCTCATACAAGCTAAAAAGAGAGCAAGCCTTCTGAGTGCTGCCTACACAGCTCCTTCAGCCTGTGGAAGGTTTAGTTCTAGGCCTCCTCAATGGTGAGAAGGATGTTTCTTTGGGGTTGGCACTGTGATGGCTTAGTCTGTGTTGGTCAGAATCAAAGTCACACTGCTGTGACACTACTAGTTTAGAAATGTGTAAGAACACAGGTGTTTTGAGGTAAGAATCAAGTCTCACTCTTTGCACTCAAGGTGTCTGCAGCATCTAATAAACAATGGTCACCTAAATCATACAGAGGCCAATCAATTATAAAATGTCTGGGCACCTATAATAATATACTTCAACATACACACACACACACACACACACACACACACACACACAAACCAAAAAAACAAAAAAACAACAACAACAAAAAACCAGACAAACATCTCTACTTGGGATTGTATCTGTGTATGTCTTTGTCCACTTAACAGCACAAAAGGGTACTAAGGTAGGTAGGGCAAGGGGCACTCTCAGGAGGACGTTTAACCTTCACTACAGCCTGGTTGCCCCCAATCCATGGAAGTCTACCATAAAACAAACCACAGTATGTACCAACTGATAGAGTTCTGTAGGTTGTATGACAACTTATTTTTAACTAAGACTATACAAATGCTCATACCACGAAGGAAAAGAGGGAAAGACTAGCTAACAGATGGTGTGTGAAGATTTGGAAACACCAAATTCTGATTGTTTAAAAAGGATAAAAGGCCAAAAGTATATCATTATACATATAGACTATAGACTCTATTGGATAAAGCTGCCAGCTACAACATGCAATGCTCGGCAAAGAGGAAGAAGGAAGAAAAAGGTGGATTCTACCAGTGTCACAAGGAGAAAATGGAAAAGGTAAGTAAGACTTAATGGTCTGAAGTGTACATCATAAAAGGCAGTGGGGATACTGGTTGCTTTATTCAATATTTAGAAAGTGTGAGGAAGACAGCAGTACATAATCCTTACCTACAATCAAGTGTTCGCTGCCAAACTGGTTGAGGCTGGTTGTCACACAGTAAAAATGGATCTGCTTCTTCAATTGGCTCCAGGAACACGTATTTTGTTGGAAACAGTTTAGTACAAACCGAGGGCCATGCCACGTCCTGACAACAGCATTTTCCTTCTGGCCTCAGTTGAGTTGTAAATGCTGCACTATGCCCATACTGACCCTGGAAGGGTTTTCCCAGTGCATGGCCAGTTCTGAAAAGCAAGAAACAAATACTTAGACAAATACTACCAAGCCAGTTAAAACTCAGAGATCAATAATTGAGAAAGGTAGGGCTGGGAAGACATTTTAAAAGTCTCTAAAGTACTTGCCATGAAAGCAGGAGGATGCGAATTTGGTCCACAGAACCAAAGTTGGAAAAACAAACAACAATACAAGGTTTGATGTGGTGTTCAGTTATAATCCTAGCAATGGAGAGATGAGTACAGGTGGATTCCTTGGGCTGACTGACTAGCGAGTCTCCTCTAATCGATGAGTTCCAACAAGACAAAGTCTTAAAACAAGGTGGGTAGCACCCAAAGACAACACTGTTGGCCTATGCACCACACACAAGAGAGGGAAACATTAAAAATAAATCAAGAGATCCGCTTTCAACTGGAGACCATCTATTGTTATACTATATAATATACAATATAAAAAGGAAGGAGGATACTAAAAAGGGTCACTACTAATAACAAACTACAAGGGATGTTAGCCACCACAGCAAAACTAGAAACATACGTTGGAGAAGACAGTCACCCTGACATTCCTCAGTAAAGCCATCAGCTTGTTGAGTGGCTGCGTAGAAGATGAGGATTAGCTGGTAGAGAAAATCTGAAAGGTTGGGAAGGGAGGAAAGTAGCTTTTGTGGGCTTAATTTAAAACATTAGAAAAGGTTAGAGTCTAGAATCCACAAGAAAGCAAAGATTATCCCTAAGCTTGGAGGAAGGCAGGAGATGAAGGAAGGAAGTCTTTCTTCCTGTCCAGTGGCCAACTTCATTACTAGGTTGAAAGGGGAAATGACAGAAATAAAAGTGCTGTTATATTTATGATAAGTAACACAGGGGAAATCTGGTTCCTCTTTCTGTGAGGAGAAGAAGGGGTCAGGAGAGGTATGCTTTGAAAGACTTAGCTGAAAGTGAGGTGGGGTTGGGGGGTACTGCCAACATGTCCCATGAATGTAACTATCAGTTAAAAAGGAGAGACATTAAGAGGGATGGGATGTAGCTCAATGGCAGTGTCTACCTATCTTATGAGGCCCTGGCATCTATATCAAGCCACTTCTCCTCTCACAGAAGGCTCTGCAATTTTGTGGCTGCTGAAATTTAGGCTCCGGGTCCCAAAGTTGATGTTTATTCTTCTGCTTCCTATGGTATAAAGACTGTCTCAGGTTCTCATGGGGAATTACAATTGATTTTCTGACACAATCTCTTTTATAAACCTTATTCAGATGACCAAACTCTTTGTAGTTTTGGAAACAAAGTGGAAAAAATAGTCCCAGACATGGCCATTCTTTTACTTTCCCACTTTAACAGTGGTAGCACTAATATAGAAATCCCACACAGACTGGAGGAAGCTGCCATGCCCATCACTACATTTCTTCCTGTCCTTATAAAACTGGCAAAGAGCAGAATCATAAATGATTAAAGAGCAGTAGCAGATGATTTGGCCAAAATGAAACATAGGAGCAGACTTTTCATTGACTGAGTTTCATTTCCAGACAGAATCTTACATTGTTTGTTCACCTTTATTACTATAGCCCCTAATGTTTTTAAAGCTAAAATACAGATGAGTGATTCTCCAACCATGGACACAACAGAGAGACAAGACCTCTCAAGATCCGAGACAACAAGCTGTGTTTCGTTTTCGACATGTGAATAGGGACAGACAGAAAGCTCTTAGGAAAACTGTCATTTACCAATACACCAAACAAGTTACAAAACAGTGTGTCTATTGGAGCTCTCAACCAGAATACAAGCCACAAAAGAAAACAAAACAAACACACAAAAAAACCAACCCACAGTTCTTTGACTCTATTACATTTAAAAAATGCACACAGCACTATTTCCCTCTAAATATAAAAGTTTCTGAGAAACCTAGCAGGCAGGCAGACTATTTTATGTTTTTCCTCTCAGAATCTTAAATTTACTTGCCCATAGAACTCTTCTCATGCTTCCTCAATACGTTTGTTAAGTACCATCTCAGGTACTGGAGGCTATCCTTGGTCCCTGTGTAGTTTATCACAAGAGCTGATGACAAGTTTGAGTGGCAAATTATATAAGGAGTTCTCTGGAGGCAATTTCCTCAAAACCACATAGGGGAAAAAGTAAGAGAGATAGTAAGGAACACTGAAAGTAAGAGGTACCTGGTGAAAAAATATGCTATCAACATACTCCAGGTGAGAAAGGAGGATACCAATACATGGACTAATCTTCTAGGAGAAAAATTCAACAGTACCCTCCTTTACCTATGGTTTTGTGCATCATTGTCAACCAATTATTTGTTATTTAGTGTCCCTTTAGGAAGAACAAGAAATAATTGCAAGATTTTATTCAGTGTTATATTCCAGTTTTGAATGAAGCCATAGGGTACCAAATGGAATTATACTACCATTTCAATGCCCCTTATTTTCAATGTCCCAGAGGGTCCACTCTAGTCTCTACTCAGTACTGTACCAGTAACTGTGACATGATGTGGGTAATCACACAGGCAATGCTGGGGTACACAGAGCTGGGTTTTCTCTGGGTCTCTGACACTTTTAAGAACCTTCGAAAACTAAGCACTTATGTTATTATCTGTTTACAGATGGGGAAATTGGGACTTCCAAGGGGTCTTTTACATATATAAAATGAACTTCTTAAGATTAGTGAGTTAAGAGTCTTGAACAAATAGTCACTGATACAAGTTTGGGAAGGTAGCAAGGTGTATGTAGCAAGCAGCAAGAAAGAATGGAGACAGTTCTCACCAGAAAGAGTCACAAAGGTTCCTGTGATTCAGGAACCATCTTGGCTTTTCTGAGCTCCCTTACTATTAAAACTAAAGGAAACAATACTGATCCAGGTGAGCAAGGAAATGCTTGTACACAATGAGGTAGATACCCTATAACCTGAGGTTAGCTTCAGAAACTGCAGCTTTGCTGCATGCAAGCCCTACAGTGTTGTGTAAGTTCATGTTTATAAAGCCAGCAGATGGCAGTCCCACCAATGTTGGGGGAAAGAAACACTTCCTGAAAAATGACACTAATTTAAATGACAAGGGATAGTGAGAGATAGGACAGCTACAGACTACATTCCCTGTTCAACTTTGGTTGTTCCTCTATACTAGAAGGTCTGTTCTTCAATCTCCAAACCATTAAAACTCTATCAGGTTTTCCTTCCCTAAGACAGGGTAATCTTGATTTTTCCAAACAGGGGCATTTTCAAACTCTCCATCTACTGTAACAATGATATCTTGTTTTCTTCAGAGTTTTCTAAAATTGAGGAATTACCAACATGCCATAAAACACACATAATTAAATTAGAAGACTGGGAAGTTTGCAAAACAGAATCACCCATGAAACATCAACATAAATAATAAAGTGAAATTATCCACCAGTTCTGGTTTCCTTTTGCCCTATTGCAACCCTTCCCTCTTGCTACCCATCCATCTGTTTGCCACTTCATACAATCACTTCTATAATTTCTGCCACTAAGAATTTCTAGAAATTGATGTAAACAGAATTACATAGAGCATGTTCTCATAAGTAAGGGCTCCTCCTTTTATTTAAAGTAGTAACATGTTCCATTACTGAACAGTATCTGTTCAGTGATACAGTGCTGATTTCTTTGCCCATCAACTTGAAGTTGGACATTTGTGCTTTTCTAGTTCTTGACTACTATGGGCACTCACATATAACATTGCTTTCTTGTCTCTTTATATGAGACATCTGCATCACATGGTAAGTGTGTGTTTAACATTTTAAAAAAATTGCTAAATTGTCTTCTAAAATATTTCTACCATTTCACATTTCTTCCTAAATGTCACTGAGAGCCCTAAATCCCTGCATCCTCAACTTCCTCTTGATAGTCAGCCATTTTACATTTCAGCTATTCAAATAGTATGTAGTTATTACTTATATTTCCCCAATGACTAATGATGTAGAACACCCTCATAAACGTATCTCCAATATGGGCATTTTCTTCAGTGAAGGGTCTGTGGAGACCTTTTGCTCATGTTTTAGTCTTGCTGTTTTTTTATTATTAAAAATGTCATCAGTTTTCATGAGTGGTTGAAGACTAGAAATAAACTCAATCAGATTTTATGGCACACAAGTAAATAAATAGCCACAAAAGATTTTCTAAAGCTCACACTGAGCTAAAAATTCTGTTTTTGATGAGCTTGAAACTCCTTCAAAGCTTGAAAAGAATTTAATTATATATATGACCACTGCTGCAAAATCCAGAACATAATCAGTAAACGAGGTAATCCTATATACTACACGATATCTAAAAGTATCCCTTGGTTATTCCTCAGAAAAATTACCCAATTTTCATCCATAAGTCACACTTCAAATTGTCTCCTATTCATACTCTAGTCTCACTGATTCTATTTTTACAAAAATAATTAATACTTTTTCCTATTCAAACTCAAACCACCATCAAAAAGTAAATAAGGCTAAAACCTGTGTTACATTGTTTGTGCAAATGGTGGCAAATAAAATGTGACAAGACATCCCATTGAAGATGTGTTAGAAGCAGCTAAATTTGTGGATGGTTCTAGGCATTCCGCTAAAGGAAAATAAGCCTTGGTTATGTTGTATGGCACCATCAGGTTGGAGCTCAATTGTTACAGTTGATGTGGGTTTCCTTTTAGATGCCTGGAAAATGACTCTGCTGACCACATCCACATTCTGAAATACTTTTTGAGAACTTGTAACCAAACTGCAGGAACTGACTCATTTTGCAGTGCCCAGCCACCACACAATCATTTCGAAGAGACTCAAGTCAAAGGCAGAAACACCAAGGTTTCAGAATACAGACAGAAAGTTGTCTGGATTTACATGGCAGGAGGGGGAAATCCCAGGGAACAGGGAACATACAAGAAGGAACAAGGTCAAGAGATTAGGCCTCAGAAGAAGGAGTGAGCACAACACAATGTTTACAGACAGAATGTCTTCAAGGCAAGAAGGCAGCTCTCTATTTCTAGAGGTAGATTCAGTGGAGAGATGTACACAGTGTGATTCATACAAAATGGTGTCTTAAGAGCCCATTCTTGAATTCCTGATTCTCCTCAGTTCCTCAGCAAAATGATGCTCAGTCCTAAGCACACCCTTGATTCATAGGATGGAAGCAGGGATGTATAGCATGTCCTAGACACCAGGAAGAATGAAGGACTGACACCTGGGCTTGGAAGCAGCAGTCTCTTGACTCCCCTAGGACCTCCCTACTTCTTACACTGTCCATTTCTCCACCTTCCTCTTGGTTCCCTATGCAACTCATCCAAGGAAATAGATGTGCTCATAAAGTCCCAAGCCTCCCCATTTCCACACTGAGATCCTGAGGCGGGTCAGGGAAGGATGAAAGGCAGCAAATGTGTCCTTTCTCCCCCACACTACACTGTTCCCAAAGTTTTCATTTCTCTTTACCCTCAAGTGAAACAGACTAGTCAGTTTCAGTCCAAAGCAATGATGCTATCCAGCCCAGCTGAACCAAACCATAAATGACAAAGGCAATAACTCTTTTATGCAGATGGGCCCCTTATTAAACAAGAATATAAAGGTTAACAGGAATGCATCTCTAACTAGTCAGGCCAGATGATAGAAAGTTTGGATAAGGGCTCAGGAATCATGAAATAATATCTACTCAGGTAAGATCTATGAATAGCTTTCAAGCCCCATTTTTTGTCAGGCCTGATCTAGTCTAGATGTCTACATAATGGTGCGTATATGTTTTTTGTCTGTTCTTACCCATGTCGTGTCTCTTAACATGCAAACTCCAAGATGACAGTAACTGAATGTATTTTATGCACAAATCAAGACTTTCTGTATCAGATTACAAAAAGGGCAACAAGGAGTCATCTCTCTACCTTTTGGGAATGGCAAGTACTTGTTTTTCAAAACAACTTTAAGAGAAAAGATATATGAATTCCCACTCTTTCCAACTGATTTTATTTTCTTAGGTTCCCTTTTTGTCTCCAGTTTTAAAGTCAGTATGCTTTAACAATTCTTAACTTGTGATTTGTGTTAAATTAGTGAAAAACTTAGCTGCTTCAAGTTCTAAACAAAATGCACAAAGACATGCCACATGAGAAGAGAGTTACAGGTAAACATAACTCAATCAAAATACACCACTGTTTTTTTGGGGGGGGGAAGACTAAGAAATAATGTTTAATTGAAGTAAATAAAGCTGAAATCAAGCAATTGCTGGTATTGTCTGTGTATTAAGTCCTTCCTCCCCAGGCAGTTCCATCTGTCACATGAGAAGACCAGGATTGCCACAGTTAGTCAAGCTCTTCACCTCTCTGAATACACCGGATAGGAAGAACTACCTCCATTGAGCTCCTTCATCTTTGTTTACTAGGAGCTTGATAGTAATCATCATGACTAGAATCACGAAACCATCATTTTACCAAAAGAAAGCCTCCTACAATTTGTTCCCACCCTGGGTTTATACAGTGTAATGGGACTCACCTCTCTAGGTTACCCTTGAGTATCACATACATCCTTGGAAATATCCCTCTTCTTCTAGTTAGTTTCTGTCTCCTACCTTCCAGAAGCATCTTACTATGGAAAGCAGATTCCTAAATGATCCATCCTGCTGTGTCCATTGCACTTCTTTCTTTCTAGAATTCTCTTCCTCCAGCTACCACCATGGCTGTCTCTCCACTTTCTACGAGTTTCTATGCACACATGTCATTATATCAGAGAAGCACTCCAATCAGCTGTAGATAAGCAACTGCATTCTAACCCTGTACTGCTCTATCTGGGTTAGTTGCATTTTCTGCCATAACATTTACTAACACCTGCCATATATTTATTAGTTTCCATCTATCATGTGAGCAAGGACTTTGTCCACTGCTGTATTATCAGACTCAGAATATTAAAAAGAACATTTTCTTCATGTGGTATCTTTGCCTATTAATTCTCCTACATCAAGTTTATCAAGTTTAGTTGGCACCTGAGACAACTTTTATTAAACACCTTACCCAAAATGTCTGAACTTTAAGAGTCAGGAGTACAAAGGCGAATTAATGATCCATTTGCCTAGTGTTAAGTGTAATTGTACATAGATGAAAGAAAGAAAGAAAGAAAAAAAGAAAGAAAGAAAGAAAGAGGGGAGGGAGAGAAGAAGGAAGGAAGGGAGAGAGAGAGGGAGAGAGGGAGAGAGAGAGAGAGAGAGAGAGAGAGAGAGAGAGAGAGAGAGAGAAAGAGAAAGCTGCTCTGTGACTTCCTCATCATCCAGGGGCAGAAAATCCAAGAGGAGTTATTGGTGTATGGATGCCAAACAGAATGTGGGAAAGTAAGAAACCCTGTGTAGACTAATGTGTTTGCTTACCTCTCTACATGTGCTTCCTAGGAATGCAGACAAAAATACTTAGTCTCTTCATTGTTTTTGTGGCTAAAAGATGCAGGTCAGCCTGTTTCATTGAAGAAAATTTGAATGGTTATTAAAAAAGAATGCATGGGCAGTGAAATCTAAGTTGAACATACTACTGAATTAAAAGGTAAACCCTGTCTTCAAGAAGGGTATTCCTGACTGCACTGTGGTGACAAGTACTATTTGTTCTGCAGTGTTAGAAGTATTACATCTTCCTCTCCCCACTCGGGGGGAAAAAAAAGCTTTTCTCCTTACTTGAAGCTTTACTTGAAGATTGAAACCAACAAATAAACAACAACAACAGGAAATCAACCAACTAAACAAGACACCCTCAAACTTAACTGAAGTCAAAATCAGAGCTCAAGTCTATTTTAAATTATTTTTCTAAGATATCTTTGGGGAGGTTTCTGTTAACATTTACTGTTTTGTAGAGGAATGGTTTAAAAGTTTAAGTGGTATTAAATCATTTTTATAATTTGGCCATGAAAGAAGGAAGTTAGTCAGTCCAGCCAGCCAGCCATTTTTGCTGCATAGTTTTCAATCCCAAGCCTTTTCAGTTTAAGCAAGGAATCTGGTTAACAGAAGATGTTTAAATACTGTTCTGTCTATGAGAGGTATACTGGCCACCATTAACAAATATCCAACAAAAGACCTTTACTGAGGGCAAAGGGACAAAGTAAGATTATAGCTTACAGTTACTCCTCTTTCCAACCCCATTTTATAAACTTTTATTCTATTCCTTTATTCTGTCTTTCTTTTGTCTACAAGAAGAGCTTGAATGAGTGAAAATAAGGATGAATGAATGGACAGAAAAAAAAGGATGGAATGAAGGGAAGCCTTAGTAGGATCAGTTCAAGAACAATGAAAAATTTTGGAGATGTCCAAGTCCTTTAAACCCATGGCCTTGGCTGGGCTGCCCTCACCTGGTTTCTACACTGAATTCTTAGCATTTACAGCAAGAGGAAGTTATCAACCTTCAAGCTGCATTCCCATAATCTGAAACTAAACTCCTGGTAGAAACATGAAGTTTTGTTTTTCATGGGCATTGGTGGCTGCTTCTAAGCTGTTCCTACAGAAAGCTTTCAGAACTAGATGGAGGCAAAGGAAACATACATTCATAAATACAGATTCCTGCTCCCTGTACCTTTTTACCAAAAGTTCACCCAAAGATTCAAGTGCTCACATACTTCTCCCCTCTACCACCACCTTCAAGTGAAAACTTGAGAGGAAAAAAAATAGGGGAAGTTAGATGAGTAAATTTATTAGTGCTTTAGATCAACTGAAAACAAGGAATTCCCCCTCCTGGATTTCAGTGGGCTAATTCAAACTCATAAAACACCAGTGACTAAGACAGTTTCCACTGATTCATGAAACAAGAAGCAGAGAAAGTCAACTGTGTATTCCAATATTGAGGTGCCTACATCTGAAAGATGTTACACTTTCTACAACAGAATCAAGATGATCACTACTGAAACGTTTGGCTTCAGCCAACTTTTACTCTGCCTTTGGACCCAATTCACTTCCCATCTGTGCTGCCAACAGCCTATTTGGATTCAGATTCCATTTCTACAACAGACAAGTGGCCCAAAGTAAGTTCTTTTGTTTTTCTGTGCTTTAGGCCCCTCACCTGTGAAATAGACACAACACAATAGTACCTACAGCTTGCTATGAGGATCTCACAGATCAATGCCAGTCGACTACCTACAACAGCAGCTACCCAAAACACACTAAATATACAATGAATAGTATCCAAAATTTTTTTTGCTATTTTAATTAATCTGCCATGCCAACAGTCACATACAGTTTACCATACGCACATAGGCCTGGAGCTAAACTGAAAGGGTTTGGGGAATACAAGTGAGTAGAGAACCATTACTCCAGGTTCCCTAACATGCCTTTTCAAGTAGAATCAAGTGTGAGGTCACATAACTTACTATCCAGGCTCTGTGATTTAGAGAAACCCACAGACTCACTGGACTACCAAGGGGCAAAGTAAGCCGAAAGCGCAAGCACACTTGTTCCCTAAGCTTGGGCCTCTTACAAAATAACTAGTTCAGATTTGGAGATGATTTTGTATGCAGATAATCAGAACTATGAACGCAAGCAACAAAGCATGGCTTGGGCTATACAAATTCAACCCATTTTTCTTAGTTAAGAACTCTAGTGTTTTGTGTGTGGGGGGTACCAATGGATTCTCTTTTTAAAAATATTTTATCCATTTAAAATATGTTGAAAGCAGAAAAATCTCAATAACATCAAAAGCAAGGTCTAGGTCTCCAGCAGAACAGATAGTTATTTCAGGAAGTCAATTTTTTTTTTCATGGCAAAAAAGGGGTATGCTTTAAAATGAAACCTTAGCCTGGCCTTCATTACAGACCATTCCACCTTGTACCTCAGGAGAGCTACATTACTTTTTACATACAAAGTTATCACTATATTTAGATTAATATTTTAAAGTGATTTCAAACAAAATAGGTGCTATTTATAATAGCTATTTACAATAGCTAAGAACACCAAATGTTTTGATTGTTATACTGACTTACAAAGACATCAAATGCAACTTTTGTATGCACCAAATATGTTCCTTCAGAAAAACCAAAGGAAATGAGCTATAGCAGTGTATTTACATAACTTTGTTTACAGCTAATAGTACATGTATTGTGCTTTAGGTCTTAGATTAGCCTAAGTATTTAGAATGTATAAATTATAATTAATAGGGAGTAAGAGAAGTTATAGCTTGGAACCTTAAGAAGTTAAGCTAGCAGACGCTAAGATTAAATTACTCACATTGTAAATATATAGTCTGTATAGCAATTGTTTTATATTGATCATTTTTCAAAAAAAAAAAAAAAAACCAGGGTAGCTTACTAGGTAAGTGTAAGATATTTTAGATGAAATATATGTTCTAATTCAGCTGCTCATCTTTGAAAGTAGTTAATAAAATGACATTACTTAGTATAGCCTCCCTAACTCTTATTCTTTCTGATATAAAGAAAATAAATGGACAATCATTTAAATTATATATACAGTAACTCCACGCAAAACTGGTTTGTTTTTCCTTCTGAATAAAAACACCTATCCTCCAAACTTTGACCATGTAATCTAAACAGTTTGTTTAGAAGAAATAAGTTTTCAAAACTATTACTATAAAAAAAACCAACAGTATGTAATGGTAAAAAAAACTTGTCACCAACATTTTTTTCTTGTCAATAGCATTTTGAAATGGACATAAGGAAATTAAGTTGAAGATAGAGATCAAAATATAGATCCAGAAATCTTTAAGTGTGTTCAAAGCCAACAATACCAGAAGTGGTTGACTAAAATGGCAAGCAAGGACATAAACCGTACAGCATGCCAACAGGAAGTAAGTGCTGAAACACTAAGCAGGGAAGGAGGCACAGGGACATAAAATGGGGAGGTTTAGAAAGAGCTTATTTTGAATGACTAGAAACATATAGGGAAAAGAGAGCCAACTTGTACAAGTTCTGTTTCTTTTCTTTTCTTTCTTTCTTTCTTTCTTTCTTTCTTTCTTTCTTTCTTTCAGTACTTTTAGAAGTCTCCCTTTCTAGATTCAATCATGCAGTTCCATTTCCTAAGGCTGCCTGGTTTCCCAAAGGCACTTCCTGTGCCCAGTATGACTCCTGTGCCAGTATCTCTCCCTCTAAGGTGTCCCTTTCTCCCTTAAAAGTCAAGACCCTTCTGGGTAAAAAGTTCGAGAAAATAAATATGAAAAGACTTTTTGTAATTGTATAAGAAAATTCCTTTGGAGTTAAAAACAAAATGTTATTTCTTTTGTCTTAATTTTTCCCAATTAAAAAAGCCAGGTTGACTCACCAAGAAGAATCTTGGATCCCTGAAACTCCCATAGTTCATTCCACCACAGACCTGGGAACAAACCTTTCACAGGAAGGAGGAGGGGACCCTGTTAATGACCAGAGAGGTGATATCACCATCACCTTTGCATGACACTAGGCGTAGGGTAAGCAGGAATGCAGGAAGCAGGTGACACACCCCTCTGACTCAGCCAAGTTTCAGTGCTTGCAAATCCTGGCTCCATTATTTCCTTCCTATGTCATTTTGGGCTTCACTTCTCTGTGCACTGCTTTTTCTACAGTAAAATGGAGTAACAATAATACTGGCTTTTCAGTTAATACATGTATAGCATTTTATATTAAGATCTATCTCCTGGGTAAGTATCAGTAACTGGTCAGCACTGAACTAGATGCCAGGGATATATTTAGAAAATTATCTAACACATAAATGTTAATTCAAGAGTCAAAAAGCCTTATCTGGAACCCCAACACTCACATTATTATAAATGTCTATAAGGAGGGTGATTATTTAATATACATACATATATACATATGTAACTCCAGGGAAGGTCTGGTACTCTATTCCAGAATCAAGGACATGAATATTTCTCTGATTAAAACATAGGGACTTAGTGAGCTAAATAAAGGCTACAAGTACACTCATGTAATTTGTCAGAATCTTTTGGACTTTAGAAGAACTGGTAGGATTCTATTTTTTAAGTAAGGGATAACAACCTTCAACTGAAATCTTTTCCTCACTAATTCTCAAGGTACGAGTGACAAAATAAATTGTTAAAACCATTGCGGAATAGAAAATACCTTCAGGCATGGAAAATGTAAGAGTGCATAATTAATCTATGGTACCTGTTAGTCTAAACAGTCTCTTGCTCGGATATGGTGTTTTCTAGATTCTCAGCCTGCTAATTCGTTCCACAAACACCTCTCAAAGTATCTTTTTAAAGAATGTTAAAAGTAATTTTTGAATGTAAGATAAAATGCTTAGGGCTTATGACTGTTTAATAACACACTCCTATTTATTCCACAGAAAAAAAGAAGACAAAAGCTAGGAAATGGCAAATGAACAGTTGGTTGGAAAGCATCTGTCTCATAAGAAAGAACACCAAAGCCTCTATAGTCATCCTTGGGGGGACAGGAATAAATGCTATTCCAAACTGGTAAGCCATCCTGCTACTACCAAAGGAATTCTCTCCACATTGCATTTGAAGGAAATATTTGCAGCTCTTCAAGAGCCTACAATAATTGGTTCAAGATGTTCTTCTCATGGCTGGTCAGCACTGGATGAAGGGTGTGCACAACCTCATGGAAGCTGACTTTTACTCATTTCCCCATATTTTGGTACTTCTCTCTCCCAATTTTTCACATACTGATTTTGTATTAAAGTCTGGCTTCCTCCAAGGCCTAGGTTTCCCTCTTACATGGTGATCCTGTATACGAAAGCAAGTTAAGAAGACCCAAAAGGGATGGAGATGATTATAATGCCGCATGCTTTTCCCCTTCCTGTTATCATTATACTCAATGAGACTGTAGCAGGAGGTCTGAAGGACATTTATGAGCTGAAAACTTAAAGCTATATCTCAATACCTAACTATTCAGTTGTTAGAGAACAGCATTTTGAGACTTATCTGGGTTCTTCCAAATAGCTGTTGCTGATTTAAAGTCCCCTTCAAAGTAAGCTTACACACACACACACACACACACACACACACACACTAGAATTTGAAGGTGTACAGTATACATATCAAATACTATTGTAGAAATGATTGAGGTATGTCTCTCAAATGGCTTCCTTTCATTTTGTTGTTTTGCAAACCCACAAAGACCAAATATGCCAAAACACCAGTACCTTCAGTAACTCTGGGAGAGAATTCAGAGGAATGTTTTTAGATATACATTTAACTATAATAAACTCAGAACAAAGAATGACAAACTAAATTTTAAAGATGAAGCTCTTGGATAATTCTTCTGGGACATACTTTCTAACATTTACTATTTCAATTTATATTATATCCTATTTTTATCGCTGTAGATGATGGCTTCTACATTTCTGAAGAACATCTGAAGTTTTTATATAGTCTTTTTCCTATCCTGCATTCATTTAGCCCAGTATTAAATTACCATTTTTTATCCAAGTATTTACATGAAATACAGAGGTGAAAATAACTATTAGTTACTGAATATACACTAGCATTAGGATATAAGTTAGCTAGAAATACTATCATGCTTTCTCAACATTTTTCCGTTTCCTTCTCAAAACTATAAATTCAAGTGTGTCAGGAGGACACACCTTAATTGTGCCAAATGACATGTGACATTCACACAAATTTGCAATGCCAATGTACTGATTTAGCGTCTCACAGCCATGCTTGTCTTTTTATCGAAGGTGAAGTCTTGGGAATTATTAGACTAAGGAAAACGATCTTCAAACCCTTAAAGTGGGGGGGGGGGGCACAATTTAGATCCCAACACACTCATTTTCCTCCTCCCATCTGCAGCCCACTCAACTAACTGAAAACTGCAGCTTTGCTATCCTGTTATGGCTTTCTTTTTTAAGTTGAGGATTTTATGATTTCAAAAGGAACAGAATGGGAGCCAGAAGTCAAGAATATACATTCAACTTTTAATTTAGATGGGCCTACTTAAAGCAAAATAAATAATATTACACCCTTTATAATTCAAAGCCCAATTCTGTTAATGTCATAATTGCATGTTTTATGCTCATAAATGGAAATTGCCCAGAATGCCTATATAATTACTGACACTTAAAATATTTCCATCTAATTCTATGTAAGTATATATAACATGATTACTTCTACTGACCAATAAAAAACAGACAAAAACCAAGCAGCCATCTACTATCCTAATCTGCCTGCTGGGCTCAACCTTTACACAGTCTTATTTCAGCAAGGTCAAAAATTCAAACATTCACACTAATATAAAACTGCTAGCTCAGTGTCCTTTGGAACACAGATATGCACAGCTTTACTGTTTGTTTTTTGTTTTTTTGTTTTTTTGTTTTTTTATTTTCTGGAATAGAAGCAGCTCAGACTCAAAGCCAAGAAAACTGAATTTCAGGTTTTAGAAAAAGGAAGGCAGGCAGATACACAAGTATCACGTCATTAAGAGTTAGTTGCTCATTACCATCTTGAAAATGTTATGTACTGTACGGAAATCAGCACCCTTTTGCTTTGCTAATGTAATCAAACAGAACAATCTTAAAATCATGACATGAATGCAAAACAAATTCTATGACCACCATAATCTGTTGTGCACAATCAGATGTTTTGGGTGCACTGCTTCAACTTTCATTTTGTTAAAGATCTAGATAAAATATGACACAATGGAGAAGCAAAGGAGCCGACTAATTCTGAAAGTATCTCTTCAAATTTCAACTTGCTATTTTGCATTCAGACTGAATGCAAATCACTATCCACGGAAAGTTAATGTAGCAACTCAAGCAAACAGCCCATTTTGATTTCATGCTTTGCCCCACTGAAAAGGAAACCATGTTCAAAAAGTAAGATCTTGTTCTATTACATATGTTTGGCTGAACTAGTAACACCCAGCTCATTTTGTTAATTGCCCGGTTCTTTCTCAGCCTTTATGCAATACTGAGGGCTGCCTACTTTTAAAATCCCTACCTTTGTTTATATGTTCTCATTCTACACACTTGTTAGGGGTCTGTGAACAATTTTGCAATTCTCCCACACACCATATGATATCTATTAGGGACAATGCCACTTTTCACTTACCGATTCTGGATAACGCAGTGTTTCCTGGTGACAGAACGATGAAGCTTCTGTTTGCTGAAACTCCCTTTTCTCAGCTTGGTAAATCTGATTATAAAACGGCTTTGTTCTGATCGCACAGGCACTTTTTCCCACAAAAGTTTTCTAACGAGTTATCTGCATTTCATTCCTATGACAAAATGAATCAGACAAAAGGGAAAAGGGGAACAGGGAATAAGTCTACACAAGTTCTTGGCACACATTTTCAGCTACATTTTTCTCAGTTTAATCAGTAAGCTGCATTAAAGTGACAGTTACCAGTTCAGGAAGCCAGAGTTTGATCAAATCAGCTACAAGCAATCTCAGTGTCTTGCACTGGTGTGTAGACCCCACAGTTGCAGTCACTTGGTCATCTATCACACGGAGGAATCACTGGACAGTCCCCACCCCCATCCTGCTCCTGATGAGCAGCAGCCAGCGGGAGTGTGGAGAGTGGACAGTCGCCTAACCCGGGACTTCTTATAGGGACCTGACAATTAGCTACTGACCAATTGCAACCAGCACCTAGTACCTAAGTCACATGACAGGGCAGTCCCTATGCCTGTAGAATTTCTGAATTACTGGGGTTATACAAAGGACACTCATTCAGGAAAAGGGGGGGGGGGGTTAAGCCGAAACAGAAAATGCCCTGGCTATGACAACTTGAGCTTTAAAACAAGTAACACCCTAGCCTCACCCAGACAAAGAAGGAGCTGAGACCCAGCCAGGATGGGAATCAAAAGAATGTTTGGCATGTATTAAAAAATAATCCCAAAAGCAGAAGTTGAGTTTAAAAACTCAATTCAGCTATAAATGAACTGCTTGCTCGTCCCACTTCTGATGGTCTCCCGGACAATTCCACATTCTAAGCTTCATTCTGCACAGCTCCACAGAGGCTGTCAGAACCACCATAGGGAGATAGGAAAAGTGCATAAGCTTCTCTTCCCTTCCCATAAAGGGCACCAAGAGAAGATTCCTACGTCAAACACATTTCTTTTAAAAACAATTGTAAAAATTAAGCAAATTTAACCAACCTTGGGAGAAATCTTTATGCTAACTACAAATCATGCCCCCTTCCATTTTCATTTGCTCATATCAAGAATACTCTTGTTAAGTAAACAAGCCCACTTTATGCAGTAGCTGCCAATTTATTTTTAACACTCCCAATTTTTCTGAAATACCACTTATGCCTCAGGAAAAAATTCAACCACAAACACCCTTACCATTCTCTGAAAAATGGTACTTACAAATGTTCCTTGTTTGGATCTGTCCATTTCTTCTTCCCCTTTCCGGTATCTAAAGTCAAAACACGAGCTCAACCTCTTCTTTCCAAATCAGACGCCCAATTTTGCTCAGGCAAAGCTGCAATAGCTCTTTCTTCAAGGCAAGTTCAGAGCACTGTGCTGCTTGCCATTCCCAATTTATGGAAGGAAGCATATGTCAAACAAACCAGGTGATGACTCACACTGCCTCCCCCGTCACATTTTCCCCAGAATGGGGGGGTAGTGTAAGTACAGCCCATTTGGATGTGACTCAGTTTTATTAGACTGGTGGTTGTAGTTGATCTGACTAGTTCCCATGCTTTTTTCTTTTCTAGCTCATACATTTAAAGATCAGAATACATTTTCTAATGGGTTTCAAAGCACTCAATCATGTAAACAAGAAAGCTCAGCTAAGCTCTGGTCCCACTTTTTAATATGTAATATATCAGAACAATATGCTGTAAATTTTACAATTAAGGCCACTGAACAATCAAGTTCACACAACAGTGGGGAAAAGGTTTTCTACATGCAGGTTGACTTCATGTCTTTACCATGGGAGGAATCCAGTTTTAAATCTCTTGTTGGGGCCCATGTGGCAGGTTCTTCAGGAAGTGGTCAGGGACATGAGAGGCGAGCTGTGTACCAGGCTTTCACTTTTGCATATACTGCAATTTGCACTCTAACCTGAGTCACTCACATAGAATCACAAATTTGACAATGGCCCCACCCCACCCCAACATCTGAATAGTCTTTTGATGTCAACTTGTTTAATAGCTGAAGACAAAAGCCTTAAAAAAAAAAATCACCAAATAGTCTCTGGGGAAATTCCAATCAAATAAACAGCTTCCAAGTCTCCTCTTCGGTATGATGTTTAACTACCATGATGAGAATGACATTACATGTATGGAATCAATTAGTCTCAGGTATTTGAGAAATATAAAGAAATGGAACAATAAGTGCAAACACACACACACACACACACACACACACACACAATCTGAATGGCTCAAGTAAGCAGTCAAACTACAGTTATCTCTTTTCAGCATACTTCCTTTAACCTTGAGCAAAGTCAGCAACTGCTTTGACAAGGGCTTTTACTGTTGATTAAACTGTGATGGATAACTAGTTATGTTACAATGTAGGACCTACCTTCTATTTTTAAAACATAAGGCAAATTCTCTAACTCACAGATGAAGACACAGAAAAGATACACACATGGAAATATTATTTAAAAAGCTAAATTGGAAGTTGATCATTCACTTTATAAATATATAGAAAAAAATCCCCATAAGTTTTTTTTTTTTACTGGAATAAACACCAGTCTAAATTTTCATAAAGAATCAGTTTTCAGATATTAAATTTAGAAACTACTTGGAAGTGCCTTTCCAAATTATACTTTTTAATTCTTTCTACTTTAAGTACATGCACATATTTCTCAACTAGTTATTAAAATCTGTTCATATTTCAACAGGGATATATTAATCTAGCCGCTGACATTTTCCAAGTAGAGCTTTATTGGCTTAAAGACAGTTACCTTCCCATGGTACACAAAGAACATCAAGTCTATAATTACTTAGCTTTCGATGGAAATTAACACAGAGAATCAAAGCTGACTTTAATAAAAATCAAAAAACCAAAATTCTGGCATCTGAAGAAACTTATAACATCTCTTAAAAGTCTGGAGAATGGCTAGTGTTTCAATCCTGGTTCCTCCATTCCTAGCTTTGCACCTGAACTGAAAAGGGTTGAAACAGTGTTTGAGTCACACACAGCAGTTATTCTATCACTTAAAAATAACATTTAAAACTACTTTATTAGTGATGACAAGCACCTGACCAAGCCATTATTTCTGTAGAGCATTTCAGAATCTGTTAGGGCTTTTCCCATCACACTCTCTGGAGTATCTTTAAAGCGGTGCAGAAGGGAGCTATGACCAGATGGAATCAGTCAAAACAGACATTCAAAAAATCCCATAGCATGGTGACAAAAACCTGCCTTCCTGCAAAACACAGGAACGTGCAAGGTTGTGTGTGGGGTTGTGGCAAGAGGATAAGGAGTTAGGTCCAGGCCAGCCGAGGTGAAACCCTGCCTCAAAATTAAAACAAAACAAAACAAAATAAAACAACAACAACAAAACACCACTATCATTCTAGTTGGCGCAGATAGGTCAAGACATTAGATCTGTCACCAGTCAGGAAAAGATAAGTGAGTCAAAACATTGGAGGAACATTACAGCTCTGTTCAGGGTAGAGCATTGTCCTGGGCATAGTGCAGAGGACTTCCAAACAGATCCTAATAAAATAGATAAAGAGTACAGACTCAGAGTAGACCCATGATCTACTCTTTTGCTTTGCTTTGTTTTGTTTTGTTTTGCTCCATAAGGCTACCACATAAAACCCCACAACACTTATCCGAAGGGAAGCCCAGGCAGTTGGGTGAAGAACCTCAGTATATGTTCTCTATTAGATTATCTTTCATTAAGAAATTCTACTTCCTCTGAGTACACGAAGCTCTGGTTCCATCTGAAAGCTATATGAAGCAGTTCAACCATCCCCAAAGCCCTTTGGTGACAAAAGCTAATAGTTTCTAGTCAACATGTGATATAGTTACCAGATGATAAAAATACAAGACATCAGGCAGACATCTCTGAGGTACAAGTATACTTTATAAATATGCAGATCCTCAAATACTGTGCTCTGATGAATGGCAAAGGGTGAGCAACTGATCCAACTTGTCTTTAACATAATAGAGGTATGACAGCAAAATGGAGAGAAGGGAGTTGTGTGGAAGGCTCCAGGACTCACCCCTTTCCTTTTGGTGGGAGCTTAGGTCAGAGGTACAGATCCAGTTCAACTCTGAACTAAAAGGTTGTTTTGGAGAAACAGCACAGAGTTCTCTTTCTTCCAGAAACCCAAATTACCAAACAATCTGACTTTTTCAGTTCTAGAAACCCCAACTATAGGTCAAGGTGAACACAAACAGCCCAAGATCCAATACTGGCCCTGGGAAGGTATCACCTAAAGGAATGTGGGAGAGGAGAGTCACCTCCTTTCTTTTTTTCATCACTTGGCAAATAGACATAAACAAGAAAATACAGGGAAGAAACAAAAATCTCTGATTCAGTAATGCTCACCACACTATCAAGGCTGAGCAGCCACCCCCAATAGATTTCTTCCATTCCAAGGGAGGCAAGAACAGCTTCAAGCTTCCATGTCACACTGTTCATTCAAGCAAATAAAGTAACTTCATCAGTTGTATTTTGTAACAATCAGAAATCTGGAGAATGTCAAGTATGATGATACATGTCTATAATTCCCTGCCTTTGAAAGCAGAGGCAGGAGGAATACAAATTCATTCTGAGCCACAGAGTGAGAGCATGGCTACAAAATATCAAAAACTAATTTCTTACTTAGTGAAGTATTCCACTTTCAGAACACATTAACATCATGTATAGTTTACATAAAATTTCCAGTATCAGAATTAGTAACATGCCTCCATGGCTGGGCTACATGAATGCCTTGACAAACATGCACACAAATGGCATGCAGATTTATGTAGGACACTGGGAACATGTATTTATGAGGACTGGACTATGCTCTAAGCTTTTCATTTCATAGAAGAAGCTGCCTGTCTTTTTGCAGTGATTTCACACAGAAGCTGAATACTTTGCTCAGAAATTTTTTTATTACTTGTCTCCTGTCCCCACCCATTTTAAAGAACGAACTGACTCAGTTCTTTGATGACAACAACATCATGGGTAAGAGTGAATACAGCGGTGGGAAGGGTAGGGGAAGAAGAAGAGGATGAGGAGGAAGAGGAGGAGGAGAAGGAAAAGAGAAAGGAGCCAAAAGCTGAATCATGCCATGTGAGTAATTTTAGGGTTTTTTCTTCTTCCTAAGGATATAAATCAAATTAAGCTTGTTTTGCTGTGGGTGAAGGAAAGAGAATATAATAATATCATGAATCAGAGCAATTATCAACTATGTGACACTCACTAAAAATTAACTACAATCACTGCTTTCTCACAAGCTGTCCAAAGGTGCAAGAACACTTGTTAATCAATATAATCCTTGACAAAATTCCCTCAAGTTTCAACTCGATTATAACTTTCTTCTCTAAAAAGAATAAAATTCCTTTTGCACATGTATTTCAGAAACAAGAATTACTTCATAGCCCACTGTGAGACAGTCTTTGGCCTTTAAAGGTTAGTGACAAACACACAAGGGTACTACTAGGTAGAGACCAGGACAAGATACAGAATTGTAAGATCGATTACTCAGAAAATGACTTTAATCTCTCAAAAGCATCCCACTGGAAATGATGACTACATTCATGGGACAAACACTCAGAAGAAAGTGGGCATCTCTGTCCTAATAGTTTGTAGAAAGAAGAAAGTTATCATATGAACCTTAGACTCAAACACATGAATTCTCAGGACTCATGTATTTACTAGGAATAATTAGAAAAAGGTAGACCCAAATAAAATATAAATCAAGCTATTAGAAATATACACAGGAGTTTTATGTAGAGGAGGATCATCCCTCTGCAGGCCCACACTTTTCAGTACCTGGACATAATGGCAGGTGGATTGCTAGTTCAAGGCCAGCCCATGCATGCACAGTGAGACCCTTTGTTAAATGGAAAGTGGCTAGCTTAAAGGAAAAGCTTTTATCCAACCAAATTAGTATCTTCTGCTCTTGGACAAATGTAAATAAGGAGTTAAAGGTACATTTCCCCCCTTGTCAGTGCTGAATCTGGAACCCAGGTACTCAGGTGTGCTAGCTAAGTGCTCTACCACTTAGCTATGCTTGCTATGTTTGCTAAACAATGGAGCTAACAAGACAGTGTTTTGTACAAATCCAGTTCCTTACAGAATGATCCACAGAGATCAAAGAGGACAGTGCTTTTATCACATTGTTGGGTTTTCCAAATTTCATTTCTATTTATAGGATAATAGTTTTGTACTAGTACCCTTAATGGAGTCTCTAAAAAAATTATTTCAAGACAACTTTGAATATGCCAAGGCTTTTAAGTTTCTTGGGTTCTTTGTATTCCTCAATTTAGAGATTTTAATTAGTAAGAATGAGTTCTTTGTGGATGACAATTTGTACACCTAAGTTTACCCATCTGCAAATCTGTCTGAATAACAGTAACAAATCTTAGCCAAGATATGCTGTATATTAGTGTTGGCTTTATATAAAATGAGCCATATCTGTTCTCAGACTCAGGGACATAGTTATCTACACCCTCGGCCTTCAAGTTCCCTGTCAAGCTTATATGACTTATTTTTCAGTCAGCATTGTCCAAGCTCATAATCCCAAATTTCCTACATAGCAGAAACAATACTCTCAAGTCCAACTTTGCCACATTGTGTACTGTACCTGCTGTAAATGAGAAAAGGAAATGTCCAATTCATATTCTAGTGTTCTCTCTCTCTCTCTCTCTCTCTCTCTCTCTCTCTCTCTCTGTCTCTCTCTCTCTCAGAAGAAAAAGGTTCTATACCTGAGGAGATGGATCAGATGGAAAGTACTTCATTTGTAAGTACAAGGATCTAATGTCAATCATTAGAGTCCATGTTAAAAAAAAAAAAAAAAGATTGCACAAATCTGTAATCCCAGTGCTGGGTAAGCCAGAACTGGTCCCTGAGGTGCATTGGCCAGCCTAATCTAGCCTACTTAGTGAGCTGCAGGCTAGTGACAGGCCCTGTATTTAAAAAAAAAAAATCAAGGATGGACAAGGCCACCCCTGGCCTCCACATATGCATGTGCACCTGCACACCTGCACACCTGCACACACATAAACACATACATGTAGATCTTCTAAATGTTAACTCAAAAGGGAAAACATTGAGAAGAAAAATCAAAACAGATTTCATCAATCCCCAGAGTAAAAACACCCTAAACAGAAGAGTCATTGAACAGTCTGCTTAGGTACTTTCTGTTCTCTACTACACTAAGCATTTAGAGTGGAAACCAGGGTTGGTATAGGGGCTGCCAAGCATTTGTCGAGTGCTGAAAAATCAGAGGCACCATAGATGTTAAGTGGAAGTGAATTCCAGACTGTTTATAATCACTAAGTATACAATAAGAGGCAAAAAATGGTATAATAAAGACATGCCGTAGAAAGCATGAATCTGGACAAGGACAGTGGATGTGCAGTGGTAGAGTGGTGAGCTTTATTGGGAGTTGACAAAATAAAAGAGTCAGTAGAAGCACAATAATAATCTAATAATCTGTGGCTATAGACTGAAGGATATAGCAAACCTTAAACACCAAGTGTTCACTAGAGCTGTGAAGAATCAATGGTATTTATCTTCCTGTTGTTGTTCTTGTTGTTAAAAAATACAAACACTGAGCAAAAGTGCATCAATACTTTAGAATTCTAGACAATAGTTTAGAATACTACTCCAAAACCACAACAACTATAGCAGCACACATTGCTTGAAAAACACCGAAGTATACAGCTTATTCAGATTTGTTTCTATCTGAACTGAAGATTGAACATGTCTCCATGAATGGCTCCAATAAGTAGGAACAGCACCATGGGGTATCTCCCAGAGAGTTGGCAAGCACCAGATAGTATCTATCTGTAGACATACAACAAAATCTGACTAGAGTTCTTGGGAACTACCGCCGAGCATCTTGAGGACTAGATAGAACATAACTGCACATGAAATTACCATTTACTGATTGCAAGAATTCTATACTCCTGTTGCCTGTGAAGAGCAGCATCAAAATTCTTAGGGTGTTCTCAAGGATAACACATACAAAAAAAGCTGGGGTACCTGAATTAGTTTATGCCAGATAAGGACAGTCAAACGGGGTTCAGAACACAGATTGCCCAAGTCAAATGTCAGCCCTACCCAACTCTGCTAGTTACAGGATATGCAACCTTGGAATTAGCAAGAATTAGCATAAAAACCTTTCAGGGAAACCACAAAATCAGAGCAGTAGAATGTTACACATTCTTAGGACACCAACAGTACTATAAAATTTGAGGGCAAAAATATCTTAAGTTGCAAAATTAACTTTTAGGTTGCTTCAACATGCCAACACACCTGTAATGAAAATTAGAAGCATACAATTCACATTTTAGAAGGAAGAGACTGGGAATAGATTGTATACTTGCCTCAGGCCCCTTTTGTCCTTGTCACCTCTGAGGTTCTCTTCTGGAACCCCAGAGGGTCAAGGCATAAAACACTGTCTACTGAACTACTGAAGAGATTGTACCCTGCAGGGAAATGGCCCTCTGAAGGCTCTCCACCATGAAAAGAGACAGATTTAAGCAAGCTCAGCAAGAACAAGGAGTAGGTTTAGTAAGTGAAGCAAGGCCACCAACTCTCAATTTTGCCATCTTTGCATCTTACCATGGGATTTGGAGCCCCTTGAATTGACATGCAGCTTACCTAGTGAAGTCGTGTTACTGTATAGATACAGGATCTTTCCTCTTATTTCTCAATTCTTTCTTTTGTTTGGCTCACTGCTTTGCTTTTGTGGGTTTTGAGGTGTGTGTCTATAGAGTTGCTGGGGATAGTATATTGAAGCAAGTGTCTGACCACTGAACTGTATCTTCATCCCAATAAGCTGAAAATTCTAAGAGGAGTGTGGTCTCTACACAAATCCTCATCAACACACCAGCCTTCCCTGTCTTCCCCATCTGAAGTACCACACCAGCCAAAATGACTTAGTCTTTGTGCCTACATTTCTATTCCTAAAGAGAATGAAAGATCTGCAGATGTGGACAATGAGCCACACAATGGTGGTCCACAAAAAGCTCAATAAAGAGCATATCTCAGGCATTACCTACAAGTAGGGAGTCCTACTCCCCATCTCAGGCCAATGTCCAGACACAGCTCTCACCCAAGATATCCCATCCAACAGAAAGTTCTCTGTGAGAAGAAGCTTGTGAAACAGGGAGATTTCAAGCAAGACCCCCTTCCTAAAGGTCAAAGCTATTAATACAGACAAAAGATGGAAGCAAGCCAGGGCTGACAATGGAACATGGACTCTGTTTACCAGGAAAAGCAATTCTCTGCAGCCCATCTTCCTAACTTAGCCATGTGGGGACACATGTCCAAGAAGCCCCATTTCCCAGGTTGGGGCTAGGAGGGATTATTTGTTGCTTTGTTTTGTTTTGAGACAGGGTCTCTCAATATAGTCCTGGATGTCCTCTAACTCACTGTATACACCAGGCTGGCCTGGAACTCACAGAGATCTACCTGCCTCTGCCTCCTGAATGCTGTGACTAAAGGCACATGCCATCATGCCAGGTCCAATTTCCCAGTTTTTCAACCAAGAAATACACTATAGCATTTCTAACTATATAGAGTTAAATAACATGTAGGGTTCCTTCACTGTTAATACCTTCTTGCCCATGGTCTAACATATGCATGAGCTCAAAATACAACATAGAATCAGTAAACAAGCCAGATATTACATTAGGGAACAAATTATATGCCAATGCCTTTCATTTTTCCTCCAGCAAGATAACTGGAGGTGTATGTCAGTAATAGAGTTCTGCCTAGCATATACAAGAACTGGGATTCCAACAGGAACATTGTTTGCTACAACCTAACAAACAAGCAATAAACACCACCAACAAAATCAACTCCATGCTGTCAGTGGGGGATATTTGTACAATTTTAAGTCAAGGTGATGGAGTATGGCATGTATCTCTACACTTACAGGAGTGCTAAGATGTGGTCTGGGGTGCCTCCTACCTTTTAGAATGGGGATTCTTATAGAATGAGACAAAGAAAGTGCTCCTGAGTGTATTTCTGGTATATCCTGGGTGTATTTCTTAGTATATATGTTGTATGCAAGTGCACATGTGGGTGAAAGCCAGAGTTTGAGGTCAAGTACCTTCCTAGACACTTCTTTCTATCTTATTTCTAAGACATGGTCTCTCACTGAACTTAGAACACGTCAATTCAGCTAGACTGGCTGGCCAAACAAGCTCCAGGGATTCACCTGTCTCTGTCTCCCTAGCACCAAGGTTACAGATGTGTGCTGATATGCCCAGCTTTTGCATGGGTGCTGCAGATCCAGCCGCTGGTTCAAATGCTTCTGTTACAAGTACTTTACGAACCGAGCCAGCTTCCCAGCCCATATTTCAAGGTTATTGAGTTGGACTGAGTGACGCTTCTATCAAATGGGGGAATCCTACAAGTGGGAAGGAAACAAATCTCTGAAGGCAATAAGAGACCTTGGAACTGGAAAGATGGCTCTGTGCTTAAGACTTCTTTGTTGGGCTTTGGAGAACAAGAGCTTGATTCCCAGCATCCACATAGCAGACCAAAGCTACAGACAGAGGATCCATGGGGTCTGATGCTCTCTACTGGCCTCTGCAAGAAGCAAGCACACACTTGGTTCATGAGCAAACATAAATGCAAATATTCATACATACAAAATTAAAATCTTAAAAACATTAAAGACAGTGACTCCAAGCATTCAGTGAAACCTTAATTGGAGCTTCTCAACAAAGACCGCCATCCCTGAAATGAGCAGATTCTAGGAAAACTAAAACCAAATAGATTATATATATATAAAATCCACACAATTATGGAGTTTATACTTACAGCAGAGCAATGACCAGTGTAAGCTAAAGGTTAGAGGACAGGAAAAGAATGGAGCTGAAAGAGATGAACTAGGGATGGGCTACATAGGGAAGCTCATTCAGTGAAGGATTTCTAGCTGCAAGGTCAAGGTGTATCATAGTTCCCTAACTTCATTTTCCATGCCTGCTACAGATATTGAACCAGTTCTCCATGCAAGCTACTGCAGATATACCTCAAGCTATATTCAAATCTTTTCCTCCTTTCAAAGATCAATAGGTTATCTACAATGTTTTTTTTTCTGTCTCTGAGATGACATTTCTTTATAGCTCAGACAGGCTTTTACTTCATAGAGATCCGCCTGTCTCTGCCTCCCGAGCGCTGGGATTAAATGCGTGTACCACCACCGCCTGGCTGTTGCTGCTTCTTTTAAAAACAGTGTATGATAGAAAACTTCAAATTACATACAAAAGTTAAGAGAATAGTATATACGGTACAGCTGCCCCTACATGAATTTCATTGTTTGCATACTATTAACAACTACAACAATCTGGGTTCAGTTGGTTAAAAAAAAAAAACATCAGTAGGAAAATAAATAAGCAAGTTAATATTTAAACCTTTCTCAAGCCAACAAATAGATTTTGTTTATTGTTTGTTTTGCTTTGCTTTTGTTTTTCAGACAGAGTCACATACTGTAGCCCAGGCTAGCCTAGACCTCACTATATAGCTCAGGCTGGTCTCAAATTCACAGAACTCCTCTTGCTTCACCCCATAGCTATTAGGGTTATAGGATATATTTATCACACCCAGTGAAAGATTTATATTTTTTAACTGCATTTATTTATTGTATCATATGTGAGGACATATGCCATGGCATGATTGTGAAGGTCAGTGGACAATCTGTGGAAATTGGTTCTGGCCTTCTAGCATGTGGTTCTGGGGATCAAAATCAGGTTATGAGGCATAAGCCAACTCACCAACCTGAGATAATTTTAAGATAATTTTCTAGAGTGTTTGGTTTTTTTCTTATGGTAAAAGTTAAATTATTACCAGATGAAAGCTAATATAAGTCAATTAACTGCATCTTTAATCTCTAGGTCCATGTTCCACATTTTTATGAAAAGATATGAAAATTTATTTTTAAATGAGAAGTGATTGTTATCTATTTTCTTATACTTTTTTTGTTGTTTATATGTTTAGTAGAGTCATGTTGGCATCTTCTTTAAATATAATTTGAAGAGAGCACAGATCATTTTTCAGACATCAAAACACATACCATAATTTAAAAAGGAGTTACCATTTCTTCTTCCAAGGACTAGAATAACTTGGCATTCCTTGCACAAAGCCAGCAGCCTTCAGTTCTAATTAAGTCCCATCCTTCGTTTACACCATGTCACTGCCTTTAAAGTTCCTAACTCCCTGACTACTAACCACATCTCATTCAGCACAGTGACAGTCCTTCCTCTTCCCCAAGGAGGGCGACCTGTCTATAGCATGCCGCAGAGAGTAGCTCTTCTGATGCTCAAAATCCTTACATTGAACTATTGTTCAGGGGCTGCAGGAAATCCATGTTCATTTCCTCATCTTGTCCACTTTCAGTTACTTTTAGATGACTTTGTCCAACACGAATGTGGCATAAACCATTTGTATCATTAAAAAGAACATCATGTTGTATAAAAACCTAATTACTTTCTTTAAACATTCTGGATTTGTATCAGAATGCTCCCAACTTCCTAATCTGCAGCATCCCAGTTGTACTCTCCTATGCTGAAAGATACTTCTAGTATGCAGGAAAAACCACCATTAGTCTATGTGAGCCTCTTCCTTACCTTGCCATTTGTCACAGACCTTTCTTTTGATTTCTAAGGTTCTCCTCTCCTATAAGCTCTGCCCTCCCCCCCCCCGCCTCTTCAATGAGGTTTAAACTTGTGGTAAGTATTCAGAAATGTCTAATAATGACAAGATTATACCAGAGTTCATGACTAGTTTTTTTTTTTCTTTCTTTTAATTTGTTTACAGCTCTGGCTACTTAGGATACTGTACAAGAGAAAGGGTTGTGGGGGTGGATGCGCACACAGGGCCTCTAAACTGCAATGGCCTTGCAACCCAAGGTACAATCTAAACAACTAAAACAGAACTTTATGGGGCTGGAGAGGTGGCTTGGTGGTTAAAAGCACTTGCTTCTCTTGTGGAGGAGCCGCTTTTGATCTCCAGCACCCACACCAGGTAGTGTATCTATAGAATCAGTTCCAGGAGATCCAACACTCTTTGCTGTTCTCTATTGCACCTATACACATTGTGCACATAAAGTCACATGGGCACACACAAACACAAATAAAAATGAAAGAATAAATCTTTTTAAAAGAGATCTTAACAATTGGCCTATATTAATATGTGATGTTCACAAAGCAGTGTCCTTGAAGTATGATACATTTGTCTTTGTCATTGCAATGGTTTTTATGCTTGCCCACATCTCCTAACTGCTAATCCAGTGTAGTGCTCCTCAGCGCTTTATGTTACTTAAGGTTCAGAGGCAATTTAATTGTGGGCTTTACATACCTACATAGTACATACAGACCTGACCACCAGCTCATTAGTACCTCCATGACCAAGAGCTCCAGGCAAAACGGGAGACAAAAAAAACAGCTTGAGAAAAATAGAATAAGTGTATACTAAACATGAAAATGTTTTTAAAGGGAGCTTATTCCCAAATCCTGAATGGTAGTGAACTTCAGTTTCGATTCTTTGAGATGTCTCTTCCAGGCACCTGATTTCCAATACAAGCTCATAAATTTCAAAAATGACTTTATATCCAAAATGAATATAACTAAAGCTGCCTTCTATTATCTCTCACGATAGAAATGATTCTTAAGTTATAAGAAGAACTTGAACTAAATAAATACTTCAAGTGCTTTTTCCACTTCAATGAACCCTCCCATGCAGTCATAAAAACATAGCACCCTCAACAAGGGTGCAGCTCATATACCCCCAGTGCTTACGACCTCCCACCCAAGTTTCTATGGTGATTCATACTTCTTTCCCTCAGTCCTCCTAGCATATTTTATAATTTATTGTTGGTACATAAAATACTGAACATTTATAGCTTTTCATAATAAATTTTTCTCTTAAAATTGAGAATTTAGGCCAGAGACCTCTGTAAGATCCTAAATGGATAAAGCATGGGTATGAGCCCTAGGATGATTTTCTGAGACTCTTCACATTTTACACTCAGGAAATACTAGAAATTATTCAAGTGCAAGCCAAGTTTAAGCATGCCATGTAGTTGGAAAGTCACCAGTGAAATATTAATAACAGCTGAAATCTGACATATACTCTCCTATGTTCCCTGAGTACAATATATTCCCGTGATTAAAAATACATTCCATTTCCTCAAAGTGCAAATTCAATCTGTCAAACTGCATGACAAGACCATAAAGCTGCTGAAATTCTGAAACCTAACCTGCTAAACATGCTGAACAGCCCTTCTCCAAGGAAGTTGAAAGAAATCTAATGTATCCTTTACAGCCATCCACATCTGAAAATTACAAGAGTTTCAAAATCATTCCTAACAAAACTGCTAAATGTTTACAGGACCACAAATTCTCAATCTAAAATTACATCTCTACATGTGTTGTAAATGGCACACAAATATAAAAATTTCCCTTGTGTTCCTATGAACACCAAAGTATTTAAGAGGTCTGCAAGATCCCTGTAAGCAGACATTGGCATAAGCCCTTGCATACTGTAGGTTATATCTTTAAAAGGTGTCAAAGGAAAAGCATATGAAATGCTGTGATCTCTACCTACTGCCACTTAAGACTTACTGCCCACGCACTGCACAAACCCTGCCAGCATCCTGCATCCACCCTTTCTTTCAAGCCTACTACATTAGACCATGGAAACTCAGGATGTGTGGCCAGAGGCCCCTGCTTTGAATCCAGCTGGCCTGCCACGTGGCGTGGCCATGACCTTAGTCACACTTCCCCTGACATCCTGTGAGTGGGCTCAAGTTGGATCCAGACCTTCTCACAGTGTAGCCCGCCCTGCTCCTGGAAATGCAAACCTCTGCTCCCTAAAACATTCCATTCTCAATTCCACAACAGGGCTTCCTGCTTCCCACCCCTCAGGAACAACAGGTCTTTGAGGATCCTCACCACCCTGGGAACACCTTAAACCACTTCATCAGTCTCTATCAAGAGAGGCATTTCCATCTTACCGGAGATTTTCAAATAAGCTTGTTCCCAGAGCCTCACTAACCACTACAACCACAATAACCACTTTTATAGTCATTATGGACATACTTAACACTCTAAATTCGAGATGTGACCCTATGAAACACTCACAACAAAACTCTTCTCATGAAAGAGGTACAGGTTCATTCAGCACAGAGTGAATCTGCTGCATTGGTCACAGAAACATTATCTTCATGGTTCTTTTTCTAAGATGGAATGAAAGGATTTCCCAAATTCTTCAGTTTGCCTGGGCCTGAGTGTGCATGCTTATAATCCCAGCTACTTGGAAGGCTGAGCCAAAAAGACCTTAAGTTCAAAGGCTGTCTGAGTGGGTAGGATTTTATCTCAAAACAAAAAGTAAAAAGTAGCGGTAGGCATAGAGTTCATTGGTTCAATCTTCAGTGAGGCATAAGGATAGAAGAAAGAAAGAGGGGAAAAATCCCTGTGTATATTTTCTCTTTCAAAAGTCTCTCTCCCCCCCCCCTCTCTCTCTCTGTGTGTGTGTGTGTGTGTGTGTTTGCTTGGGATGGAGCAAGGGTTTTTTTGGTTTTTTGTTTTGTTTTGATTTTTTTTTTGCATGTTATGCAAAATCTCTACCATGGAGGTATACTCTCACTCCCTTTGCCTTAATAATAAGGGAAATAACATTAAATATTATCAAATTTCTCTATTCCAATGTGGTTATTAAGGTTTTGTTTATGAGCTGATAGAACTAGGACTGTTCAGTGACAAAATTACCCATATCTTCCTCCAAAATTTTTAATGTAGATTGTAGAAATTATTTTTCAAGCAATGATGTAAAACTTGGAAAAGTTACAGTCAAGGAAAAGTGCATGCCCCCATCATTTGCCCTCATCATCATCAAATTCACAATCAGACATGGATGGAGCCTTCACACTGTCTCCTATCTTAACCAGGGTTTACAATTATAAAACCAGAAGCAGTTACATGAGGACTCTGAAGAGTCATCAGTCTAGGAAAGACAACCAGAACTTGAAATGCCAGCAAACTGGCAGTGTGTCTCATCCAGTGTGCCCAAATCAAGGCTTAACACATAGTTACCAGACACCAGCTACTGGCAGAGGAGAAGCAGATGTCCATAGCTCTGGCTACAGCCATGAAAGAGAACTTGTGATGCTTGGAGACCTCTCTCTCTCTCTCTTTCTCTCCCTCTGTGTGTGTGTGTGTGTGTGTTTGTGTTTGCCTCCACTCCATTTCCCTCCTTCTCCCTGCTATCTCAAGCGACCATGCCCAAGTATCCCAGTGGTGTATATGGCAGACAGCAGCAAGAGAAACTTGCAAAGCTAAAACCAAAGCTCCCTCTGTGTTCATCAGAACTGTGGTTCCAAGAAGGTGGGGCTGAATCCCATGATGGCTTGCTGACCAGTTATTTGGCTGCAGAAACTTAGGCATTGCTGTGCAATTCATGACAGAAGACATTAACTAACGTCCAAGTTTCCTGGCCACGACATAAAACAGAAATCCCATAGAACTAGAAGGATATATATATATATATATATATATATATATATATATATATATATCATCAAAAGGAGGAGCTTAGGAAACAAATATAATCCCGAATTGTTTATAAACTACCAGGCTTACATCTCAGGCTTGGACACATAAATCTCATCAGAAATAACCTACAAAGAATTGGCAGTGAATGTGCTGAGACTCCAGACTGGCCATCTGGAGTAGACACACAAATGGCACTAGTAATGGATGACACCACAACCACGGCTTATTGAAGGTAAAATAGTAATTGCTCACTGGGCCTAACCCTGTCAACTGCAGGGTAAACTAAAACACAATTTTCCATAGATTTAAATAAGATCTAGTCTCATAACATAATACTCAAAATCTCCCAGATAGAATCAGTGTTACTCAACATGAAAGGATAATACATGCCAGCATAAAAATGGCTAATCAAAAAAGTAAGAAAGATATAAAGAACTGTTGGAAATCTGAGAACTTAACAACCAAACAAACAAAACTTGGAGACAGAGCCAAATGTTAGTTCATTTGAATATGAAGAGATAAAAAATCTGAAATAAAGCAAAATAGAGCCTTAGATGTCAAGAAAATAGTAACAGAAGATCTGCCATGTTGCATGAGAGAACACTGTTCAGGGAGAAAAAGTTGACAACATATTGGCTGAAAACATATATTTCACAGTCTATGGAAACCCATAATTTCAAAAATTAGAAATCAACCTTAAGCAAAGTAATCTCAAAAGCTGAATGAAACTCATCTAGAATAAACCCAAAGAAAATCAAGTTGAAAACTAGATGAGGCAAACAACTGGTAGTTTTATGTTGCACAGCTATCTGAATAAGTCAATTTTCTACTCAGTAATAGAAATAGAGAACTACCAACCAATTGAACTTAAATACTTACAAAATATTCTAGATAAAAACAGAATATGCATTCTTTGAAAGGAAAACAAAATCCTTATCTAGATGGACTATGCTCTGAAAATGCCTTTAAAAATTCGTAAGAATTAAACTAATACAGAGCATGTCTTGTGTTCAAGATGAACTTAACCTAGAAATCAATAGCAGAAAAATAAAATGAAAATGTCCAATTATTTGGAAGATAAACATGCTTCTAACCTATAGGTCAAAAAACCCCTCAGTTTTGAATGGAGCAAAATAAAATATAACACGTCAAAATGTGATGCAGCTAAAATTGTGCATACAGGGAAATTTACAGCATTAACTCTTTCTATTTGAAAGAAAGGACACACATACACACACACACACAAACACACACACCTTACCCCACAACCTATTAATACCAAGAATGAAGAGAGAATATCATTACAGATCTCTAGATACTAAAAATGGAATACTATGAACAACTCTACATATTTCACTAAGACTGCTTGATGATTTCTTTTTATGTTCATGAAAGGTATTGGTCTTCCGTGTGTTCTTTTTAAACCAACAGGGTCAGATTACTGCAGCCCTTATAAAATAAGTAGGAACATTTTCCCTCTCTTTTAGAAGAGACTGTCTAAAATAGGTGTTCTTGTTTCCTTAAATGTTTCCACTAGTCAGTCCTAACATCAAGATTGGAAAATCCAATTTTTGAGAGATTTTTAACCACGAATCCACTCAGGGCTACAACTATTCATCGTAACTATTTGCCATAATTAATTCTGATTACTAACCAACTTGGCTGAATTGAGAAACATCTATAAGATTAAACCAAAGCACAGCTCTGGGGGAGTCTGTGAATACAGAGGCCTTTGTAATTGATCCATTGGTTTAACCTATTAATGGATGTAAAATTTAAGTAGGCTATGGGGATGTGGTAGGATTAGACAAGGTGGTATTTGGCTGGAGAAAGTTTAACATTGGCATTGTGTTCTGTTGGCAGTATATTGCCCCAGTCCCTACACGTTACTGGTCAAGCCAAAGTGAACCTTTGTTTCCTGAAGTTGTTTGTCAGGTATTTAATCACCATGAAAATAAAACCAAGTATAACACTTTTTCATCAGAAGGAACCACAAGAAACAATCACAAGATCCACACGGATTAAAGAAGATATCTCCTGAGCTGGTATCTTCTTAATTATCACAGAAAAGTTTCCAGTCTTTAATAGCAATCCCATGGTGGGGTAGGTTGGGGAAGAGAAAGTAAGAGGACTGACATACACTACTGTGATTATTACCACAGCCATCCAGATCCCTACAGAGTATTGGGAATATTTTATAAAGTGAACAGGAATCTGGGTGGCTGGAGGTAAGGACAAGAATGGGTTATGCTAAAAGAGGCACCAGTTCTAAGAATAAAGCAGGCTGAGAAGGCCAAGGAATTTTCTCAATACCTTCTCACATCTTTTTCTGAACCACCTTCTGGGACTCTCCTGGAATTATTCGATCATTCATGCACCAGTTCTCCAGCTATTACCACAGTTCTTGTCTATATATACAGAGCAACTTATTGTAATCTTTATTCCTTTGAAGGGAATTCAACTGCTATAGGAGTTTGAAAAGCACTGATCTCAGATATCCCAAAGGAGGTGACTTGGAATTCTGGCATAGATTCCTCAGGAAAGCTATGGGCCAGCCATTCCCAACCCAAGGCAGGGACTTGTATAGAGTCAGCTGAGGTTTGGAAATAAAATCATGGTAGCCAACTGACTGGCTACATTTCCCACTTAGTCAGAAACAAACAGAGACTCATAAAATTGAAAGCAACCTCATAAATCTCCTTGACCATGCCCTTACTTCACAGATGAGGAGACTGTGGTTTAGCTACAAGAAGTGATTAGTCCAAAGTTACATACCTTGTTGAGGTAAAAATGAGATTGAACCCAAGTCCCCGGGTTTCACCACAGTACCCTTTATATTACAAATAAAAGCAAGCATTGATTGGACAGCTAGTAAATATGAAGTAATATGCTACCACCACAGAATTTGCATTTTAGTGAATGCATATAACAAATCACTACACAGAGAACTAAGAAGGAAATGAGTGTTAGTTATTAAGGAGAAATGTAGAGAGCAAATAAATTATCAAAACAAATCTTCCAAAGACTTAGCTGACCACCACCAACACAGGCATAGTGATCCCAACCAAGAAGTTACTTTGGGAAATGAACACATATGGCCTTCATTTTAGTGGTCAAGTAGGAAATTATTCTGTCTTAACATCTATACCCCCCCCACTGAATGCTTCTGCTATATATATATATATATATATATATATATATAACCTGAGAGGAGAGCTTTGAAGTGGTATAATAAGTAGCGAGATACAAAACAATGACCATGTAAAGACGTAATGACTCTAGGCATGGACACAGTTTTAAGATCAAGAACCACTATGGGCCAGATACTGCTGAGGAAGTAATTTTAGAGTTAAGAAGGCCCAAGATCAGGGCCCAGACACCAGCAAGACAACAGTCTAGATAAAAGGGACTCTTTAACAGTTCTCTACTTAAGCACAAGACAAGCAAAAGGAGGACCTGATGAAATGCGCACAGATAAAGCATCTCATTTTTACCTAACAACTAATATCATTAATACTTGTAATGGAAATTGTCTACATAGATTTAACAGTTATTCCCCTAGAGGTGCTCTCAGTGACCCAGGCCTTCTCCCTGTGGAAAACATTCTGTCTCTCTCATGTTCCCCTATGCTTTCAAGGAACAAACCGATCACAGAATCTGAAATTTGAGATGCAAGTGGCTGCCATTGAAGATTTATATATGGCAAATTCCCACAAGGAAGTCTTTGAAAAGACAAGACCACAGGCTATAGTGCATAAACCATAATCCAACAACAGTTCAAAGACGTGTATGATGGTTCAGGCCTTTAATCGCAGTGTTCTAGAAAGAGAGATTAGGAAAAATTTAAGGTCACTCACTGCTATAGAGAGAAAGAGGCCAAACTGAACCCTGAACATGAGACCCTGCCTCAAAACAAACAAATAAAAGAGGTCCAGCTTTGTTAACCACAACTATTAACATACAGCTTTTTGAAAGAAAAAAAAAATCAAGTCACCCACAAGGTGGCTGAGGCAACCACTCAAAGAGAAATTCCTAGACTCTTCTAAACCATACTGCAAACTGGAGTAAACTGACATCTATCAGCCTTAGAAAGAAAAAAATCAAAAAACACACAAAATCTTGTTAAACAAGTTACTAGTTTCATACCAAAAAGGTTTGTGACCACTCACTTGAGTTACTTGTTCATCCTTTCTTAACCTCAATATATGTTGGTACTCACAAAGCTGAGTAGCACTGGATCTTTGAGAAGATGTCAGTCAAGTAGAAGTATCACCTTGCACTTTTCTCGGGCTGCATCTTACTACTTAATTCCCTGGGTAACTTCAAAGATGATGAAAACTTAGGACTCAGTTTCTCTATCTTTTTATCAAGAAGCAGACAGGGATGGATCTAGCTAGCTAGGAAACACTGTCACCTCCCATAAGCCAGGTATTTTATTATCAAATATGGTTATCCTCAAATATGTAGCTCCTGAGAAGGAGCAGATTTTAAAATTATATAGAATAAATAATCCATGTTCAAAATGAGCTTCTTCTAGATACTTTGTTCATACTAAACAGGACAGTTCATTACAATATCCACTCCTCCTTTCACAGAATGTCTACTAACTCCATTTCTCATGTGCACTAAACCACTCATACTATTGGTGAAGTGTGTCTTAGAATGGGTCTAGTTACGGCTGTAACTCTCTTGCTGAGTATGCAGTTTTATGATCACTTAAGGTGAGTATACCCCCTATGTGATAGCTTTCCATTACAGATGATGGAAAAGGAACCCAGAGCTTATGAACAGCTTTGCTCAGCCCACACCAAGGAATGCAGACAAAAGGAGTCTGAGGATTTACAGAATCACTTTGTATTGATGAGCAATTCATGTGTTTATGATATATGCAAATTAAAACTAAGCCACCAAGCCAACAAACATCCTGTTCTAGAATATTCTCAAATAATAAAGGAAGGTCATGAAAACCAAATATAGCCAAAACCATTCTAGTTTTAAAGTAGAGGTACTTTTGAGTCAATAAGAAAAACATTCATAGTACCTTAAAAAAAGAGAAAGTTTTGCAATAAATCAATTGTAATTTAGAGAAAACATTAGGATTTGTTAAATACTGTATGTATTCAGTATGAATTCATCCCATATGTCTGAAACTTAATATTATATACTTAGGGAAATCAACTTAGCCATAGAATTTTTAACATTTTATGTACTAAGAACTGCAAGGAACAGCAGTGATGTGACCTGCTGTCTTATAGAACAAAAGCATCCAAAAAAGCACATCAAAACAAGCAATTTTGGGAGCAGCTAACTCCACGTAATAGCTTTGCTTTATGATGCTCTTGCTTTGTGATGATAAGGGTCCATTTTTTAAGAGTGGAGAAAAAGAACTATAACCAAAGGTTAATAAAACACCCACACTGAGAGTCAACAAAAGAAACTTAATTAGGAGGAATTACATTAACATACCAAACGTCACCTTTTAAATTTCTTTTTTTTTTCTTACGTTATTTACATTTCAAATGTTTCCCCCTTTCCAGATCTCCCCTTTGGAACCTCCCCATTTCCTCCCCCTCCCCCTGCCACTATGGGGGTATTCTCCTACCCACTCATCCACCCATTCTCGTCTTCCCTCTTTGGCATTCTCCTTTAAATTTCTAGAGGAGAAACACAAACTCATTTTCATAATCTAGCTCATGTCTTAGGCCCTCAACACTGCCCCTAGAATGTCTAACTCACACCATTTTGAAAAGATTGTCCTAGAAAAACAAGAAGTCATTTTTAATTAACAACCACAAGAAGAATTAATAGAAATTTCCACCTACTGGAAAAGGAGTAATATATGAAGGGAGCCAAAATGTTATTGAAATGCTTAATGATAAACTCCAACTGTCAACATAAAACGGAGGTTTGTGAAAAATAATCACATCGCTGTGGACCATTAATTCAAATGATCTTCCTAAGAATCCAGACTCAAGAACACACTTAACAGTTTGATCAGGGTAAAGCACAGCTGGCAGCCATTTTATTTCTTTTATTTCGTCAGAATGGTATTATAGCAAAGAAGATGTAATATGCGTAAATAGATTTGGGAGGCTGTATTTTACACATAGGCCTGAAAATAAATACTTGCTTCCTGTGTTCCAAGAGGCCATTTTTATAATTTGTAGATTTTGTAAGTTTATTTTGTGTGCTTAGAAGCACTGGCAGGGGTCAATCCTGGTATGAAGAGCAACAGCAAAAAGGGTACTTACATAAAAGCCTACCAGGTGACACTAGACTGAGGCTTCAGAATGACCTCAAGGCCTCAGTGAACTTCCATCTTAGCTTACAGGACTAATTGCTAACAATCACAAATACCAACAAAGGTAAGAGCAAGTGGCAAGAAACTTAACCAAGTTGGTTTGGCTAGACTTCAATTTCTGAGAAGATACATACCTGGGCATATCTGAGAGGGCATATCCAGAGAGTCCTAACTGTTCACCCCTATTATTTTCTGTTCTTATGTGTATAGGTTAAGGCAAATTAAAAACATACTAAGAAAAAAAAACAGTTGTAAAAAGGCAACACATTATGAGAACTGCCAAAAACCCTCTGCCCCCACAGCTTGGCTGCTCCAAGTTCCATGGTTGTTGGCATCTTGGGCCGGAGAGCATCCATCTTTCTCCTTACAGTCATTAACTGATGGCAAGCTTTCCAAATTTGTCTCTGCTAGCCCAGGCCTCTCCTGAGCCGTTCTTTATCTGGGAGGCAGTTTCACTTTATACATGACCTTTAATGGAAATGATTTTGTTAAGGTGGGTGAAGAACAATAAAGGAAATCTGTATCTCCTCTGGAAATAACAGGCCTTTCCCCAGCTTTCAGGTACATGAGAGTTCATTATGGTTATTATCTTCAGTGGAGATTTAAAGACTTACAAAATGTGGGATTGTGAAGGATGAAGCCACAAACCACGAAATGACCGCAAAACTGCATTTTACCTGATTTACTATTCTATTTTTCTGAACACAGTCTGGGGACAACAAAAATAGGTAACAATCAAATGTCATTTCTAATGTTTAATAAAAATTGTAATGGAAAGGTTTCAATATATGAGGTAGTAAAAGGTTAGAACAATTAGACTAGCTGGACCAAATTATTTAATAACTAGACCAATATGTATGCTTAAATGTTACAATTATTTTAGATATCTGAAACATATATATTAGTATTTAAAAAAATTTTTTTTGAGGGCTAGAGAGATGGCTCAGTGGTTCAGAGTGCTGGCTGCTCTTCCAGAGGACCTGGGTTCAATTCCCAGTGTACAAGCAATGCCTCCCAACCATCTGTAGCCCTTGTTCCAGGAGATCTGATACCCTCTTCTGACACCCACAGGCACCAAGTACACAAGTGGTATAGCTATATGCAGGCAAAACACTCACACATAGAATAAAAGAAAATAAACCTAATTTTAAAATGAGATAATTTCATGAATTAGGCTGTGTCATATTTAGATTTCTTTTTTATTTTCAAACTTTGGCTACCACCCAAACAAAAACTGTTGGCCCGCGAAAGTTACTTGGCAATGCTTTTGTGATGTCTTCCTTTTTTAACCTGCTGGTGTACATGAGACCAGTGGCCAAAAGGCAAAATGTGAAACTTTTCCAAGGCTCAATTTTCTTTTTAAGTAACAAGATAAAATTGTCAAAGATGAGTGACTTTTCTTTTCAAGGCAAGCAAAACCTAGAAAACCCATTGCAAACATATAAAAATCTATATATATGAGATATGTACAAATAGGATAAATAGTTTTAGGTCAAAATCCTGTTTCATTACTATACCTTTGTACCGTTCTACGTTTTGGCTATTTTCAAATGAATTTTAAAGCAGCCATAAGCCCAAGAAGTATTTTTAGTAAAGGGCCTTTAAACTGATGAAGAACTGTTTCAGATTCTGGAGCCTAAGGAGACCTGAGTAAAAAGCACTGTGAGATCCTGGATAGGATCCTGGAACAGAAAAAGGAACGAAGTGGAAAAACTCCTGAGTCTACATGGAGTCTGGAAGTTGGAACTTTTGC
This sequence comes from Rhynchomys soricoides, assembly GCA_019843965.1. NCBI lineage: Eukaryota > Metazoa > Chordata > Mammalia > Rodentia > Muridae > Rhynchomys > Rhynchomys soricoides. The sequence continues at coordinate 1,046,857 of JADRCH010007366.1, forward strand.
ACCATGTTAATTTCTTGGTTGTGATCCGTGTGCTTGTCACAGTTAACTGAGGGAGCAAGAAACTCGCCACTATTTCTTTAACTCTTCTGCCAGTGTACAATCAGTTCAAACTAAGTAATCTTTTAACACAAACACTGCAAGAGAAAAAAATAAAGTATTCCATGCTATACTAAAAACCAAAATCATGTGACAATGTAGGACTACATGCCTGTAATCCTACTATTCTAGAGGCAAAGACGGAAGACGGTTTCAGGTTCGAGGCCAGCTTGGTCTATATAGGGAATTAAAAGCAAGAGCTAAACTCTTAGAAAACAAAGAACCTAAATCTTCTCACTGCAGTGCACATGAGTGAAATGACTCCACTAGATGGCAGTCTATTTTCGTCAATGATCAAGGGTCTCATCCATCTACATAGAACTGTTTTTTCTCTAGCTTATTCTTGGCATATTAATTCGGCACATTTCTTTATATAATAGATTCTATGGTTTCATTGGCTATACAAAATAAGATTCTGCTTGATTTCCTAGAAATGTCTTCTTTCAGGATTCAAACTTCATTACCATTCCAAAATGCTAAGACGAGGTTTATCGATCCAAGCATGCAACACATTAAGCATTCCTTTGTACTACCCACCTTTGTATGATCTGAAGAAATGCACTGCTTCTAATGTTTATCAACATGGGAACTTTTAGTTCTCCTACAGACTTCAAAACCCTACCCCATCCAGACAGCAATTCCATGTAAAGCAGTGAACACATTCTTTTCACCTTGTTTACAGGTCTCTTGGATGCAGGACACCTCTCCCTGCCAAAAATGATCTCAACTACTCAAAATAGTTTTAAAATAATGAATCTAAACATCCAAGGGTATCACAATCAAAATGCAAACATTCCCACTGCTCATCTTCCTATTTTCAAAGACCTAAACTTGGATGAAACAGGAAAGCACTCAATCTCTTAATTTTACAGAAGAAGGTGTTGCAGTACTTAAAATTGAACAGGGAATTGAAAACATTAATCAGCTTTTCTACAGGACCCAGGTTTTATTCCAAGCGCCCAAATGGTGCCTCATAAACAGCTGTAAGTGCAGTTCAAGGAGATCCAACATCCTTTTTGGCCTTCCAGAGTACCAGACATGTACATAATGCACATATATGCATGGAAGCAAAACATGTATACATAAAATAATTTTAAAGAAATGAACTGAAAGCTGGAAATGGTGGTACAAGGATATGATCCACTCATAATAATGAGGTAGGAGGATCACAATTTCTATCCTTATAAAAATTTCAAAGGAAACAAATTGGCTGTGGAGGGGAGAAGAATTACTTCCAATTTCCTCAAAGCAAATTTCTTGTGACCAACAATTTGGCTGCCTTTTATATAGAAGCAACCTTTAAATAGGTTCCTTCTACTTATAGCCCTTCTAAACTCATTAGTGTTACTCATTATGAGTTCACCAGTATTAGTCAGCACAAGTTGGTTAGTCACCAGTTTTTTAAACCACCAGCCATCCCCTCCCCTCTTGGCTTTTCCTTTCCTTCTGGTATTTTGCAACACTTGAGAGGATGAGTAACTATACCCAAGAAACGCTGCTGGGCTTTTCTTGTCTGTCTGTGGTCTAAACAGCAACCTAACCCCTATTAATATAAGGAATGCAACTCTTCCCAGGCACATTACTTCTGCATGAAAAGATGGACACCTGGATTTTAGGGAATAACATTCAGGTTAAAGATTTTATTCCGAGTGGCTTGTTCAGCCTTTGTTTTTTTGTAACCTTAATTAGCAACAGCTTACATATTCAAATGATTTATCACTTTCTTCACATAATAAGTACATGGGTACCATTCTTCCAATTGGAGGGGGAAAAATAGACCTATTCTAGGAATGGAAAATGACCACAGATATGGGTCTTTCCTGATGTTAATTTTTTCTGTCAAGTAACGACCAACAGAATCAGCTCCTACTTATCTTTACATCGGTACAGCTTTCCCCAAATCTGCCATCCGTTCCATAGCCTCCTAGGAATAACTCCAAGAGACCTTAAGGGTATCCCTTCTCTTATATACACCTCAAAGCAGATGCTCCACCAGAAACAGTAATGTTAAAGGAAAACTCCCCTAACCGTGAAGGCTACCTACCAGCTTCCCTGCTTTCCTAACCCATCGTGCACCAGGATTTTCTCTTCCTAAGGGACCTATCCTGTTCCTTTCTGGAGACCCCATCCTTAAGGTTAGCTACTTTATTTGAAGCATCTAGCATTCAGGTATGCGCTCTATATACAAAGCCAAATCTCCAAACCCCACCTTCCCTTAGAGCATAGAGACTGGGAGCAGCTTCCTCTCCTACCCACACCCATGATTCCTTTTCCATCATTCAAGCAGCCTGGCACAGAAAAGGTGTGGTGATTAAAACAAATGATGCAATGAAAGTTCTCCCGTGAAAGCAGTAATAAGCAAAAGGTACTGTCAAGACCTCCACATTTTCTTGATGTTTATAATACTAAGGTAGTCTGCTATTGCAAGGAAACCATTTAATCCCCCATGGATAAATGCTACCAATAACTGCCCTGGAATTGTACACTGGGCTTTAGGACAATGCTATATTGAACCAAGGGAGGATTTTTACATGTTACACGATACTGTGACAGGACAACTTCTCCTTACATGTCTTAGCATTTAAAAAAAAAAATTGCAAAAGGCAAAAGTAAGAGTCCTTTCAGATGAGCCCTGGAAAAATATTCAGTGAATTGCTAATCTCTTTTCTGGAGAAAGGGCCAAAATAAGGGTCAGTTATAAGATAAAGAAGAAGGCTGAAATATTCAATGAGATACAAAGGCATCTGTTAAAACAAGTGTATTAAGATGATAGTCATCTAGGTGGTGGGCATATTCGTACTCATAAATTCTTTCAATTTTGTTAAAGATTTACAATATTCTGGGAAAGAACAATCATACAAATATATTTTTTAAATAGATACATATACATATCCAGATGTGACAGTGGACACCTTAAGGCAGAGGCAAGTGGATCTCTGAATTTGAGGCCAGCCTGCCTGGTTTACAGATTGAGTTTCAGGACAGGCGGGGATACATAGGAAAACACCCTTGAAAAAAAGAAATGAAGGAAGGAAGGAAGGAAGGAAGGAAGGAAGGAAGGAAGGGAGGGAGAGTCAGAAAGACAAACAGACTTAGGCATAAAATACAACACAAAAGGACTTGGTAAATACCTCTTTAAAAAGCCAGGAGAGATGACACACACGTGTACTCTCAGCACTCAGGGAGTGGACCTACAGAAATCAAGTCTGAGGTCAGTCTGGGCTAAGTTGTAAGACTTTGCCTCAAAAAACAATGTTTCTTTAAAATATTTCTTTTGAGCTGTGCATAGTATCTCATTCCTGTAATTTCAACACTTGGGAGTTGAGGTAGGATGATTGCTGAGAAGTCACAGCCAGCCTACATTACATAATGAGACATTGTCTCAAAATTTTTTCTTCTGGAATACAGGTTAGCATTAGTAAATAAGGTCCATGGCTCTCACTCATCTCTCTCACTTTGGAGGATGACTGATTGGTCATGATCCTCACCTGACTTAAAGAATAAGCATCAACGGACCATCCTATCATCTGTCGGGGCTTTAAGAAGGCATTTCCTCTTCCTCACTGTCACCTAAGGCAGGGCCAAATCAGGTGTCATGGACACAGAATGTTTCTCTTGGAGTGACAAAATTGCCTTCTCTTTCCATTGTGCCAAAGCTAGGCCCTATATGTGTACCTGTCAACACTGGGCACCTTACTGCTTCCCTCTTTCTTCATTGACTTGGGAGAAGCCTGACTTATTTTCCTAGGAAGACATCAAAGACAAACCAGGGGAAGGCAGAGCAAACCAGGCAGGAGGGAGGCATTCTCAGTGCTAGCACAATCACAGCTCAGATGTACCCCCATTAAAGGGCAAGGCACAAGGAAAAGGTGGACATCCCCATCCATCAGAGGGACAGAGAAGGAGAAAGGGGGATTTTTCTCCCAGATTCTATCTGCTAGGCACTGAAGCACCTGGGCAAACACCAACTCCAGTTGCTAGAGGAGCCTGGATATCCAATTTGCAACAAAGTGAAGAAATGGTGAAAGTAACACTACATCCTTCTAAATCTTCCCGACTGGGTAGGTTCCTTGTAGTCAAACGTTGTCCTTGGCTCTGGACCAGCACTTCTCAGGCTTAAAGCCAGATCACAGAGTTTATTACCCATGCACTTTCACTGGAGGTAGGGCCACCTCTTCTCTTGAGTTGGAGCTAAAATCTATATAGAGCAATGAGAAAACTCCACAGCACCAATGGGAAAACCCAGTACTAACCCCAATGAGCTCATAGGTCATTCATCCTTTCCTGCTACCACAGCCCCATTCCTGCCTTGCCCCTTTGCCCCATTTGCCCACAAAACATTCTAGGGAAGCCCAGACGACTTGAGAAAAGGCCACCATTTATCATGTGAGCAACTTGAACTGCTTTCATCTGCTGCCCCCTCCAGGGGACAATCTGGAAAAATGTAATTCTAAGAAGAACCCAATGGACATGTGGGGAAATGGGTATGGGAATAGTGTGAACCTAAACCACTCACACTAGGATTTCAGCTGAGTGACTTCCATATTTTCCAAGTATGAATATTTGATATTAAATATCACACATAGAAATTCCATTTCTTATCATGTGTGAGTCTGATTTGATATTTCTATGTTTGAGGTTTCGTTGCTTTATCTTTCTTTACACCTAATAAAAAAGCTTACAGAGAAAAAAATTGGCAAAAAGTAACAGTAACTACAGAAATGAATTAAGAATATGTATGCACACACATACAAGTAGAGTATATGTGAGGGGATATGCACTCAGCCTTAAAAAGACAGAAATCTCATAATTTTCAGTAACATCAATGAACCTGGAGGACATCATGCCAATTAATGTAAGTAAGTCAGAAACAGACAAACAAGAATGATTCCACTTATAATGGGAAATCTAAAGTAGATACTCAAGTAGAATGTGGTTTTCAGGGAGTTGGAGAAAGGGGCTTTGTTTAAAGTCATACTTGATTTTCTAAGAAAAAGTTATAGAGTTCCATCGCACATCAAGGTGAACCCAAAACATTACAATAGCATACATTCAGTATAGTTTAGGTGACAAATTGAACCTTTTCTGTTTTTGTCATGGAACAAAAAAAACCCAAAGTACCACCTTTGTTCTCCATCACTAAACCAACAGTTCAACATTTTGATATTTAAAAATAAAACAGATATTTAGTTGATGTCTTTGAAAAATGAAACAGCGAGAAATAAGTTGCTTTGAAGATTCAAAACAAATCATCATAAGACACTTGAAACTACTGCATGGGATGTACTTCCCAAATGGTATGCCTGGTACGTTAAATTGGTTTCTAAATCAAATGTGGCTTTTAGCAAAACGATATATATTACAGGACAGTCTTGGAAACTAAACGCTGTGGCTATTTTAACAAAGGCAGCAACATGATTCATTCATTCACTTACAGATGGAGAGGGAGGGTGGGTCAAACATTGGTAGCCTCGGTCCTACTTTTTTTACTGCATCCAGCTTGGGTTCCCCATTTACCACACCTTTCTCTACTTTATAATTACTCTGTACACCGATCCATCATCTATTCCTCTGAATTATACAAGTCACTCTAAGGAAAGAAGACTGGGAAGAACAAACAGGCTGGTGGGGCAAGCAAGCAGGGCAAACTCACCCAGGCCTTCCTTCTCGAGACCTCCAATTGCTTGCGAGAGCTCCCAATTTCAACCTTCCATCATTAAAATCATTACATAAGGGGATGCATCGGACTGTTCAGTGTTGTTCCTCCTATAACAGCAAGGCAATACACATTTCTATATCCTGGCCTAGAGATCACAAGACAAGTGCTACATAAGTCAGTTCCCCAGTAGCTCAGGGATTCACAACAATTCACAAACATGCTCCCTAGCAGATTTCTCCAGATATTATTTTATTATTGAACTATGTAAAGCCATGAACAAGACAGGAAATGCATTTGCTTAGTTTGTGATTTGCACACTAATTCATAAACTATACTCTACTGTAAAAATAAAATAGAGAGGTAAAATTTGCTTTCTGATATATATGGGTCGGCATGCCATGATTCTTCCTGCTTTGGCTCTGCCTCAGTGTCAATGAAATAATACCTATTGCCACTATAATACATATAAAGCACTGCCCCAGAAGTACAAGAGAGAGGGGAAAAACAAACAGAGAGGCCTATGATGATGTGACCCTGGCAAACCGTAAGTGGAGATGCTAGCCAAGGAAAGGCCGTAGACTGTTCCTATCGTGGATCAAACTGGCAGGGGTCTAAAGAATAAAGATCAAAGACATAGAGAAAGAAAAATCAGGTGCAAGACAACCCAAGGTTCAGGTTGGTTTTGGTTTGTTTATCTTAAAGAATCTTCTGATCAAGAATTACTTAAGAGAAGAGGTTGTAGATTAGTACTGCTTGACTTGCATGTGCAAGATCAAATCTCCAGCTCCCAGAAATGTTACTTGATATAAGCAAATGAAAAGAAAACAATTCATGCTGTATTTCATGTAAAGACCATTCTATGGAACTGACATGTTACGAAGAGAAATGGAATGGCATTGCTTCCTCTCAGAGATTTATAACATCTTTAGTGGTCTTATCAAAACCCCATAATGCAAAAATCACTCAAGATGTAACATTTTCAGTTACCCTTAATGAAAAGCACTATCAGGAGCTGGGGCTTAGAGCTCAGATGGAAGAGTTCTTATCTAGCATACCTGAAGTCCTGGACCCCAGCCCTAGTGCCACAGTCATGGTGTTGCATGTCTATAATCCCATTACTAGAAGGTGAAGAAAAATAAAACTTAAGAAGTTCAAAGGCATCCTGAGCTACCTTGTGAGTTTAAGTTAAACTGAGCTATATGATACTGTCTGAGAAAGGAAGAAAGGCAGGCAGGCAGGCAGGCAGGCAGGCAGGCAAGAAGGAATCAGACACATGGGTTTTGCTTCCCTTATTCTCCATTTTTGTGCAAAATCCATTTATTCTCAGGTCCCATTGCTTGCTTTATTTTTTCCAAATTTCTCCTATGGAAAATAAGTTGTTACTATGGCAATATTTTCCTGCGCTGGGATCATTTCCCACTCATTTCTTCTAGGGGATTTTGCACATAACAACTACATAAATGTTTTCCAAGATGCTAACAATTTTAGAATCCCTGGCAATATCTTAAATCCTTAGAATGAATATATCTTAACGCTATGGGACCAGTTAGCTGAATACCACAGTTCTGAATGTCTATTTGTGCTGTATGTATCCCAGATCTGTCAATTCTTAAGAGTAACACACCTCTTTATCCTCATTCAAACAGATTACGGAAGGCTCCAGCAGTTAACTTGCTAAACGGGCTCATTATTCCTGGATTTTGAAGCTAATGCCATTAATTCCCTGCTTCTACATCTATCTACTGATTATTTAGTGCTTCTATTTTTATCTCCTGACAACAATTACAAATATACAGTATAATCCTTACTTGGATTTTGAGAGTATCTTTAAAAAAGAACTCACCTATTACTGTAACAACTACTGCAATCAATGGACTCTTGGTAGATGGGTATGCTACATTAGCACATTCTACCCAGAAATAATTTAAGTGGAAAGTCAAGAAAATGGATGTGACTCCTTAAGTAAGGATTTGATTGCTTATAAGTTATAGTTATTAAGTAATGGATAAATGCCTGTCCAAAGAAAACTGGTCAGTTCAGTGAGAGACACAAATACAGAAAGTTCTGATAAAGAAACTCCTTCAGGAATGAGACTTACCAGAAATGAGTTATATATTTACATGTGTGAGCACATTAGACACTCAGATTCATGCATATATTCTAAAACATATACACGTAGACAAACGGAATAATGAATGACGCAAAATGTAAATTAAGGCTAAATTCTCCCAAACTTCTATGACTTATTTATTGCTGTTTTAATGTCCACTCAAATTGATTGACAGGAAAGGGTGAAAAAAAGAAAGCTGCCAATCAGTATAGCAAGAGCTTTTTCCCAAGATGTATCTATCAATAGGTTCCTAGTCTAATGGCCCATGAGCTTGTAGCTATCTTTAGTTATCTTTATATGCTAGGATTTCTTCTGGGCAGGGTTAGCATTCAGTATGGAATTCAGTATGGACTCCACACTGTTTTTCTGTGAAGATCTCACAACCTACCACAAGGAGGCATCCTAGGGAAGAGTCTGGGGTTAAAGCGATCTATTTCTAGGAGAATACTAAATAGGCTGTGTTGCAGGGAAGTATCCTGTATCCATAAGATACATAATGAAAATATGTCCTGCAAATGGGGCCCAATTCATGAGTAGAGTACACCCTAGCATATATAAGGCCTCCAGGTTCAATTCCTACTGACTTGGAAATAAAAAGGGAAAACAAAATGCAGCTGATTGATAAAATTACACATTTATACAATAAAACCTGTATATGTGTAAGAGTATCATCTTTAGGATTTTGAGAAGGATTGGTTGGTTGGAAGAATTAAAACAGATGCCCAAAGCAGCAAATGTCATTTAACCAATAGCCAGTGCCTCAATACAAACATAATTTGGTAAAATGTTAGATAGACTCGTTTTAAAGAAAAATAAAATCAAGATGTATAGCGTTCTTTTCACAACTATACATGTACACGTACAAAAAGTCTCCTATCATTATTATTGGTACCTAGGAAGCTCCGTCTTTGTAACACACAGAAAAACCTATGGGCAGCTGCTTCCAAACACATACGGATTTGGCCCCACATACTACAGTTTGCCTTAAAACTAAATGAATACCTTAGGTTTGTTGCATATCTGAAAATTTGTAAAGAATTTTCAAATTTTACTTCACTCAGTGTCCAAACTGTTGTCTGTGAGCTATGTCCACTAACCCAGATCAACACAGAGAAATCAAGAACAAGATTATTATCAAAGACAAGGAACAAATACAAGAAAACCCTTATTCTCCAGTTCTAAATTGAACACACCTGTTTCAAAGACTCATCATCTCATGTGTTAAGCTACTTTGACGGATGAGTCTGCTATTATAAAATGAAGTGTTCCAGTAAACCAAACAATGACACAGACTGCTAGTCTGAACCCCAAATTGAACCTTCTAAGTAAAACTTTCTTAAAACCCTTTTTAAAAAGCTGTTTCTAAATTCTTACTGTTCTAACTATGTCTATTTCTAAATATTGCCTGTATTAAGTTTTTATTCTATTAACTACAGCATTTGTTTCAATCATATTAAAAGAGGCAGATAACGGCACATCTGTAATCCCAGCATTTAAGTGGCTAAGGGTGACTTTGAGAACTGCTTAGGCTACACAGCAAGTTCCAAACCAGTCAAGGCTATTACAGCAAGAGCCAAGTCTATAAAATGCAATTACACATTAAATCAAAATCAAAATGTTTGTTAGAGTTAATCTAAGGCCTAGGTTCAAATTCCTACACCAGAAAATTAAAATGTTTCCTAAGGCCCACCTATAAGGACCACCTAAGTTGCTATCCGAACTTAATGTGCAGATGATGCTATTAGGGATGTTGTTAAAATGCAGAAAATTGCATTCTGGATGGGGTCCATACATGAAAATGATAGAACAAAAAAGATATCAACCTCCTGGGAGAATCTGGTTCCTACACCACCCTTTAAATAACAGAGACTCTGTAACAATAGTCTGAAGTCATTTCAATGCTGTGTCCCTCCAAACTATGACCCAAATAGAATCCAGAAATGGATTCTTGTAAGGTGACTTGGCCATTAGGACTATCAGCATTCCTGGCACTTGTTGGAGCTTTTTGCCTTTAGCCATGTAGGGTTGAAGAGAGAGGGTGCCAACTAAGGAGCAAGAGAATATGCCTCACCAGATGATTGATCAATCAGTACATTGATTTTAAACATACATCTTTTTTTACTATTTACAAATTCCCAGTATTCTCATTTGTCTATGCACACGCGTGTGTGTGTGTGTGTGTGTGTATGTGTGTGTGTGTACATATCTGTGTGTGTGCATGTGGAACAAAGGTAAAAATGCCAGGTATTTTTCTCAATTGTTTTGCACTATAGCTTTTGAGACAGGGTCTCTCACTGAACTTGGACTTCTCCAGTTCAGTTAAGCTGTCTGGCCAAGGAGTTCCAGGGATCTACAAAGTCTCCACCATCTCAGCATTCAGTATTTTGTAAGCAGTTTTTGGAACCTGGAGCCAGTGATTTCAGATAAGCTCCCAAATAATTATTATGTGCTTTATAGAAGGGTTTATATGGAGAGTGTAGCTCATTGGTTGAGGGCTTGTGTACCAGTATGAGACACTAGGTTATTTCCAAAAACACAGCAAAAATAAAAAGGATTTAATGAGTGTAATCTACAAATTCAGCCCATCTTTTCTTTCACAATTAAAAAATCCACAGCACTTTGTGCACTTGAGTTAAAAACCTAAAAAAAAGTCAAGTTTCATCCAAACAGCAGCACCAAAATAGCACACTCAATTACATGGCAAAATTACATCTCTGGAGGGAACCAGCATTTGCTAACAGTCTGTCTATCACAGTATGTCAGGCAAAGTGCACACTTCCCACACAGTGTTCCCCCCAGTTCAGAGGCAGCAAGAGCCTGTGGACAGAGCCCTGTTTCAAGGTCAGAATCTGGAAAAACCAACCAGTCAGAACCAGATGTGATGTGAGTACCTATAGTCCAGGTTAGTAAGCAGACAGTGAGTGAGGCAGAAGCATCACCTTAAGCCCAGGAACTTAAAGCCAGCCTGCGGTGATGCATTGAAATCTTGCCTCAAAACACAAACTAACTAGACAGCTTATTTTATATTGGTTACCGCGTGTTTGTGTGTATGTGTGTGTGTGTGTGTGTGTGTGTGTACCTGTTCATAGTTTCATGTGTTTACACACTCAAACAAATGTGTAGTGGTTAGGTGCCAACATTTAGTGTTTTCCTGAGTCTGTTCCCTTCTTATTTTTTCAGACAGGGTCTCTCACTAACTGTAAGAGCTTGAAAATTCAGCTAGGCTGGTGGGTTAGCATGTCTCTTTAATCTGCCTCTCTAATATTGGGATCACAGGCATGTGTCACCACATCCGGCTTGTTATGTGGATACTGGGGATTGTGGTTACACAGCAATCATTTTAGTGAGAAAACATCTGCTAGGCCTCAATTTTCATTTTATTTATTATTATTAGTATATGTATATATAAGTACATGATGGTGTGTGTGTAGAGGCCAGAAGATAACGTTGGACATTCAGCTTCCTTGTTTTTCCTTTACATGGGTTTGAGGATTAAACTCAAGTCTCCAGGCTTGTATGGCCAGAACCTTTACTGGTAAGTCATCTTGCTGGCCCTTCCTTCTATTTTTGGAGAATAGTTCTGTTATGTAGTTCAGACTAGCCACAAACTCACCATCCTCCTGCTTTATCACCCCAAGTGTTGATATTACAGACGCATGCCACTACACTCTCAGATATCATTCAATTATATTTTGATTTTCTGTCTCTCATTATTGTATCCATCCCTCCCAAGTGGCAGATAAAATTATTACTTTAACTGCTGTGTTTCCTGATTTAAATTGAATCTTCCTGACATCCTCTTTTCTTGGCCAAATAGCATATCTCAGACTGCTTTTTGTTCAGCCCTATTTTTACAAGATAAACCTCTGAAACAATCTGTGGGCTACTTATGATAATAATTACAGAGACACCTAACAACACAAGGAAATACACAATGTAAAATTTTAAAAGTAGGCCACTGATTATAGCTATGGGAAACTACAACATACCCATGCACAGAACAGTAAAAGAGATTATGAAATAGAATCAAGAATTTGCTGGAACCAATCATATTTTGTCCTTTCTTCTAAGTGTATTAGAGTCATTTTGTTTCAATTACATACACATTTGTTTTCAACTTTCAAAATGCAGTGTGGAACACTTTGTAAAATACAGCTTTGGATCATATATACTGTGATCATGCCTCGGCAAACGTGCAAATACCACACCTCAGAATTTTCCTCTTTATTATGCAATAAAGCCTCAGGGTCATTGGTTACTAGCAGCTTGACCTTGTGGAAGCTAACTACTCTGTAGTGTTTCCTCATTCATGGAAAGATTTACTATCTACTTCTTGACCCATTTAGCACATTAAACAAGGCAATATAGAGCGAGCACCTGACTCATAAGCTTTCTTTCATGATAGCTAATATCAGAGAAAACAGATGTAATCATATCTCTTAGAGGAAGGACATCAATGAGGCATTAACTAGGGATAATAGTCAAAGCAATTTAAGATCCTCAGCAGTTCTTACACTCAGATAGGAGGGCTGTGAAAGCACAGACAGCTTTTAAAGATCCCTATAATTACACTGAGCCCATGTAGAATATCTAGGATAATGTCTTTTAACAAGGAGAAGTCAGTCTTCTTTAGGGAGAGAGAAGTGCTATTATCAGAATAGGAAAAGAGCCGTAAGGTAGAAAGAAAGAGAGCCCTAATATTTTAACACTAATGAATTATGGGGAGGGGGTGCTTAATCAAAACTGTGTAAGTGCTGTGCATGTCTACAAACCCTAAAACTCCTGGGATGCTGAGGCATGAGGGCCATGCTTGTAAGTCAATCCTGAGCTATGTAGATGCTGGCTTAAATGAAACAAAAACTATTAACTAACCACACAAATCAGGGTTTCAACTAAGAACAGAAGCTACGTGCGCCTTAGTGGTGGCTTTGCCTTGAAGCAGCCCTTACTACCTCTGTAAGTCAGTTAGACTTCCTAAGCTGCACCTTTGAAGACAAAAAAATTGGAAAATATGATTCCACTATCCCTTCTGGCCCTCTATTTCAGTAGTTTCCAAGAGATAGCTCGTAATTTGAATCTTGTCAGCTGGACTACCAAAACAAAAACAACAAAAACCTTAAGTTGTGAATGAAAGTCAAGGTATATATATTTGAAATACCCTTGGGCCATTTTCACATCTTGCTTTTGACAGTGACAGCCACAACAAGCAGATGGCTGCTGCTGACAAGAACTGTATCAGTAAACCTAATGATAATTAATGTTTTTACAGCTTTCTGTTTAGAAAGAAACTTCACAGATGAAGAGGTTCTACTTGATCCCCGCAGCAGCACTGAAACAAAAGTCTGTTATAACTAGTCCACTCCTTGTCTAATTGAAGAAACTAAGGCTTCTGGAAGTGGAGGATAGGGACTGGTGAGTTGGGTTGGCAGTTAAGAGCACTTGATCCTCCATGGCCCAGGTTTGATTCCCAACTTCTACATGGCAGCTCACAAGAGTCTGTAACTCCACTTCCAGAGACTCTGACCAGGCCCTCTTTTGTCCTCTACAGGCACCAGATACGCATGTGGTGCACAGACATACATGCAGGCAGAACACCCATACAGAAAATAAAATAAACAAAAATAAAAAGAGTGGAGGATTTGCCCAAGATCCCACAGCAGATGAATAAAAACCCTAAGACTTGAATCTGAATACTCAAAATTTATTAGACATCTATATACCCTGCCTTTTTTCCCACTGGTGTCTCACAAAACTTAAATGAATTAAAGAAATCTGTACACTAATATTCTCTGATTTGATATTGACAATATATATTTTTTTGAAATCCCAAAACGACCTTAATTTCCAAGTGATAGATGGTTCACTGAAATCTGAAGGGTTAAGCCAGGATTAGGAATCAACCAGTCATTTGACCTACAAGGAAGTGTATATCAAAAATGGAAGCCAAAATTCCTTCCAATCTTCAGTTTAACACAATGCATTACTCAATATATGTGTGGCAATGCTATTTTAAACAAACCTCTGACTGCCAGTCTAAAAGTATAGTGTATACATCTATGTACAATATTATACTTGGCTACATCACCTTGCTTTATATAAGGTAACTTACAATATGTACAAAAATGACTAAAGCAACCTAAGGACATATTTCTCAGAACTTACTTCATAAATCAACAAATGTATGGGTGTATAACATCTTGAAACAGCAGCAGCCCCTTTCAGGTAAAAACGCTTATGGGAAGCAGAGCCAAAAACTTGAACACAGAACCTCCACGAATTCTGAACATTTCTTACCCCAGCCAACTCTTACCCAGTCTCAAATAAAATACTGAAATGCTTCTTAACAGCTAGGTATGGTGCTATGTGTTCCAGAAGCTGAGACAGAAGGATCTCCAGTTTGAACCCAGCCACGACTGCACAGCAAGACCCTGTCTCAAGACAGAAAGCAATAATAATTGCTCCTCAACAATGTAGTGGTTCAAATTTAAGTGATCTGAGGGGCATATGCTCGGCTTTGCAGGCATGCAAATCATGCGCATTGCCTATTAGTGGCACTCATTCTCAGAAGCAAATTCACCTCCCAAAAGGGAGGGTTTATAATGACAGTCATGCCTCATTTTACTACAAGGAGAAGTAAATGTATGCAATAAGAAATCCATCAGCTGAAAGTGCCTTCATTACCATCTTCTACCTAAAAAGGCTTTTCTAGACAAATTAAAACTGGGAAACTGAAAAGCATGTAAAGAAAATATTTTGAAGAGAAGCATACCGTCTAATTAGTCCCACTTTCCTCCTTTGGAAATACTGTAATGAGTCAGCAGGTGCTTACCACCAAAATTACATTTTATCATGAAGCTAGAAACTGTTTAATATTTAAACAGAAGACTCAGAGACGGATAAAAACATGCAAATGGCACATATTAGGAAACTGCATATCCCATCTGACAGTTTATGCAGGAAAATCCTATGAGGTTGACATGAAACTACTAAGGCACTCAAAGACACCAATAGCAGGAAAAATAAACCCTTCTGAGGCTACCAGATAATCTCATTTCCTTCCTTCCCGGGCATATGGGAACTCCAGGCTCATACTGCTGTCTGCCAAGAAAAGGGAAGATTTGCAGTAAGAGGAAGAATGAATGAAGCTTTATGGTACACAACACAGGCTAAGGTGAGGTGCTAGGGAGACAGTTTACCATTTGCATAGTGCTGCTTTGCTTTGCTTTGCATAGGGAGATGAATTTAACCCTTAGAAACCTGTCTTTTTCTAAGGTGTGATAGTATGTGGAAATGGACAGATCCCTGAGGTTCACTGGTAACTTAGCAAGTTTTAGGCCAGTAAGAGACCCTGTCTCGCCCAGTTAAACACATGGTGGAACCAGGAAAACCCTGCAGAAGAGAAGGAGGAAAGATTGTAGGAGACAGGGGATGAGAACCCCATGAGAACACAGTCAACAGAATCAACTAAGCAAGACTCATAAGGGCTCTCACAGAGACCGGGGCAGCAAATACGCAGCCTGTAAGGGACTGAGCTAGGTCCTCTGCATATACCTTATGGCTGTGTAGCTTGGTGTTCTTGTGAGAGTGGGGAGTATCTCTGACTCTTTTGTCTATGCCAGGGACTCCTTTTCTCCTACTGAGTTGCCTCATCCAGCCTTAATATGAGTGTTTGTACCTATCTTTTTTTTTTTAAAAAAAAGATTTATTTATTTTATATGTAAGTACACTGTAGCTGTCTTCAGACACCCCAGAAGATCTCATTACAGATGGTTGGGAACCATCATGTAGTTGCTAGGATTTGAACTCATGACCTTTGGAAGAAAAGTCGGTGCTCTTAACCGCTAAGCCATCTCTCCAGCCTTTGTGCCTAGTCTTTTTGTATCTTGTTAGGCTGTGTTTGGTGGATTAGCCTCCATAGAAGGCTTGTTTATTTGAAACAAAGAAAGAATTGATCTGAGGAAGAGGGGAAGTGGGACAAGAGATTGGGAGAAGTAGAAGGAGGGGGAACTGCTAGAAAAAGTCTGAGCTATTAGGCTAGAGGTTTCCAGAAGTCAGTGTAAAGTCTCTTAATAGTTGCACAATATTTCCAAGTAAGAGGTTTTACTAGGAGTGTTCCCCCAAGTCCATGATTAATTGAAAGAATTAAATATTATATGGGAAGGAGGTTACAAAAAGGTAGCAACAACTCTCCTACACTGTATAAATGGCATCCAAAGTCCAAAAGTGCAAGGCTCACTATATTCACCCAACAGGGGAAAGGGAGTGCATTCTATAGGATGACATAATTTGAAGCTAGCACGGTTCCTTTAGGATTAATGTTAGTGTAATATGCATCAGAAATATAATGAAATATAACTAATATTTATGATGCTGGCCAGGGGTTAAACTTTGAGACAAGCTTTTTTTTTTTTTTTTTTTTTTTTTTTTTAACATGAGTCCTAGTAATCAACTGAGGTCCTTTATGTCAGCACAGCAGTTTGCCTACAGAGGTTATCTACCCTATAGCCATGTTTGGAATCCTAGTAATAGTTTTATACTGACATGTTAAAAACACAGCATTAAAACCAACATTTTTTAGAATCAAGAGAGACGTTGGAGATCAGAATATAACCGTGTGTGAGAAGTGGTAATACCAAAACCCAGATCAGTAAAAGTGATGCTCAGCCACCTGAGCCACTTAGTAACTGACTGGGAAACATTACGGCAGCCTCCTGACTTCTAGACCAGCTGTAACACCAGGAAAATCCAAGATCACATCTCCCCACAAGATCCAAGTTCTCAGTGAAACATTTCTACAAACAGATATGATCTTCCACTGATGCAAAGCAAAGCACATTAGGAACTTATTCACCCTAATCACATAGGTATCATCCTCCATCACTTAAGAGAATGCACGTGAAAACAGATACATGCTGTGAGAGTTTTCCTTGGGGAAAGAACAGGAAGCCCTAGCTCTTTAATTCCTATGAACCTCCTTTGTTCCCAGTGTGTGGCGTGTGGGTGTGGTGGGTTTATCTACAGAACACACATAAACATAGAAGACTACACCTGGTTTTCACAGGCAAAGAAACTTGTGTAAAGACATAGACAGCAGTCAGGTCTGGGACTATCATTTGAGCTCCAATAGTCAAGTTATTTCTGCCATCATGAAGGAAAGGACAACCAGTGACCCTGTTTTGCATGGATCCTGTTATTAGGACACAAGCTGTTCCTTGGTGCACACAGCAGTTAACCTTACACAGCTGTTCCAGGAGCAGATCGCATCTGTTCTTTCTACCGTACACAAGCCTGAAGCGTTGGCACTGGATGAAGCCACCAAACCTTTCCTCTAGTGCAAATTCATTAAGACTCCATTGTTTTCCTCCTCTCTTATTTTCCTGGACAAAGAACTGCTAGGTTTGGGTTTTGCTCTTATTGCCAAATTATAACGCAAGAGCCTCCTGCACACACAGCTGGGCTTCTGGTAGACAAGCCAGCTCAATAGCCACAGATTACAGCCTCAGAACTAAACCTATGCCTAGAAAACCATCACACAGACAGTGCCAGAGCACCAGTGGAGGGGATGAAATGTACTGCAAGCGTCATTAATCAGGAATAGGAGTACCAAACATGCAAATCATCCTTAATGCCGTCTAATGTAGTGTTCAAATTATAGGAGAGTGATTAGCATGTACTCCATCTTAAGTGTGTATTTTTAAAGCTCTATGTAAGAACCAGCTGTATGCCCATTAACCTTCCTCAGTATTAACAAAGGTGCCTTCTGAATCTATCAACTTCATCGAGTAAACTCATTACTTGTCTCTTATATTTACCTTTCAGGAAGACTGTGTTAGATAAGAGACTACTAATGATACAACTAAATTATTAATCTCTGATAAAATTTAGTCCTGGTCCTCTATGTGTGGACCAACAAATAGCACTCCGTTTTCTTACAGCTATTGCTAGAATATTGAGATTACTGCTGTGGTATAGCTAGCTATCTTAGAGGCATGACATGATCACTGCCACCTTGCAGAAAGAGACTGTTGTGGTGACCTACAAAAAGGCTTGGCCTCAAACTGATGGCAATGAACCAAGTAGAATACAGTGATAGCCACATCTATGGTTATGACAAATACCCGACCCTCCACTAAGACTCCATTCAACGCTCCCTCCTGCCCACCCCAGCTTGCGTCTGATCTTGGGGTGTGTAAGAATATATAGGGGTCGACGGTTAACTGAGGGTGGGATAACACTAACAGATTTTTGTGTGTGTTTGACTGGATACCTATGAAATAAGTACCCTTTTTATTTTCCAGCTGCACAAAATGCATTCAATTGATGCCCTTTCTGTGGTGAGCAAACATTTCCTTACATCACCCCACCTCATAGGAAACTTAAGGCACAATTACAAAGAATAATGTAAAGATGAAAACTGTACAGACACAATCAGCTTTGCACTGTACCATACATATGTGCAACTACAGACTGTACAAGCAAGTGTCAATGGGTACATATATATACAGCATGTATGCATGTCAATAACTATAACGTAAGGGTTCTATTATATAACGTGTTAAAGTGCTCTTTCAGAAAAATAAAGCATGAGTACCCACAAATACTATCTCAGTTAATACCCTATAGTCCAGTCTATTAGACTGCTTTGATTTCATTTGCTACACTAATCAACTAAAATACTGATCTTTCAACTGAATTATTGTGATCTTCTAAATGGGTGTGGGGAGACTTAAAATTCTGTAAATTTTTGTCCTCTGGAAAAATAAAATTAAAAGCATAAAACATGAAAAAATTATGAAGATTGGGGATGCAGTTTATTTAATAGACTGCCTCCCTTATTAGCATGCACAAAGTCCTGGGTTAGATACCCAGCACATATAAAATAACCATAATGATGCCTGTCTATACTACCAGCCCTCAGGAGATTTACATAAGAAGGATCAGTTCAAAGTCATCCTAAGCTACATAGCAAAGTCTAAGGCCAGCAGAGAACTAAGATCCTGTCTTGAAAGCAAAACTTATTTTGTTGATGTAACTTACAATTCTACTTTGGTATTTGTGACAAAGTCTCACTATAACTTAACCTGGACTCTTCTGCCTTCACCTCCATAGTGCTGGGATTACCCAGTCATACCCTCATGCCATGATTAAAATTCCACATGCATCCACAAGCAACACAGTGTGTGATTTGGGTAGAATTTACAGGCTGTGGATTATTTTGGCTCCTGCTATGCCAGTGGTAAGTAGAGGAGTCACTACCTACTGATGAAAAGTCAAATAGCCCTCCCACTATGTGCCTCTCATTCCTTTATGCCTTTTAATGACTTCGATTGTCCATCCACATCTCTACAATCTGTAGAAATGGGTGTGGATGAGGTAAATGTTATATATGGTTTTTGTTTTCATTTTTCTGAGACAGGATTTCTCTATGTAGCCTAGGCAGACCACAAAACTATGATCCTTCCATGTCAACCACCATATTCTTTGGTGTATTATCATGTACCACCATGTCCAGTCTTTTATCAGTCATACAGGTTGAATCAACAGCACTCTCACATGCAAGGTAATCCGATACCATTGAGCTATATCCCAGTCCAGTATCTACTTTCTTTAACTACTTCCAATATTCTACTAAAGTATACAGATGCATATAGAAGCCAAGTCCTAGAAGAAACTATCCAGGGGTAGTTTACTCTCTGCAAAACTAGAGTCATTTCATATATACTTTAGCATATTAAGCTTGTAGTGTAGATTTATGCAGACTTATCTTAGTCCTCAAAAGGATTCTTGAATGGGGATAAGGCAAATCAGGAACATTTAAATTCAGTTTCAACAGTTTCTAAAGGCTAGAAAATACACAAAAGTTTAAGATCAGTAAACCACTAACATCAGCAGATATTTTCATGGAGGTAAACCTTTCCCTGACAGTCTCCTGGGAGATGAATTTTAAATCAAGTTCAAGAAAACAAATCAATGGCCAGTATTAGAGGGCACTCTACCACAGCAAAAGTCTCTCCATTCAGGGCTGCCCACTAGTTTCCAGAATATAGAGGCAAGAAGAAAGCTGGTGCTCCTTTATGCCACACAAAGGAACTCCTTCTCCATACCATAGCATTAATGGTACTTCCACTTCATCCTGGGACATCAAAGCCAAAAAGGTATGTTCTATATATGTTTCACAACAAAAGATGACAATTTGAAAGTAGGGCCAACCGTGAGGCCATCTTGGGCTCACCTTAGGCACAATTAAACCCATGGGTCAGATCAAAATTGCCCACTGTGCTAGTGAAATAGTGAAGTAAAACATCTGGACCCAGCGTGGTCTAATCTCTTAGTCTTAATCCTAAGATTGATTTTGGATTTCTAGCAACCGGATTTCAGTCCCCTTCATCAGGAGAGTCAATCTATTTTCTCACTTTTATCAGCACTATCTTTGGCTAACAGACTTCACTTAGACAGCAGTAATCTCTTTCAAGTCTAGATTTCATGTCCACAGAAGTCTTGTTTGTCTTAGTATGATCTTAAAACCTTGAGTGTGGACAAGCTTGACCTACCTGGTTATAGACTGGAAAGCATGTAGAACAAGTAGTTGGGGCAAGAAGAAAAGCCATCTTCCAAACCATTCAAGTCACAAATGAACATCAAAAGATAGGCCCAGCTCCAAAACCTGCAGCCTTTGCAGCCTACCCAAATTGCCCTCCCCTAAAATCAGGATCTAGTTAAGTAATTTAAAAATCACTAACTCAACTCAGTAGTTTGATGGTCTGTTTAAGCAGTAAAATCTAACTCAGATCATAAAGAATGGATTCTTCATCAAAATATGAATTAGGCCTTCAATATTTCAAGGACTAACCAGATGGTTACTGGGGATGAAAAATTAACACAGAACAGCACTTACAATTCCACTCATTTCCTCTAACCACACAAATAGGTAGCAGTAACAAGATCTACTTTGGAGGACTAAATGGTCCAAAAAGGCTATATTACAATGGTGTGGCATCACACATCTGTAGTTATAGCACTTGAGAGAGGAAGGAAGATGATGAGTCAAGGCCAAGATGACCTAATTTCAGGTGAGACCTTGACTTCAAAAAGAGGCCCCATGTGAAGAGGCTTTAAAAAGCCAAACACAATTTTGACAAGGACATTGGTACTTTCTAGAATACTTGCCTAGCAGACATAATCTGGATTCCTTCCCCAGCAGAAGGAAAGGAAGACAAGTAGAAGAAAGAATGAGAGCAAAAACAGAGATGCAGAGCAAAGATACAAGCAAGAACTCAAGGAATGTTCTAGGAATGACAAACAGTTAAGGGCAGATGGAGTGTAGAGAGGAGATGGCAGATGATGGAGAGGGAAAACAGATAGAAGGCAAATCCTGAAGGGTCATATAACCTGCTGTGGAATTTGAATCCCTTTTGTAAGACTTAAGTGCTACAAATTGTCCTAAAGGAATAAATGGAATAATTAGACATGTTTTAAGAAAGCTGATGACATCTCCCAATGGTAATGGATCGTCAGAATTAATATAGTAAAGATGGCCATCCTACCAAAAGCAATCTACAGATTCAATGCAATCCCCATCAAAATCCCAACACAATTCTTCAAAAACATGGGAAGAGCAATTCTCAAATTCATCTGAAAAGGCAAAAAAAAAAAAAAAACAAAACCCAAAACAAACAAACAAACAAAAAACAAAAACAGAGTATCGAAAACAGTTCTTAACAATAAAAGAATGGCTGGGGGAATCACCATCCCTGACCTTAAGCTTTACTACAGACCAACAGTGATAAAAACTGCATGGTATTGGTACAGAGACAGACACATTTATCAATGGAATAGAATTGAAGACCAAGAAATAAAACCACACACTTACTTATGCACACTTGATCTTTGACAAAAATGCCAAAAATATACAATTGAAAAAAGAAAGCATCTTCAATAAACAGTGCTGGTCTAACTGGCTACCTGTATGTAGGAAAATAAAAATAAACCCATATTTGTCATCTTACACAAAGCTCAAGTCCAAATGGATCAAGGACCTCATAAAACCTCAGTATATCTCATAAAACCAGATATACCGAATTTAATAGAAGTAAAAGTGGGAAAGAGATTGAACTCATTGGCACAGGGGGAAATTTCCTAAACAGAATTCCAATGGCTCATGCTCTAAGATCAAGAATTGATAAATGGGACCTCATGAAACTGGAAAGCTTCTGTAAGGCAAAGAACATAGTCAATAGGACAAATCTACAATCTACAGATAGGGGAAAAAAATCTTCACTAACTCCACATCCAATAGAGGGCTAATATGCAAAATATATGAAGAACACAAGAAGTTAACCACCAAAAAACCCAAACAACTCAGTCAGAAAATGAGGTATAAAACTAAACTAAGAATTCAGAACAGAGGAATCTTGAATGGCTGAGAAGCACCTAAAGAAATTGCCAAATTCCTTAGTGATCAGAGAAATGCAAATCAAAATGATCCTGAAATTCCTCCTTACACCAATCAGAATGGCTAAGATCAAAGCCTCAGGTGACAATACATGTTGGTGAGGATGTAGAGAAAGAGGAACACTCCTCCATTGCTGGTGGGGTTGGAAACTGGTCCAACCACTCTGGAAATCAATCTGGAGGTTCCTCAGAAAATTGGAAATAGATCTACCTGAAGACCCAGCAATACCACTCTTGGGAATATACCCAAAAGATGCCCCACCATGCCATAGGGGTATGTGTTCCACTATGTTCATGGTAGCCTTGTTTGTGATAGCCAGAAGCTGGAAACAAACCAGATGTCCCAGGACAGAAGAACGGATACAGAAAATGTGGTTCATTTACACAGTGGAATACTACTCAGCTCTTAAGAATGAGGACATCCCGAGTTTTGCAGGCAAATGGATGGATTTAGAAAATATAATCCTGAGTGAGGTAACTCAGACCCAAAAGTACAAGCATGGTATATACTCACTAATAAGTAGATATTAGCCAAAAAAAGAAAAAAAGTACAGAATACCCAAGATATAATACACAGAACTCAAAAAGGTTGAAGGGCCCAAGTGAGGATGCCTCAGTTTCACTTGGGAGGGAGAAGAAAGCAATCACAAGTGGGGAGGAAGGGAAGGACCTGGGAGGGAAAGTAGACAGAGGAGGGAGGAGGAGGGGAACCTGATCTGGTATTGGATGAGTGAAAAAGACTGAAGCCCTGAGGGCTGGCAGAAAGAATGGACACAGGCAACCTCAGGAAGGAGGGGGTTGGGGGGACCCTCCAAAATGCACCAGAGACCTGGGAGGTGAGAGACTCTCAGAACTCAAAGGGAGGGACCTTAGATGAAATTCTCTACAGTATGGAGAGGGAACATGTAGAGCCCACCTCCAGCAGGAAGACAGGGCATCAAATGAGGGAGGGGTTGCCATCCCACAGTCAAAACTCTGACCCATCATTGTTCCTGTCTGAAAGAACTACAGGGATAGAAATGGAGAGGAGCCTGAGGAAAAGAAGGTCCAGCAACAGGCCCAAAGTGGGATCCAGCTCAAGGGGAGGCCCCAAGACCTGACACTATTACTGAGGCTATGGAGCACTCACAAAAAGAGACCTAGCAATGACTGCACTCCGGAAGACCCAGCAAGTTGCTGAAAGAGTCAGGTGCAGATATTTGCACCCAACCAATGGATAGGAGCTGCTGGCCCCTGTGGTTGAATTAGGGAAAGGCTAAAAGAAGCTGAGGAGGAGGGTGACCCTGTAGGGAGGACCAGCAGTCTCAATTAACCTGGACCCTTGAGATCTCTCAGACACTGGACCACCATCCAGGCAGCATACACCAGCTGATATGAGGCCCCCAACACATATACAGCAGAGGACTGTTGGGTCTGGACTCAGTCAGAGAAGATGTACCTGACCCTCAAGTGACTGGAGGCCGCAGGGAGTTTAGAGGTCTGGTGGGGTGGGTGGTGGGGACATCCTCGTGGAGACAGGGGTGTAGGGAGGAGGTATGGGATGTGGAACAGTCTGAGGATGAATGGGAGGTATAAAATCTGGAATGTAAAAAAAAATAAATAAAAAAGTTTTAAAACAACAACAAAAATGAAAGCTGATGACAAGTGGAAGAAGGATAAAAGGACAGAGACCACTCTGGGGGGGGGGGGAGGGGGAAAGCAGTTACTACATTCAAAAAGGGTCAGGGAGCAAGGGAAAGGAGACGTCTTTATAAGATGCTTCAGAGATGAGCAAAGTTTGAGACTTGACAATCAAGTAAATATGGACTGGGAGGGTGGGGAAAGTTCTGTGAGAAGATAAGGAACCAAGACAAGTCTCTACTTTGGAACCATAGAAGCATGGTAAGTGCATTAATTAAGGAAGAACAGAAGAGTAGGCTAAAGGGAATGGCCGTGCTTCCTAACAAAGGCACTTGTGTGTAATACTTCCCTAGGGAAACAGACAAGAGGCCATGAATGAATGATCCACATCCAGACCCGGAGTAGGGAAACAGATAGTGGGGCATCTTTTTGTTATGTTGCATGGTTGAATTTTACTGTTTTGTTTTGAAGATAGGGTCTCAGCCAGGTAGTAGGGGCGCATGCCTTTAATCTGAATACTTGAGAGGCAAAAACGCAGGTGGATATCTGGGTTTAAGGCCAGCCTGGTCTACAAAGTGAGTTCCAGGAGAGCCAGGGTTACACAGAGAAACCATGATTCAAAAAACAAAACAAAACAAAAGAGATAGGGTCTCATTATACCGCTCAGGCTGGCCTCAAACTTCCGATTTGCCTGCCTTGACTACTTTAGTGTTAGAATTTGGGGGGATTATCTTAAAAACATTTGAGAAAGGGACAGTTCAGAATATGAGAGTGAAGGTTTGAATGCAGAATATTCAGGGAAAGATAAAGATGCAGAAAAAAAATGCTAAAAGATGGCAAAATCCTGGGGTGGGAGGAGCAATTAAAATATCAGGGGTTAACGAAAAGTAATTCTGAATGTCAGTGATGGTGATTGGGAACAGAGAGAAGCCTTGAGGTGTCTACTTTGCTCATTCTCTTCTGTAGCTGTCAGTCTTCCCCACGGGTCCCTCCCACTCTAACCAGGACCTGAATATATCAATGACAGTAATGCAGACTACATGAGTAACAGTATCTATGTCCAGGCAGAATATTGATAATTTTAAATAGTTTTGTTTTGACTTTTGAGATAGAGCTTCACACATTAGACCAGGCTGGTCTCAAACTTGGGTTAATCCTCCTGTTTCTGCCTCATGAGCACTGGGATTATAAACACACAAGCAAGGGGGTGGGGCACATACAACGTTTAAAGGCACCTTTATGCCACCTACTACAGAAATGCTTATCAGCTTTGGTATTTGTGGCACATATTTGAAATGTGCTTGTATAAGTTCAACAGCCCCAATCCATAATCTGAATGCCACAAAATCTGAAAAACATCATGCCTGACCTCACATCATGACACAGTCAAAACAAAGACAAATTAAAAGAAATACTTAAAATTACAACCAAGCAGTATGAATGATTTATATAAATATAAATAAGATCCATGCTTAAATGCTGGTTCCATTAGGTAAGGACAAATATTCTAAAACCTAAAATACCCATAGTATCTTTATACTAGACTCAAGTATAAAGATAAAGGTCTACTTAACTTTGTAGCTAGCTTAAGAAGACATCTACCGAATAAATTATCTTCATGTGACCATTGCAATTAGAAAAGAACTTAAAAATAAAAAGCCTGGGGGGTTTCAGGGCCAATAGCCAGGACTTGATGATACCAGTTTAAAATTTAAAAACAAAAAACAAAAAATAAAACCAAACTTAGGGGGTGCAGCCTCTGTGTGGCAGGGGCTAGCAATGGAGGCATACTCTACTGGAACAAGCTTGTCACTTCTGAGGATTGTCACCTGTTCATACAAGAACTCCACTGGAGGCATCTCAACACTAAACAAAGACTTCTTCTTGATGACCTGCCAGCTGACATCCAGCTCCTCCTACCACAGGTGGTCCTAGCTCATGAGAAGCTTTAAAAGCAATACAAGACCACCCTGGTGATGCATGCTTGTAAACCTAGCATTCAGGAAACTAGGGCAGAAGAATCAGCTCAATTTAGAAGCCAGCCTGGGACTATATTATCAGTCTTTGTTTCAAAAAAAATAAAATTTAAAACTAAAAAAAACTCTGAAGTAGGCAAAGATTTTTCTAGGTAGAAGAAAAAGGCAATAGTCCTAAAAGAAAAAGAAAAAAAGTAAGTGGACTTTATCAAAAGAAATGTTAAGAATAAAAGGCAAAGCACGGGTTGGAAAAAAAGGGGTGGGTTGGTTTTGGTTTGGTTTTCTGTGTAAAACAGGGTATCACTAGTTGCCCAGGCTGCACTTGAACTAACAATATTTCAACCACCATCTCCTGAGTGATAGGATAGCAGGTGACTACAACTAAACCGGGAAACACTGATACATCTAAGAAAGGACTCACATGACGAATGGGATACTTCTAACGATAAAAGTGAATCAAGAGCTGGGCATGGTGCTTCATGCCTTTAATTTCAGCACTCAGGAACCTGGGGCAAGAAAGTCACCAGTTGGACAGTTGGAGGCCAACCTGAGCTATATACCAAGTGCAGAGCTAACCTGAGCTACTGCTTTTAAAAAAAAAAAAAAAAAAGAGTAAAAGATTTGAACAGGCACTCAGAAAGGATATGTCAATGGTATCTATAGCACTTAGCATGATCAGTGAACAAGAATGGGTTTTAAACTCACAAAGATTGCCTCACAGTAATTAGAATGCGTACTCCTCAGGGGGGACAGAAATTAACAAGTTTTGGTCAGACTATAGAGAAATCAGAACCTTCATGCTACCGTTAGCAGTGTAAAATGGTCTAAAACACTACACAAACAGTATATTCTTCCAGACACTCTACTACTCTCCTTCCCCCCCCCCCCCCCCCCTCTCTCTCTCTCTCTCTCTCTCTCTGCATGAATCTTAAGGAGGTATCTGTACCTTTATGTACACGGCAGCATTATTCACAACAGCCAAAAGGTGGCACTAGTCAAGAGTCTGTGGAGAAGTAAATGGATATTATTTTACATGCATACACAGTATGTAAGAGTCCCAATGTGGGCAAACCTTGAAGCAGTAATCTAACTGAAATAAGATCACAACAACCCAGAGCACTTTAAGATTCTACTCACGAAGCACCTACAGTTCATAGCCAGAAACTAGCATGTTGGTTGCCATATCAGCAAGGGGGAATAAGGCATTGTATTTTGTCAGAGCTTTGTTTTTTTTAGATTTCTTGTGAATAGTAGAAACACTTATGTAACAATGTGAACAAACCTAATGTCACTAACTATATACTAGAAAATAGGTTAAATAATAATTCATATGTTTATTTTTAACCACAACTTTAAAGTATGTACTTTTAAACCTACAAAAATACAACTGTTCCCTCATCAAAAATAAGGAAAATTCAAATAAAAATTGTGTGTGACTATAGTTTCTTGTTTGGGAAGTCGAGAATCACTTTAGCTCAGGCATTACAGACCAGCCTTAGCAACAAAGAATACAGAAAGAACATGTCTCAAAAAAAATTATCACTTAAAATGTAGAGAGGAACCAGAATTTTTACATGCCACTAGTAGAATTTCAGTTGGTACAACCACTTTGGAAAACTGTTGGCAACATCTAATAAAGCTCAATGCTATGAGTACCACACTCTTTCCTATGTTTATGTTGGGAGAACTGAGTAGAAATGTGCACCAAAGGAAACAAGCAAGAATGTTCTAAGATGCTTTATTCATTTTAGCCAAATCCTGGAAACCACCCAAAGATGTAACCGGAAATAAGTAAATTATCACTCAGTTTATTCAAGGGATCCACTAATCACATAACCTGTGAAAGAAGACATACACCAAAGAGTTCCTATTGTGTGATATTATTTATATGGATCTAAAAATCAGATCAAAGCAGTGAATTGAGTTTTATTGTTGTTTTAATGGCAATTTAGTTTACCTTCATTACAGAGTCCAGATGAATGGTGAATAGATCAGGAATGAACTCTTCTGAAGTGCTGGAAAGGTACTAGGCTTGATCTGTCACGGGCTGCATAGTCATAGAAAACATTAAATAGCACTTAATGCACTTTCTCCTTTTACTACATGTTTGATATACCTCAAAGGTAAATTATGTGTAAAACATCTTAGGTCTTTCAATCGGGAATCTCTGATTCAAAAGTCAACAAATTGCAACTTTAATCTTTTTCCTTTTCTAGGTTTGGACCCTAATCTACTGGGACTTCCCAGTTTCCTAATCCACCTGATGAATCTGATGCCCCGCTCAGATCAAGCTTCCTGTTCCCATTCCTAAAACTACTCTTTACCTACTGGGTCTTTTTAGAATTACCTGTTTTTCTTTGTTTTAGTCTATACTTGGAATCTTTACTGACTATTTGCTTTCCACTGATCAAATGTCCAACTTGACAGTATTTGTCTTTTGGATTCTTTGGTTTGGTTTTTTGAAACAGGGTTTTTCTATGTAGCCCTGCCTCTCCTGGAAGTTGCTCTATAGACCAAGCCTGCCTTTGCCTCCCAAGTCCTGGAAGTAAAGGGTGTGCCACCACCTCCTGCCCTGCTGCTTTGTTTTGTTTTTTTGTTTTGTTTCATTTCAGTACATAGTATAGATTTTACCTGCTACTGCTTCCTGAGATCTAGGATTAAAATCATACACCACCATGACAGTCATGGGCTTTTTAATTTTCAAAAACATCAAAGGATTTTATTTTAGATTCCTGTTAGCTCATGCCCAGCTTCCCCCAACTAGAAAAGCACAGTGTCAAAAATCACAATGTAGGACTAGAGATGGTCAGGGTTAGAACGCTTACCTGGCATGTATTCAAGGCCCTGGGTTCCATTCCTAGCAGCACCTTACCCCCTAAAAGTGTGAAAAGTGTGTGTATGTCTATGAGTGAGTGTGTGTATGTGTGTGTATGTGTGTGTGTGTATATGTGTGTGTGTGTGTGTGTGTGTGTGTGAGAGAGAGAGAGAGAGAGAGAGAGAGAGAGAGAGAGAGAGAGAGAGAGATCATAAGGTATTATCAAACTTTGAGTCAGGTCCTGCCACCTACACTCAAAAAAACAATTAAAAGAGCCAAATTAAAAGTGGAAAGCAGAAAGGGGAAATGGATCCAATGTAGCCACAATGGGAAGAGGGACAAAGAAATTCAGTATCCCCCCAAGCCAGTCAAGGTTCTAATGTGAAATCAAAATTTAAATATAGGCTCAAGGATTTACATATCTAAGCAGTCCTGGTCAAGGTATGGCCCCACCTACCAATGACCCATCATGATCCAGTCTGAAAGGTGTTCTGACAAGTTGCTATGAGTGTGTGAAATCTCTTTCACAGAGACAATCTCCGCCTCTGGCTAATGGCTTTTTCTTTTCCCACCATGAAATTCCTGGGGAAGTTTTTATTTCTTCAGGGTCCATTTTTTTCAATAGTCTCACAATCAGATTGAGATACACATTGTCTTTTTAGAATATCTTCAATTCTGACAGTCAGGTTATAGTGTTATCACACTCCAGTATTTGATAAATGTATGGCATCCTTCCCATACCTATCCTTTCTACCCACTATCTACCCATCTAAGAAGAGAAACCTTCATTCTTTTTTATAAAAGGATATTTTATTGCCTATCTATAAACAGTCAGTTAACACAGGCAACAGAAAAGAAAAAAAAACACAGGCAACAGAAAAGAAAAAAAAATGGTGATGTCTTCTCCATCTCCCCTGGCTCCTACCAGTAGTAATGTGAATATTAAAGAGCGTCATATGCAAAATCTTACACTATAATAACAATCAGAATCAAATCCTTCTGCTGTTACAATTTTGCAAACTTGATTGGCTTTGCATTGCATATAACATGCCTGTATTTTAGTCAAAGGGGTGACTTGCTGGGCTGGAAAAGCAGCCAGGTAATAACTGCAAAGCAACGAGAAGGTTCTAAATAGAGAGAAACTACCTGGGCTGAGTTAACTGGTAGAGTGCTTGCCTAGCACACACAAAGCCCCAGAATAAACCAGGAGAAGTTGCACACATGTACAATGTCAGCACTTGGGAAACAGGGGCAGAGAATGGGAAGTACAAGGAAGCCTTGTGATGCAGTTGATTCCGATCAATGTGATATAGAATGAACAGCAGCAGTTTTTATATTGGCTCAACAAGACAAGTCAGAAATGTAAATTTAAAAAAAAATTGGAGCAGCTGGCAGAGAAACCTTTTAAAAAGAAACGATCAGATTACTCCTTAAAATATACCATGTGGACACAATGGAAAAATGACACTTCTCTTTTAGAACAGTAAACTGGGATAATCTGGCATGCTGAATATTTTTTATTTAAATGCACTATCTGAAATAGATAATTAGTCTTACTTTCTCCTCTGAGAGCACCTTTAAATACGTTTCACTTCAAAAAAAGCCTATAGAAATGTCAAAATATTTAGCATAAAAGCAAATGGGTTATCATTATTGGAATGAAATAATTATACAATTGGATTAATTGTCCTACATACCTTTGGGTTTTTTGATTCCTATGTTTGCTTATTCATATACATTCAATTCTTATTTTTCAGAAACCACTTCTGGAAGCTTTTAGCTTCAACACTGCCACCTGTAGACATAAAAGAGAAATAAATCCTGTATTATTCATCAGCAATGTATCTTTCCTGGGCATCTAACAGAGAAAACAGGAGGGAAAGTGAGAAAAAAATTTGCTCTAAAAACCCAGTGTTCTTTCTCTCAACACAGCATACCTAAGCCGTCTCCTTCCCCAATGGTTTCATAAAATATTTGCTTAGAAACAGAAATGTACCTAAGTCCCAGGTCATCAGCCAATATGGCTTTCTCCTCAGTTCATTAAAAAAGAGAGAGAGAGCATTCACAAAGGTTGAGAAGGCAAATGACCGAATACTTGAGACCATCCTGGGCTACCTATCTAGTTCCAGGCTAGCCTAGGAAGAAACAAAAAAAGGGGAGGAGGAGAGTAGCAAGATGGGGTTGAAAGGAAGAGAGCAAGGGAGGGGAAGAAGAATAAAGGGAGGGAGAGAGAGCACATGCCAGCATAACTTAACAGCCATTTCAAGACCTACCTTTTAAAATTACAAAACAACTTGCCCAATATGATAATCTGGGGACAAAGAATTCCATAAATTAACCGGATAAAGAGATAAAGGACCCATGCTAGGGTTGTTTTATCAAAAGGACATAAGATGCCTATTTAAAAATTATAATTCCAGTCTGAACAGATTTTGGTGGGTTGTCTTCATCATAGTGCTCTGGCTCTGATTAGATACAAATCCTAAAAGATCTTCTCTACATCCTGTTGGCTAAAAATACAGGTAGATCCCCTTCTTTTTTCCTTAAAAATAAGTCACAAAAAGAACAGAGGAACTATACATAAGCAGAGTCCAAGCAGCCATAAGATAAAAGAAGGGCTTGGGTCAGAGACAAACCTTGAAATTCTGGAGTTAATTGAAAATAAGAGGAAGCACCTTGCCCAGCAGTACATCTCAGAACTGGACCTCATCTGATCACCACAGTCTTCCCAGGACAAGTGGCCACCTCCTCCCTGGCTCCAATGCATTAAGCCAAAGTCACTTAAAGCACTTCCCGCGCCTACCGCTTGTAGACAGCAGAAGACCCCAACCAAAGCAGCCTGGCTCGCTACCCCACCAAGCCCAAGCTTTTTTTATCCACACCAGTGATGCATCCCACTTACCCATAATTTACTTTAAAGACTGAAAGCTTGTTTTAAGGAACTACACAGATCCGGGAAAACCAAGTCTCCTTGAGACACTCGCCTCCGTCTTTCTAGGACGTGTCGTGTACACACACACACACACACACACACACACACACACACACATACACACACACACACACACACACACACACACACACACACACACACACACCACGGCCAAAAACCTTCTCCCTTTCCTTCCCAATCCTGGACCTGCGCTGATCTATCCCAAAGAAGGTCTGTGAGTACCCGCCAAGGACCAATACCGCTCCCACGTGCCTCCAAGAAGCCCTTGTGCAAACGTGCTCGAGCGCCCAAGGCTTGTGTGCGTGGCCAGCCCTAGGAGGGAAGTTCTTCAAACCCACCGCCCCAGCCTCCACCCCAGCTCGGACAGCAGGAGGGAGCCCCCGGGTGTGGCATGGCGCTGGCACACAATACTATAGCAACTCTAGCCTTCCCCCGCACTCCCTGGCCGATCACGTCACTAGTTTCTCCTCACTCAGTCCCTCTGGTTTCTCTGGGCCTGGAGCAGGGCGTCCTGGTGGCTGTTGGGTGGGGATCAGAAAGATTGGGGCGACAGGCAACTACCACCCAGATCGCTAGTGTGTAAACGGGTCTCAGTCTCCAGAAGCGCGGCACTCAGTTCCTCCGAAGGAGACAAGGAGAGGACTACCCCAAGAGACCAGAAGGAGCTAATCCTACCGGAGGTAATCCTCCCGCACCTCTCCTCCACCTAGCCTGAGCGACCTTCCAAGCCCGCAAGCCCGCAAGCCCGCAAGCTCGCAAGCCCGCACCCTACGGGGCCAAGCACGCTCCTCTAGCAATCGGACCTGACCAGCCCTTACCCCAGTTGGCGATAGCAGCCTTGCTCCCCAGGCCGCGGCGACCCAGAAGCAGGCAAGGCGCCACTGTTGCTGGAAGGCGGGGGGCGAGGGGGGGGGGTTGACCAACCTGAACGCCGGGTGCGCCCTCCGGTGCGCTGTCTCCAGCAGCTGGAGAAGGCAGTGACAGACGGGCTGCAGGACCCCACAAGCGGCATCGCTTCCTCAAAGAAGTGGGCAGAGCTTCCCTAGAGCTAGAGGACAGGTCCTTCACCTAGCTCTTGCACGCAGGTTCTGTTACTGAGTCCCGCAACTAGCCCAACCCGAGCCTTCATCCCCCGCCCCTTTCCCGCCACCCGCGCAGTACTGCTCCGCGCTCCGCCCCCATCGCTGCGGGGGCTGGCCCTGAGCTGCCTCACTGGAGCCTCGTGGTGTAGTTTCGGGCTCCCAGGCGCCTGGGAAGACTCGGGGGGGGGGGGGCTCTGGAATCGCCTAGACCCCCGCCCTCCTAACCCTCCAGCGTCCATCGGTCCGCCTAGGCTGTGGGCAGTGCATGCTCTGCCCTGTTTTTCTGGCGTCTCTTCACTCCCAGCCAGGCACTTTCCACCACCAGGAGGGTTACTGTCTCATGCTTTGTGGGAAGCTGGGCTAGGGCAGGGAATGGGGAGGGAGGGTATCAAGTAAAGCCAAGTAGAATGAGCCTGGGAGAGGAGGCAAAGACCCCTGTCAACTGCCAGGGGCAACTTGCAGCCTGCATCCTGTTTCTGTTACATTAACTACCTGGATATGCTGCTGTCCTCCTTACATCCCCAGTAATGTTCAGAGGTATTAATCTAAAGATTTCCATACTAATTGGATTTGCGCTCTCGCTCTCTCTCTCTCTCTCGCTCTCTCTCTCTCTCTCTCATCTCTTTCTCTCTCTCCACATACCTGTGTGATGGCAGAAGACAACAGGCTCCCTATTTTCTTTAAACTTGCATTTCTTATATGTATTACATATGCCACGTTTCTCATTTTAAAAACACAAAATATAAATAACTGAACAACTATGTTTTACAGAACAAATGTATATGTGTTATTTAAACCCACTGTAATTATATTAATTGGTTTGATTTAAAGTATATATTTGAAGTATTTTCTTAAACAGGCTCAGAATTTGGGGATTAGCAACCCCAGCGACTTCATCTTAAGTTCTAAAATGTCTGTTTCATAGAGATTACTAAAAGTAGTTATATAGGAAAATGAATTCTTTTTCTTCCAGGTTAATTGTATGTTTAGATCTGGCATAGTAAGGATTGTTTCTAAAGCCAAGAAAAAAATCAGCTCCCTGCTGCTTTTCTAGCGATGGAGAGCAGGAAGCTTTCACTTCAATTCTTCCTCCTTCAGGCAAATGTCCTTTCTTTCTTTCTTGTATGTTTTTCCTCCAAAATTTTCCCTCACACATAACATGGCTTTTGAGCGTTTGTGTTCTTAAACAAGATAGGAAAATTCTTGATCATTCATTATCAAAGTCCATCTGAATCTCATGATACTGAATTTCCAACCCCAACTTTAGTCATTCATTTAACCTAATATTTGGAAACCAAGGCTTTTCTGTTCTAATTGTTTTGACACAACCTTTGAGTGTATAGCCCATCCTGGCTTTGAACTCTGGGTTGTCCTGCTCCTGAGAGAACCAAGAATTGCTTTGGGTTTTTGGTTTTGTTTCTGTTTTTGTTTTTGAAAGTTTCCTCCTTATAAGACTAAAGAGCACACTTTTAATTAACACTGTGAACCCCAAACTAAATTCATTAAATTGATTAATGAAACGTATATTATTACTATGCATGTTTCTGAGTAAATCAGGACCATGTGAATGATAAAAGAAAAAGAAAAGATGCTGAAGTGAAGAAAACAGTCTTTAGAAAAA
Organism: Rhynchomys soricoides; assembly: GCA_019843965.1. Taxonomy (NCBI): domain Eukaryota; kingdom Metazoa; phylum Chordata; class Mammalia; order Rodentia; family Muridae; genus Rhynchomys; species Rhynchomys soricoides. Next base: position 1,081,240 of record JADRCH010007366.1, read on the forward strand.
CTGATGCTCCCCTTTTTGTGGAAAGCATGAGAAATCCCAGTGATTATGCAAAGAGTGACTGCTGTCTCTTCCTTCTTCTTTCTTCAAGTTTGAGGTAGGCCTGCATTTATCTCTTTTGATCATCCTAATAAAAATAAAGTAATTCAGCATTCTGGTGGCATTGCTTAGTAAATTAGCAATTTGAAAATGCTTTTATTACCTAATTAATCCAAGTAAATGCCTCCAATAAAGTCAGTTTTATTCTAACATTTATTTCTGCCTCCAAAGAAATACTCTTAGGAAATAAAAACAGCTAAGATAAACTAATAGCAACTGCAAGTCAAATTCTTTGGTTGGATGTGAGTTGCTGAAATGTTAATATTAAATGACCTTTGGATCTTAAATTATAGATCAGATATTGGTTCTCAATTGCTCATTGGCTGCTTCTATAATGAGTTCCAGTGTGACCCAGTCTAGTCTCCAGAAACACAATTCATTTCTTTCTGTCTACCTTATTAAATATTTTTCTATACTTTTTCCATTGAATCTCCAAGAATTAGACCCTGATCTGTATAGCTCACTTGACAATTGTCTTTGTCTTTTAGGTTTTAGTTCTTCGGTTTAAAAAAAAAAACCAGCATGATTAAGAATGTAAATCTGGGAAGAGTACTTCAGGCACAGTTCCAAGAGATAACAGTTAAGTTTCTCAAAACCAGGAGGGCATGAGCATTTGAATAAACGAAACAAGGTAAAAAATGCACCAGCAAATCCCTTGTGTTCTGGCCAAAATTAAGCTGAGACCTTATGATATGTAAAGGGTACAATTCAAATAAATTTCCCTGTGCTTTCTTCCACTAGAAGAAATCCTTTGCCCCACTAACTAAGCACGATTACATTTCTTATTTCATTACTGTACAGTTGAATATTTTGTTGGCTTTTAAGTAAGAATGTGTATTAGACATTCACCTCTACAGTCCTCCAGTAATCCGATGCTACCCTTCACTTGATTTCAGAAGTTTTCTTGACATGCCTGCAACATAGGTGAGGACAGATGTAAACATCCCACATAGAACTCTGGAAAGAGAGTTTCTACCTGCAGTCCATGTTCAAAACAATGTATTAAAACAAGGCATGGGCTGTTGCTCTGAAAGTTTCATCCCACGGATGTCTTCTCATTCCAGTTCTCACACCAGCAAAAAAGTTTCCAAGTGTGTTAGCTTTCCCTACTTTAGAAGATGTCAGGTGACAATTATTTTATCCAATTTTGTCCAATTACCTTTTAATCTGTGAGCCTGAACATAATAACCCCCCCCCCCCTTTCCCCTGTAATTGAGAGTTGATTTACAAGGCTGCAATGGGACAGCTCTTTTGTCATTTGCCACTTTGGCTCTGAGAAAAAGCACTACATTTTTTTACTTTGGATGATTAGGATTGGTGGGCAACATCATTGATTTAAATTTGCAGAATGTCAGTTTAATTGGTCTCCTCCTTTTGTTAGGGAAATAAGTCAGCAGTTCTCACAAAAGACAATGAGAACAATACCACCCATCTAATTCTAAAATTGAAATGTTACTGCTTTTAAGTAACTTAAAAATAGCCAACAGCCAACAATTCAATTTAAAGCTCACTCAACAAGAAGGAATTCATGCCTATCACTGTAAACCTAGCCAATTACTAATGGTTGCTTAGGTCATGGACCCTAGAGGAGAACCTACTACTGCTGTTTCTTAAACCAGTATAATCTGTAACTGGATTCTAAATACATATCCTTATACTCACGGGTAACAGTAGGCCTCAGTCCTCATCAAAGAAGCTACTTTTAACAGCAAATGGAGACTACTACAGAGACTACTATAACTGGTCAAAATGTGGAGAACTGACCATGGAGGTCCCCATCCCCAATTGATAAATCTACCATACAATCCCTGTATTCAAGACTCTTAGAAGACAGGGAGCAGAATGACTGTAAGAACTAAAGGAATAGTAAGTCTGTTGCCAGATAATGTCTTATATATGGAACAGAGAAGCTGCACCCATGAAATTTCAACAGTATAGTCTCCTAAGCAAGACTTGCACAATGATGGCCCCAGTTGACATTCAAACAGATGGAGAAAATCTCACAATAGCCATCCCTAGATGAAGAGCTACAATCAATGTGTGTGTGTGTGTGTGTGTGTGTGTGTGTGTGTGTGTTTGTAATTTATAGAAGAGGTCATGAATTTTGCTTTAATTTTGTAGTTTTCTTGAAGACAGGGTTTCACTATGTGTAGCCTTGGCCCTCTTGGAACTCAACTTGTACACCAAACTGGGCTCATAATGATCCTCCTGCCTCTGTTTCCCTCGTGCTGGAATTAAAGATATGTGGTATGCACTATCATGGCCAGCTTGCGGTACTGATTTTGAAAGACAAGTGAGGGCATGAGAAGAGTTGGAGGCAAAGAAGATGGGCTGTTGAAAATAATGTAATTATAGTATTTACATATAAAATTCTCAAAAACTAAATTCAAAACTTTAAAGTAAAAATATAAATATGTGCATGTGAGTGGGTGTGTGTATAAATAAAGCATAGCTAAATGTAAATTTGAATACTTGTGACAAATTCTTCACCTAAAAAATCTTTGGTAAGCTATTTCTTTTCCTCCTTCCTCTTTCTCCACCTCCTCTTCCTTCTCCTCTTTGTTGATGGCTGTTTCTGACACACATGGCAAATTAAAGAATACAGCACTATCTTATTCACATGAAAGCATTTTTTTTTAAAAAAAAAAAACAATCTAGACCCCTTATATTCCCACCACCATTTAAGTGTATCATTCCATGGTTTTGAAGAAAGTAAAAGGAAGGAAGGAAAGGATCAAAAAAAATGAAAGAGACCAAGAAGAACTACTGTTCATTGTATAATGGTTTGATACAAATTAAAACATCACCTCCTGGAAGGAGGTGGGAAGGTCAAAAGGCTTAGGGTGCTAAGGAAACATACAAGATTTAGAAGCTCGAAAAATAACCAAAATAAGATGCACCTCCCCAAAGTTATTTTAATGGTAAACAACTCAGGGTAGGGAACACCTGCTGGACCCTGTCATCCAAGGATAGATCTTTTGGGGGTACATAAAATGCTGGGGGAGACTTTTTGGTGATAAAGCTACCTTTGAGTTTCCTGTAATTAAGCCCCTTGGCATGCTACCATAAGTAACATCAATCAATTCATTACTTCAGCAACCTAGACTTAGGTGTCACTGTAACTTTGGTCTATTGTAAAAGATAAGAGGATGTCTTCTCTGAAGTGAATAGACATTTGTTCATGCAACACTGTGGTTACATGTATGGTTCCTTCTGACAAAGGCAAAGTTTAATGAATCATTTTCTTTGTGGACAGTTCTGCTTTATTCTTTTTCATGGTTGACAAAAGTATTGTTGGTCCATAAATGTTGCATTTTGAATGTTGTCTCTTACAAAGATAAGATGAAATTTTATTCTATGGTACACTAGAATGTGATGTTATTTAGAAAAAGGGTTGTTGAAGACATGATTATGGCATAAGTTAAGATGACGTCACAATGATATAAAGTGGTACGTTAATTCAATTTTACTGGTGGCTCTTACAAAAAGAGGTGACAGAATGAAGTTTCCCATGTCTAGTCAAAGGAACACTACAGATTGCAATTAAATTGCCACAAGTCAAGAAACATCCCAGAAAACCAGAAATCAGACAAACAAGAAGTAATACTACTCTTACAGAGCTTTTAGAGGTACACAACTCTGAGAGTGTATTGATTTGAAACTTCCAGTCACCAGAACTGCCAAACAATACATTTTTCTAGGCTAATCCACCCAGTTTGAAGTACTTTGTTGCCCTCAGGAACCAGTACATCAGGGAATCATCATCGACTAACTCTTGGTAATGTCTGTTCATCATCTATATCCAGTTTGCAGTACACATTCAAGGGTAGCACATTTAAGGATGAGATAGGCAAACTACTGGGAGGATGGCTCAGTTAGTGAAGTAGATGGACTTTTTATTAACATATATGGACCTAAGTGTGAATCCACAAACAAAAAATGCTGTGGCATGCATGCACCTATAATTCCAGGGCTGGGGATGCAGAGACAAGAAGTCTTGGTACTCACTAGCCACATAATCTTGCTGAGTTGATGAGAACTAGGATAAATGCAAACAAAAACCCTTTCTCAAAACTAAAGGTGTTGTAGGGATGGTTCAGTGATTATGAGCATCCCAATACTCATGAAATAAGTGTGGGATCTCTGCAAATCCTGTGACTCTAGGTCCAAAGGAGGCTTGCTGTCTTCTAGCCTCCTCAAAATGAGAACCCTGCCTAAATATAAATAAAGAAATGGTGACAGAGGAGGACAACCAATCATGAGCATATTGTGCACATATACTTGCACAGACACATAAACACATGAATGATTGAATAAATTAATGAATGAAGGGATAGATACTTAAAAACAAAGGTAGAGAGCAATAGGGGAAGGCAGCTGATTGTGACTCTGGCATTGATATGTGCACACATACATATATATACACTGAGCACATGTATACACCACACACAAAAGGATAAGTCACAGAGTCAATTTTGCTCACAAAAAACAACAACAGTATTAAATCATATAGAACTTGAATTTTGAGAGTTTATATCTAGTGGCTCCTCCAAACTGAAACTCTGCTAGAATCTTAGAATCAGAGAATCTAAGCATGTTTAAAGGATTTGGAAGATTTTTCTCTTCTTTTGAGACACATAGCAGGGCTTATGACTTTAAAAGAGATAGAAAAGTGTATAATACCCAAAGCATACCCTATTGATTCAATTCCAACTCTAGTTAATGGACTACGATAGTCTCTTTCCTAGGCAACAGGAGATATAATGATGAACCCAGGACTATTCAGTTTGCAAATTGATATTAGTTAGCCTGGGAAATCTTCTAGATTTATTGATATTTTAGTTTGGAACTACTGAAAATCAAAAGCTTCTCAGTATTTAAGAGACTCAGCACATTGTTTCTCCTCCATAAATATCTGCCAGATTAGCTAAGGAGTCAAGACGAGCAGGAACCAGACAGAAGGATAGGCCTTAGTCTGTGCATGCTGCAATAACAAAATACCTGAGACTGAGTCATTTGTAAAAACCTGGCTTTCCCCCCCTTAGTTCTAGGAAGTAAGAAGCTCAAAATCAAAGTGCTGAGAAATTAGGTATCTAGTGAGGGCCTATTACACCTACAAAAACCTTGTGTGCCTTTCCAAGATAAAATAAAAAAAGGGAGAAAGAACCTAACTAGCTCTCTAGAGCCCCTTTTCACTTTGAGACAGGGTCTCTAGCTCAGGCTGGTTTTGAACTTACAGCCAAGCCAAGGATGACTCTGAACTTATGAACCCCATGCCTACATCTCCCAAATTCTGAGATTTCAGGTGTGTACCATATTTCCGGGATATTTTGTGTGTGGTGCTTGAAATCAGGCATCACGTATGCTGGATACTCTTTCAACTAAATAACAACCCCAGGACCCTTTTATAAGATACTACACCTATTCATGAGAGCATAGCTCTTCTGGTTTAATTACCTCCTAAAGTTCTTCTCTTGTCATACTATTGCTTGTTAGATTAGGATTATTGGAGGACACAGAATCATTTTAACCATAGAAGATGCATGGGTGAAAGACAAAGAAATAGAAAGAAAGAAAGAAAGAAAGAAAGAAAGAAAGAAAGAAAGAAAGAAAATCCAAGGCAGACTTGGTCCTAGAGCTTTATATAAAAGAAGCCTACAGAAAGGCCAAGGTCTATCTGATTTTGATAGAGACATGGGACTATAACATGGGAGCAGGAGGTCTCATAGGAGCCTAATTCTCTTTACTCCTTCCTGTCTAGTTAGCATTTGTAGACATGATAGTGTATGCATCAGGGAGGGGTTTAACCTTCTCCTAGAACCTCCACCAACTCTTGCCCCTTCTCCAGCCATCCTCCTAAAATATCTAAGTTGGATAACTGTATATGATATACAAATGTAACTTGAAGTGCACTTTCCATTGCTGGCCCCCACCTCTTAGCTTCAATCACATGCAGCTCCTATGTCCTATGCTCTTCTTTAATAGAAAATGCTAGAGCTGCCATTGCTAGTGAGAATTCATTTTTAAATGTATGCCTGGTATATACTGTGGCAGAATCTTCCCTTAATTAATTTAAATATTAATACAAGAAGCCTGTGATTGGATAATGGAAAAGGGAGGCAGAGCTAAGAGTTTCAGGAACAGACAGAGACAGGGAGAGAGAAGGAGAAGGAAGGAAAATGGAGGAGGAGGAAGATGATCCAGATTCTGTGTGGCTTTAAATAGCCACAGGTAGCTATGAATATCATGAAAGTATAGAATAATTGGGATAACTTGTCTAATCTAGGTGGGCAGCTTGTATCATTATCAATTGGCTCTGATATTATTGTGTAGGCATCTCGTGAATTGAGAATGTATTGATATATCAATCTGACTGATAATTATAAGCTTCTAGAGTTTTGATTTACTGGTTGAAGGGATTTGTGACAACTAGCCACAGGGGGTAGATAGCTGAGAAGAGACAAATGGCACTGAGGCATGTGAACTGGAGCTGGGAATACCCCCGAATGGGGTTAGCCTAGAGGCAGAAAGACCTTGGGCAGAGAGTAGCTGGGTGTAGTGCGGGATGGTGCCACTTTTTAAATATTTCCCGCAATAGGTGGCAAATCAACATGTTGGGCAAGAATCCACCAGAAATTTAAGATTATTAGCCTGAGAGTTAGAGTTTTATTTTCTAAGTGAGAGAAAGGTGGCACTGGAATGAGTCACATGGACTCAAGTACAGGAACCTTGAAACAAAGAAAGAGGGCTCTGAGGTTCCCTGCTGTGGAAAGAAACAAGATAGCTGCTCCCTGAGTCAGAGAACCAGAGAATGGAAGCTGCCTACATCTTGGGACAGATATTGATTTAACTGTGAATTTATAATATTGGGATTATTTGCTTTTAGGATAGATTTATATACAGATTTTGTCCAAATCACATGAGAAATTCCACCTGTGGTTCAGAACTAGGATAGGAAAAATTAGTCACTGACTCCAAGTAGAGAAGGCAGTGATAATTATATGCTATGAACACATATTAATTAATAATGTCTGTAGCTCCAGGTAGAGAGTTCAACAGATAGATATTATAACAAGTATTAATACAATAAGTATCTGTGGCTCCAGGTAGATAGCTGAACAGATAGATGGTATAACAGGATGGCTGCTTTAAGTAGAGAGCTTAACAAGTAAAAATTACCTGCTTTCTATAGGCAGATATTAGTGAAAGTTTGAATTAATTGCTTTAAATATGGTATAGAGATATATTGCTCTATTAAGTCATACAGGATACTCAAATTCTGTCTAACATGGACTCCACAGGAATTTTGGGTTTAAATCCTTTTCCACTGCTCAATCACAGGCTTCTTATATTAAAATTTAAATTAATTTGTGAAAGATTCTGATACATACACCCCAATATAAACCAAAAAGCAATGTGTGAAACCCACCCCCCTTGTATATTCCCCATAAAAGAGAACCAAGTGCTTTTACAAGGAGTCTGTACCAGTTGAAGATGGATAGTGTGGTTCTTTAGACAGAAGTTGTAGAAGAATTATAAAGTATCACATCACTGAAGAAAGAGAAGCTGGAAATAATTCTCTGTATGTCCATTGTTACAGCTTAGTATCTAGACTCTTAAAAACTTTTGAAAATCTTTGCAACAGTCAGGAGCCATTTGGAACTTAACCAGATTTATTCTCACAAAAATGTACAAAGGTATTCAAACTATTACCCACAAATTGATTCAAAGCAGTAGAATGAAAATACATTTGATATCAGCTTGTTTTGTTTTTGTTTTGTTTTTTTCAAAATAATGCCTGTGGAAAAATATCAAAAATTCAAAACTTGGTGATCTGCTCATGATGTTCTACAGGTTGTGTTGTTTGGGACTGTTCATTTGTTTATTTACTTGCTTGTTTTTCTATAGTCAAGGACAACCTCAAACTTGATATGTAACTAAGGATGACCTTGAACTCTTAATCTTACTTCATCCACCTCCTAAGGGCTAAGATTACAGGTGTGTGCCATTGTGTGTGGATGTGCTCAGGGCTTTTGATATGGTATCTTTAGTAAAGAATCCTTCTTTACCATGCATCTGAATTCCACCAACCATTAAACCAACCCATTAGAATACCAGTAAGAAAGCTGACTACATCTGTGAAGATGTTGCCCAGAAATTGGGTTCCAGGTCATAAAACCTTCCCTAGTCTTAGGGTAGTGATACCCCAATATCAGACAAAAGACACAACACAATTTCTCCATCACTTAAGAGCACAGCGATTATTAGATATTGCTTAACTGCAACCCACAATCCTACCCTATCAGTTACTTTTCCATTGCTATGATAAAACACTATGACCAGAACAACTTTTAAAATAAATAGTTTGGGCTTATTATTTCAGAAGGATAAGATAACATCATAGCAGGGAAGCATGGCAGCAGGAAGCTGAGAGCTCATATCTTCAAATGCAAGCTGTAAGCAAAGAATCTGAACAGGAATTGATGTGAGACTATCAAGATCCTGCCCCAGTAATATATTTCCTCCAACAAGGTTCCTCCTCCCAAAGGGTCCAGAATGTTCCACAAACAGTACCACCAAGTGAGGAACAAGCATTCAAATAGCTGAGTCTCTCAGGGACATTTTTCATTCAAACCACCACACCCATCAACCTCCAATATCCAGTAAATGGATTCACTCTTTTATATTTCTTGATAGCATTGATTTCTATCAAATACCCTTTATCTTATTCCTATTTATCATCCAGTCCTTCCCAGTAGAATAACTATTTGCTGAGAACAGGGCTTTTGTTCATTTTGTTTATAACTGTGACCTGGCACATAGAATTGTGTTTGATACATTCTAAATGATTTGTAAATGTTTGTTGAAATATTGACTGATAAAAACATTAGCTTTTATTACATTTGTTTATTTTGTGCATGTACATATGTGGGTCATAGGGGTCAGTGAGAACTTATGGGATTCAGTTCTCTCCCTCCACCACATGGGTTTAAACAGTCAACCAAGATTTTCAGGGTTGGTGGCAACAACTTTTACTCACTGAACTAGCTCACCAGTCCTGATACAAATGCAGTAAGTTCATATGTTGCACTGAGTCAGACCAACAAATGTTCAGACTTCTTCCACTTATTAACAAGGAAACCAATTCATTTTTTGACCAATTTTATCTTATTGAAGCAAAGACTTGATAATGATGAGGAATAAACATTCATGATGAATACTTTGTACTCTTTTCACATCTATATTTTTTCATATATATCCATGCATATAGATAGAAATAAATAGGAGAAAGAGGAGGAGGAGGAGGAGGAGGAAGAGAGAGAGAGAGAGAGAGAGAGAGAGAGAGAGAGAGAGAGACTCATGTGGCCCAGACTGGTTTCAAACTCATTTTATTGCTGATTACCTTACCTCTCAGTTCTGGGATTACAGGTAATTTGACAAGCATACCAGGCTCTTACTTGGGAATATATTATGTTGATCTACCTTATAATATCTAAATGATAGGCAGTATATACCTTCTTTTTACACAATCTGGTTTCTCCCAATTTTGTGCAGTAACCCAGGTGATTCATTGACAGAGATGGGGAAGGGAGTCTTTGACTCAAAGAACACAGAAGCAGCTGACATTCTGTCAGAGAACAGGACAAATACCTAAATCCTAGATCTAGACACTCAACTAGGAGATCTCTCTCACCTATGCAGAGACCAGAGTTACCTGCCCACTTTGCCTATTTACTACAGAACATGAAACAGGAAAAGGCAGTGCAACCTACTGCTCTTACCTTGGGTCTATGCTACAGATGTGGTGGTAGGCACCTCCTTCATCAAGGCTCCTTGATGAATAAAGCCCTTGGCAAGGCTTTATTGAGATAGCAAGTTTACAGGGCAAGAGGATCCTCAAGGAAAGTGGAGCCCACCATCACTGAAGTCAGGAATCTTTTAGACTTGAGGAACTCCAGGTACTCTTATCCACAGACATCCTCTGTTATCCATTAGTAGTGTTATCCATAGCTCAAACATGAGCGCTTCTTTTGTGCTTCCTACACAAAAATTACCCAAGATGCTTTAAGATACAAACACACTTGGGAGAGGAAAGCAAGTTTGGGGCTAACCTGGGTTACATAGTGAGTTTAGGCCAACCAAGAATGAAGAATCACTCATAACTTTTTTAAAAAGCCATGGTGCTTCATATTTGCAATCCTAGTACTTGGGAGATGGAGGCAGGAGGTTCTGGGGTTCAAGGTTATTTCTGAGCTACAATGTAGGTTAAAGGCCAGCTTATCTCTCTCTGGAAGGAAAGAAAGAAAGAAAGAGAGAGAGAGAGAGAAGAGAAGAGAAGAGAAGAGAAGAGAAGAGAAGAGAAGAGAAGAAAAGAAACAACCCACATACAAACAAAACATTGTAATAGACCAACCTAAAGTTTTTTAAGTAACTTACAGAGACCAGTGCAAAATCAAAAGGCAGGGTTGTATGCTGAAAAATTCACTGAGAATTTCAAGACATCAAAGTATTAAATCAAGTGCAGAACCCCTTCTAATTGGACCCTTGTGCAACTGCACAGACCTCTGGCCCATGAAACCATCCCTGAATGCCCCTTAAATTGAGTAACTATTTGGTTTGGTTATGGCTAAAATTCACTAATATTTTCTGCATGCAGTTAGGTTTAAAAACCTTGATTTTAGCACAAGGAAAAAGAAAATACAAAAGATTTTTTTCAATTGCAGTTGACACCTGCATCCAAACTTATTCTAGTGCAATAGCTCAAAATCCTCACTCTCAAACATTTCCAGCCTCCCCAGGGTAAAATCATCATGACAACATTCTTAAGAAAGTCTTTCAACCCATACATAAGTTATAAAATGTAGTCAAGCATCACCTTTTAATTCCCTTTTTAAAAAACAAAAATGTCACAAAATTGCATATTTTCTTATATAGAAAATTGATATAATTTGAAGTTTTATTACTCATCACTCACATGAAAATTGAAAGAAGACTAAATAGGATTACTGCTAAATGGAAATTTATTATCACAGCAATAGAATTCATAATGATACCTGAAAAAATTAAACTACTGTCAACCAGCTTCCTCCTCTCCTAAGCAGTAGAGAAAGAGAAGCAAGTATACTGCTCTGGCAATTTCATCTGAAAGAAAGGTCCAACCCCCAAACCAACCTGAGCATCTTAGAGAATCTATGTGCCCTCTCCCATCGTGGTACCTAAGATCTTTCTCAGAAGTGTATCTTGAACAGATATTCGCTACTGTCCTGAATTATGATGGCCATAATTATACCTTAAGATAACTAAAGCCCCCTTCCCTTCTCTTATTCTTTTTTTCCTATGGAAACCGACCTTCTTCCCACATAAGGATGTATGTTTCCCGTTTTCATTCTGGAAGCCAGTGGGTGCTATGTGAGGGAAGGTTTGACATATATTCACAACTGGTAGGTTCTGCTTGACTTAGATCTTCCATGAGACTATCCAATTAGTTGTTTATGGTGTGGCCATTCAGATACAAGAAATGAGGTGACCAGGACCCTTTGAAAATCCAGCATCTGGGAATATCCTCATCCATCTTTAACACAGGATCTCACTTGCAGCTTCATCTTGAATCCGAAGACAAGTATTTGTAGAAAGCATTATTGATTTCTTCCCTGAGACTTTAGTGTGCTTCCAGTAAGGGCTTTGTGGAGACTGCTGTTGGTGCTCTGGCCAGATTGCCTAGCCCAGTGGTCCTCAAAATTCCTAATGCTGCAACCCTTTAATACAGTTCCTCAAGTTGTGGTGACTCCCCCAAATACTATAAAATAATTTTCATTGTAATTTTATAACTGTAATTTTGCTACTGTTATCAATCATAATGTAAATATCTGATATGAAACCCTCACAGACTGAGAACCACTGCCCTAGATGTTCCGTTATGTGTTCTGTGCACTTTTGCTTTGCTCCTAACACTCACACCTGTAGCTATCTTTGAGAAACTACCATTGGGCTATGGACTATCACATTTCACTGAACCTGTGAAGGGCTTGATGGGTGTATGCCCATACCTATACCCCCTCTCAACCTTAGAAACTTTTAAGAAATAGCTAGCTGGTACAGAATCATGAAAACTCCCAACCCTTATTCCAAGAGAAACAAACTCAGGTAAAAAATAATGTTTCTAGTCTAACAATGCTATGGTTTCACATTGAAATGTTCCCTAGTGTGTGAATGCTTCTTCCCTAGATGGTAGTTCTATTGGGAGATGCTCTGAAGTCTTTAGAATGATGGACTGTCTTAGTCAGGGTTGCTATTCCTACACAAACATCAGGACCAAGAGGCAAGTTGGGGAGGAATGGGTTTATTCAGCTTACACTTCCACACTGCTGTTCATCAGCAGAGGAAGTCAGGACTGGAACTCAAGCAGGTCAGGATGTAGAGGTCATGGAGGGGTGTTTCTTACTGGCTTGCTTGCTTGCATCTCCTGGCTTGCTCAGCTGTCTTTCATTATAGAGCCCAAGACTACCAGCCCACAGATGATACCACCCACAGCCCCCCCCCCCCGATAACTAATTGAGAAAATGCCTTACAGCTGGATCTCATGGAGGCCTTTTTCAACTGAAGCTTCTTTCTCTGTGATAACTCCAGCTTGTGTCAAGTTGACACAAAACCAGCCAGTATAGTTAACCCCTTGTCAACTTGACACACAAATGCATCACTATTAAGCCTCAACCCTTAGTTTGTTATTAATCCCCAAGATCTAAACAACTTTAAAAGTCCCAGTCTTTGCAAATTCTTACATGTTAAAATTTAAATCACTTTAAAATATCCAATCTCTTAAAATTCAAAGTCTTTTTACAATTAAAGTCTCTTAACTGTGGGCTCCACTAAAATACCTTCTTTCTTCAAGAGGGAAAAATATTAGGGCACAGTCACAATCAAAAGCAAAATCAAACCCCAACCGTTCAATGTCTGGGATCCACTCGTGATCTTCTAGGCTACTTTAAGGGCTTTGGTTACTTCTCCAACTCTGCCCTTTGTAGCACACACCTAGTCTTTTAGGCTCCAGCTGTCTGTACTTCACTGCTGCTGCTGTTCTTGGTGATCATCTCATGGTACTTGCATCTCCAAAACACTGCTGTCTTCTGCTGCAACTAGGCTTTACCAACAGCCTCTCTCATAGGCTCTCTTCATGGTGCCAAGCCTCAACTCCTTTGCATGAGCCCTTCAGTCCTGGACCATCAACTGAAACTGAGGCTGCACCTTCACCAATGGCCTCCTTCAGATTCTCTCAGTGCCGAGCCTCAGCTGCTCTTCATGACACCTTCATGCCTTCAAAACCAGTACCTCCTGGGTGACTCTTACATATTACCAAGTCCAGCTGCAGCACAATGTACAACCTTGGCTATCTCTGGAATGCTCTCATTTCTGTGCTCTCAGAAAACACTTCCCATAAGATTTCACCTCAATGATGCTGGTCTCTTCTTAATCACTGCTAATTTCTTAGCTCCAGCTAACCAGCATCAATAGTCCCAGTAATGCAAAGTTTTTGCTTTAGTAGTTCTGGTATCTTGTTAATCACAGCTGATTCTTCAGTCCCAGCTAACCAAAACCACAGAAGCTTCTCAATCAAAATAGCAACAACCCTGATAAGAGTCTTTAATCTTTCCTCTGAAATTTCACAAGCCAGGCCCCATCTTCTACACTGTTCTCATCATTATCTTCCAAGCTCCTACAGAACATCCCACAGAGAATGGCTCTTCTAGCCCAAGGTTCCAAAGTCCTTTCACAGTCCTCCCCAAAACATGGTCAGGTTGTCACAGGAATACCCCACTTCACTGGTACCAATTTTTCTTAGTCAGGGTTCCTATTCCTGCACAAACATCATGAACAAGAAACAAGTTGGGGAGGAAAGGGTTTATTTAGCCTACACTTCCTCATTGCTGTCCATCATTAAAGGAAGTCAGGACTGGAACTCAAGCATGTCAGGAAGCAGGAGATGATGCAGAGGCCATGGAGGGATATTTCTTACTGACTTGCTTCCCCTGGCTTGCCCAGTTTGCTTTCTTATAGAACCCAAGAGTACCAGCCCAAGGAAGGGTACCACCCACAAGGGGCCCTACCCCCTTGATCATTAATTGAGAAAATGCCTTATAGCTGGATCTCATGGAGGCATTTTCTCAACTGAAGCTCCTTTCTCTGTAATAACTCCAGCTTTGTCAACTTGACACAAAATCAGCCAGTACAGCGACATAATGTAGGTAGTAAGCCACTAGGAGCTGGCCAACCCCTGAAGCTTCTACCCAGGTCTGTTTCTAGCTTGAAGTCTCTATCTTTAGTTAAGCACAATGTGAGGAGCCCTGGGTTCCTGCTGCCATTCCCCACTCCACCAGGACCCTCTTGCTATGATAGACTGAAGTCTTTCTGAAAATACAAGTCAAATAAGCCTTTCTTTCCTTGAATTACTCCTATCAGGTATTTTGACACTGGAACCAGAAAACTAATGTACCAGGGAATGGGATAGGGATTGGGACATCACCTAAACTCACCAGCATTGGCTTCTCTAGACTACTTTCCTGGTTTCCATACACACTTTCATAATTAGCTTGTACCAAAATTAGTTTTCATCCTTGCCCATGCTCTGAAGCACATGACCTAACATGGGCTTGACTATGGAAAGGCGTATGTGATGATGAAAACACTGGTGAGTAAGCTGACTCTTACCATGTCTGCTAAGGAGGAAAAACATCACCCAATTTTCCAAAGTCATAGAATGATCATCAATCCAGCAGTGATTCCTTCCTTCTGTTGATAGAACAAAATATTCCTTAGGCCCCAAGTGAACCAACACTAGGACAATTCCTTTGTGGTTGTGGTAGTTTGAAAAAGAATAATTTCTATTGGCTAGTAGATTTGGATGCATGTGTGTGTTCTTGTTAGAGGAAGTACATCACTGGGGGTGGACTTTGGGAGGTCTCAAATGCTCAAGTCAGGCACATGTCTCTCTCTTCCTGCTGCCTGTCCATCCAAATGTAGAACTCTCAGTTACCTCTCCAGCCCATGTCTGCCTGTGTGATGCCATGCTTTCTTCCCACTATGATGATAATGGCCTAAACCTTTGAAACTGTAAGCCAGCCCCAATTTAATGCTTCTTTTTAGAAGCACTGAGGTGGTCATGGTATCTCTTCACAGCAATAGAACATTGACTAAGACAATGATGTTTTAAAATTGTGTATGCTCAGTAGTTATTGTCATCTCGGCTGATTATAAGGCACTAAAGGCAGGTACAAAACATTTCTTCCTGAATTACATGGCTTCGCACAATAGGATGACTTATAGACCAGAACAGTTTATATACTAGGCCATAACACCATTGAGAAATGTTTAGAACTTTCACCAACTCTAGAAAATATTTATCTCACTGACTATCATTTGGGGTTTTAGCCACAGAAAGCATAAGACACAGGTGAATGGAATTCTGGAGAAAATTTAACAAGGGAATATTTGCACAGGTGAAAGTGGGGAAATGAGGACCAACAATGACGGCAAGCACTTCGGAACTCTTATGTTTGAGAGAAGCTGCTATTATTCTTAGGTCTGGGAGAGGGGGAGGAAAGAGAAACCACAGCAACCTATAATCTAGAAAGTGCTGCTAGACAGGAGTCAAGGACTCCAGTCACTGCCAATATAATGGAAGTACAAACAAATAAACACTAAGATACGTCTCCCTTACACTCTCAAATCACTTCTTAGTCACTTGCCATGGGCAAACTCTAGAAGACTTGGGCAAAAACACACAACAAGGAAACTTGAATGTTGCCATCAAAAGTAGTCCAAATCAGATTGGGAAAGGCTACTGAATGATCTGGAAGTACAAGTGGAAAATAGCCTTAACAGTGAACAATATTTCAAACCCTACACCATGCATGGCACTTGACCCCAGTTACAAGCAAGGCATAGATAAAGGTAGCGCTTGTTCTAGCAATTTGCCTCAGAATGTTTCATACTTATATTTCCCCTCAGTTTCCCTTCCTACCTATCTCTCTGTTTCTTAGGTTCCTAGCTGTGTATCTCCTCTTGCTTCTAGATCTGACGTTATTTTAGAATCCTGTTCCCATATTTATCCCTTCTTTGTAAGGTACCCATGACAAAATAAAGTATGATTCCACTGAAGTTCATTCTTAGAAACCTATGAATTTATTGGATTTATTTAAAGAGCACAGGTAAAGGTTTGCCTATGGCTGCGGCACGGGGAAGTTTTCATCTGTGAATGATGGCTTCCTCATAGCCACAGAAATGAAGAAACCCCCTCCCACCCAGTTACATTCCCATGGTCCATATACTCCAGCATCTCCTGAGACCACTGCCCATGTACAACTAGAGCACACACACAATTGGTTTCGAGATATAAAAGAGATGACCTTGAATCTGAGGTGAGGGGCTAAAGCCCCTTCTATCTCCACCTTCTGTGGAAACATCAACAGTCAACGTGCCCACTCCTGATTGTCTCTTGCAAGCAGGCACAGCTAATATGATGAAAATGAAAGCCATTTCTCTCAGAGGCCCATGTTTGTATTTTCTCCAATTTATTGCACTTCAGTTGTCAGTGGGTTACTGGATCTCTATGAGCAACTCTCATTTTGTGTGGAGAAATTTTCTCACAGTTGATTCAGCTTTGTGGTGCAATACCCCCACCACTCTGCAGCTAGTTGTCTAATTGCTAAAAATTCAGTATTCAATATAATGGGGCATTTTTATAGTCATGAGTAGATCAACTTAAGACAATGCTTTTGGTATGGTGCATGTGCACAAACATAGAGATTTCTTAGCTTTTAAGAGGATCATCTACTAAAAAGAACTTTGCATAAATTTTGTGTTTCTGTGGACATAGACTAATCAAAAAACTTTCTATGTAGGCAGAAAATGTGTCTGATTTTTCTGAAGGGCAAAATAATGAGAACAACACTTTTTTTGTATGTATCCCTCCATTAGGAAGTGGGAATAGATAGCTACAGAACCCTCCATCATGTGACTGTTGAGGCATGAATTGTTAACTTTGTGTAATGGCAAAGAGAAAAGTGTAATTCACTTATCAGCCATTTGTAATTCTATAATTCACTTATCTCTTATCATACAAAGAGGGGAATGGAATCATGCAACATGGCTCAACATAGAATGAGACAGGAACTGGCTACTATGTTTAGTTGCTGGAAAGAAGGTTAAAGACATACAAAAATAAGAAGAGAGACAATGACTCTAGCCTGTCCTGCTGAAGAATTTCATTGAGATTCTGGCAAGTCACATCAGGACTGTGCCATGAGATATTTTCAATCCTTTAAAAAAAAAATAAACACACACCTTCCAGAAAACGAGGAAGCCTTGTCCACAGACCTTCTCCTCTCTCTGTGTTTCCACAGACCCACCCCTAGTCTTGTTCCTAGAATTTCAACAGAACACCAGCTATAGCCTTCCCTCTACACTGCACATATCTCCTATAAATCCCATAAACTATCCATCCCCTCCTATCTTCCTTCCCCTCCTGCATGTCTGTTTCCCTTCCCCCAACTCCAGCAGGTACCCCCTGATTTGAGGTCTCCATCAAATCTCTGCCCTCAGAGTTCAGGGAATCCTAAGGAACAGGAGGTAAAAAGACTGTTAGAGTCAGAGGGGATGGAGGACACCAGGAGAACAATGCCCTCTGAATCAACCAAGCAAAGCACACATGAGCTCACTGAGACTGAAGCAGCAAGCACAGAGCCTAGGTGGGTCTATACCAGGTGCTCTGTATATATTATAGATATATATATATATATATATATATATATATATATATATATATATATATGTATACATACATATATATATATATATTTTATAGCTATTATCTTGGAAATTTTATAGGGACTCCTGACTGTGAGGATGAGTGGGTCTCTGTCTCTTGTATGTGCCCTATCCTCCTCATCAGTTGCTTTGTCCAACTTTGATATATTTTTTGTTTCATTTTATTATATTTTACTTTGTTAAAAAATAAAATAAAATTTGGAAAAGTCCTTTTATATGTAGCAAATTTTATCATTTGTGACACAGAAGTGTAAACAGTTTTAAGTCAGTAGGAGGTCAGTGACTGACTTCCACCAATTGTCCATAAATCTCTGTTTATTTGTTGGTATTAATAAACACCATCCAATAATTTCACTAACCAAATGATTGTGCACAGAAAGCAAATACTTTCTCAAGAAAACATGTTGCAGATTGCTATTTGCAGCATAAAGGCATCACTTGACCAAAAGGGATTCATATCCAATGTTTTTGGAAGTCATACAGGGATTTAACTCATTTAACACACATTATTTGAAATTTTACTCTGTGACAGGCACTGAGCTGTAAAATAAAATTGTTCTAGAAAATTGTTATGAAGAATTAAGAATTCAGATCAGGGATCTCTCACAAGCCTGGCAATTCGAATTTGTACCAAGCTATACTAAAACCAAAATTAAACTGATAGTCATGGGATGAATAGCATGCAACGTTTAATAAGAATCATGGAGCTGGGGGCGTGCTTCAGTAATTTAGAATGCCTGCTGCTCTTGAAGAGAACCAGAGTTTGGATTCCATTATCTATGTCAGGTATCTTACAATCTTACAGCTGCCAGTCCTGGGGGCTGGGGAGAGAGAGAGAGAGAGAGAGAGAGAGAGAGAGAGAGAGAGAGAGAGA
>JADRCH010007366.1:1100039-1265149 GCA_019843965.1 Rhynchomys soricoides
AGAGAGAGAGAGAGAGAGAGAGAGAGAGAGAGAGAGAGAGAGAGAGATATTAATTTCAATCAAGGCTGGTAAGATGACTCAGTAGGTAAAGGAATTTGCCACCAACCCTGTAAACTTGAGCTCATTCAATTCCCTGCACCTATATACACATATATGTACACAAGTAAATACGTATAAGAGAATCTTTGAAGATAGCTAAGCATGGTGGCTTACACTCATAATCCCAATATTCTGAAGACTGATATAGGAGAGAGAGAACAAAAGTTTTATTTGGTTTAAGAGTTTCTTCTTGGTGAACAAATCACAACACCCCCACACACACATATTATGAAATGCAGAATAAAATAACCAGAAAGTTCTAAAGCCAGACTATCCACACTCCTCAAAACATGACCCTGGAGATATAATGACAAACCCAAAGACGTCTACAACTCATGCCTCAACCTGGGAATGTATTACCCTCCCAATGTTTTTAAGATGATAAGTTTGTTTTTGAACTAGATCATCTAGGAGGGTTCAATGTAATTACAAGGGTTCTTTTAAGAAAAAAGAAGAGGACAGAGAGGGACGACTAGTTGAAGATGAAATGTTGACAACTAGGCAAACTAAGGCAGTTAGGAACCAAAGAATGTAGGCAGCCAGTGGAAACTTGGAGATAGAGACAAATAGATTCTCTCCTGGAACCCCCAAAAGGAAAGCATCTCTGCCCATATCCTGACTTTAGCCCTATAAGGTCCTGAAGTAATTTAAATTTTTATATAATTTCAAACATCAGTGTAATTTACATATTCTTGACTTGGATTCACTAAAAGCTTATATTTTGTCAGACTGCCACAACTGCATGTTTGAAGTGACTAGATGTAAAATTAACGCAAAAGATGTCTGAGAAGTATTCATGGGAAGTAACAAAGAACACGACCGAATGGGTGGTGACTATGGCCACATCAGGCCCAAGGAAATGATGAAGCGCAATTATACAGTGTGACAAGTTTAGAAAATGGTCATAAGACCTGCCTTTGAGAGACATGGACTGTGTGCCCTACTTCAGAATGTGGGCCCCATTTCTTCTGGATTATTTTGACTCCTACAATTTAGAAATGTTGGTCTATGATGTTTGCAGTTAGGTCACAGAAAGCCACACAGCTTCTAGTGAGAAACATGACTGTTCTATAATTTGGTGGACAGTCATATCTTTTAAAGAAAGTACCAGTATGAACAAAATACATTTTTATTTAAGGAGGAAGAAATTGAGCTGCATTGAGTTTAAAATGAAAATTCAAATAAAGTATGAGAACTTTTCTTATTTTAAGACATTGTACCAGTATTTGGACCCATTTTCTTTTACCAGCTTTGGACATACGCCTTCATTTCACCCTATGTTTTGCTATTTTTATGTGACAAGATTTTGAGCATGATGGCCTTCATTTGTTATGCCAAAGGAGCAGAATACTTTCCACTCTCTAATTCTGAATGTAGTATTCAAGGTTGTCTCTAGTAGTAATGAGTTATTAAATTATTATTTCAGTGTGTTCTCATCATCCAGATCTAAAATGTTTCAGAAAACAATAGTAATAAAAACAACAAATAAATGTGCATGCAAACTCACACACACATATGAGAGAAAGAAGGAGAGAGAGAGAGCACAAACTAAGTCAACAGGACAAAATATAAGCTTTTAGTGAATCCAAGTCAAGCATATGTAAATGATGTTGAAGTTTGAGATGATACCAAAATTTAAAATTTCAAAAATCTATCTAAATCATAGTACCTTTTGCTATTCACTGTTGTAAATGACCTATAGATATCACATTCAGAGGTTTCTGAAATTGAACTGAACCTACTAACCATGACAGTTCAGGTGACTTTTCTTTTTCAGAGCCATGGAAACACATTATTCTCCATGAAGCTCCAAGCAAGGCTCATCTTTTCAGTTAAGCAAAGTTGAACATGTCATCAGAAATAATTTGGAGTTAATTTTGGAAATAATTTTGATCAGTATGGCCAAATGGCCCTACAAAACATGATTGTTTCCAACTGGAAAGGAATGAGGATGCTAGGTAGAGATGAACATTCTTGCTCCAATGGCTTGCTAGAGGATGACTCTTTAATCTTATGAATATTTAACAAGTGTGCCAAAAGACAGTAAAGAAGTGACTCTCAACCTGTGGGTTGAGATTCCTTTGGAGAGGAATCATAACAGTAGCAAAATTACAGCTATGAAGTAGCAACAAAAATAATTTTTATAGTTGGTAGTCTCCACAACATGAGATACTATAGTAAAGGGTCACATCATTAGGAAAGTTGAGAACCATTGCACTACATGTTATCAAAGACATCCACAATGGCTTACATTTTGTCTGATTTGTTTTACCATTCTTTCTGTATGTTTATGTATATCTTTATGTTTCTTGTTATTGTTTGCTGAACCATTTTAGAATAAGTTGATAATATTAGATCTCATCATCAGGTTGCTCCCAAACACAATGACATTCTCTTACCTAAATGCATTGTATTTATTGTCCACAATTTTAAAAGGATTTTATGATCCCAGTCCTTATAAAATTCTGAGTATCTTTGAAATCAAATCTTGTTTTGAACTTATTCCTATAATCAGGACAATGTGGTGGGCTTTTCCTGGAAATCTCTGAGAGTGGAAAACTTCCCCCTCCCATATAACAGATGTTCAGATTTAGTCCTGTTGCTTTTGTCACTTCCTGAAAGGAGGAACAGAAGGAAAAAAGGACAGAAAACTTCTGAACTCAAAAGAGTGTGACTCATGACTCACATTAGTGCTACTACACTGTGTTACCACATTGTGGTATGATCAGGTTTATCATCTTTCTAGGTTTTTAAAAGCATGTTCTCAAATGGTTCTGAACTGAACTAAGCTCTCTGGTATGTCTACATGAAACTTATAAGATGATCTCTTTCTTTTTAAGTCCACTCTAGGAAGATTTCAGTAAGATTTACTTTTTCTGGACCTAGAAAAAGTACTCTTTTTTACTACCATGATGGGCTATGCTTGCGAGATACTAATCTGTACTATCACTCCAAGGAAACAATTTTCTTTTTAATTTTCTACAGCTATCCCACTTAGAGCTCAACTCCCTGATACAGCGTTTTAGTTATCTCCCTGCTTATTTGGATATGGGAACTTCATTTTAAATATACTCTATCTGCTCTTTAGCCTTACTTGAGTTACTTTTCTATCAGAATCAGTAAAAAGTATTGTTTGTAATGCTCCATGATTTTGCTACTTGAGAACTTAATAAAATCCATCTACCCGGAAATAAAAATACACAATATGAAAATAATCATTTTAAATAACAAGATATAGTTGTTTAACATTTAATAAAGTAAAATCTTTCATTTTACCTTGTATAAGAAATAAAACAAGTTTGGTGGCTAAGTGAAAACATTTGCTTAATAGAAGCATGGAGTGTGTGTGTGAGTGTGTGTGTGTGTGTGTGTGTGTGTGTGTGTGTATCTGTGATAACCTTTCACTATATAGCCCAGAATAGCCTTGAACTTGCAACAATTCTTCTCCATCTACTATTAATTTCATTTAGATCAATTCTGACTGTGTGCTACCACAACCAACTTAGAAATGTTTAATGCTGAATACAAATAATGACAGCAGATATCTTTCCTTTGTTCTTGTTTTTGAGATTTATGTTCAGCATTCCACAGTTAGATATGATCTTGGTCATAGAATTTTCATACATGTTATTTTATTGTTGGTTTGTAGAGGATTCTATTATTCTTAGTTTTCTTAGAAGATCCATCAGAGGATGAGTAACTCAACAACTGCCCCAAATAATAAAAATCAAGTGGCTTGAGAAAATTTGGAGTATGTGAGGCTGCCATAAACTTGGACCTAAGAGTCTTAAGTACACCCAAAGCTGAGTTTGTCCTCTGAACTTTGCTATAGTGCTTCTCAGGTCCTTTGAGAGATTCCTAAGCAGAAGATGTCTGCTGTTTTAAATATATTTCCATGCAAAAAGACTTGATACAGTCTGTTAAAAACCCAGAGAATTGCTACCTAAGACCAAAATCCCTTCCAGTTCTTTCTTCCTACCACAAGTCTTACCTTCAATCTAATGAAGGAAAGGAAACTCAAGAAAACAAAAGGAAAATTCCTTGGCTCTTCTGCTATAAGGGGCCACTGGAGACCCTTTTACATTTGGATCACTATGATTAGAAATCAAAATTCTTCCCTGGGATGCCAGGGTGGGGATATGCCCAGGGATACTCTACCCACTCACAGAAGAGGGGAAATGGGGGAGGGATTATGGGAGAGGGTGACTGGGATGGGCCAATAAGCAGGATGTAGAGGGAATAAGTTAAAATAAATAAAATTAAATTGAAAAAGATTAGAATACCTAAATATATAGAAAGATTGTTGAAGGCTTCATTTAGTGGCATAGATCCATAATCCCAACATTTGAGAAACTGAGGCAGTAGAATACTGAGTTTGAGGCCAGCCTGAGCTACTTAGTCACAGCCTGTCTCAGAAGAGAAAAAAATAAGAGAAAAAAAGAAAAGTAACTAAATGTTTACAAAATAACAAATCTACTAGATAGCAAATGCAAATACCCTGTGCAACTGTTTACTAGATAACCAGTCACATTTACCTCCAGGTTATCAACCTAGGTTGTGACATTACATATTGATTTACTCTGCCTTAAGAAATGTCTCCTCATTTATCTCCACAGTTAGATCTCTGCTTCTTGGCCAATAAGAAATTATAGGGCAAGGCTTACTTATTTCTCACACAGGAGATAAGAAATTCTTCTTTTCAGCTTTGACAAAGAAGAAGTATGTAAAAACTCCCAAGTTATGGTGATGCCTATAAAGTGAAGAAACAGAGTAAAGACAGCTATCAGTTGAGTAGTCTCCACTTTCATGAAGAATAATTAAAAGACAACACATCTGTATTAATGGAGGTGCTTAATCTGGGGGGGGGGTGTTCCCCCTCTGGATATCTAAGATGTTCAAAGAGAACAAACTTTTAAATCATTGGGCACTACCGTGGTGCAGTTAACAGTTCTAAGTTGCCTTGTTGATCTACTGAAGCCAACAGTACAGTATAACAGTGCAGATTTTCTGTAGCTCAGTAAAGGTTTTTAGTGAAAAAAATAACTCTGGTAAATTTTTTAAAAGTTATGTGAATATGGGGAGGTCAGGGATTGTGCACATGAGTGCAGTACTCACAGAAGCCAAAAATTACCTTTATCAAATCTTCTGGAGTTGGAGTTACATGGAGATGTGAGCTGCTGAATGTGGGTGCTGGGAACCTCGAGTCTACTGAAACCTTTGAGCTATCTCTCTGGCCCTTAACTCTAGTAGTTTTAAGAAAGGAATGAATGTTCTTTGATATTCCCATTGTCAGAAGCCACATTCATTAGTTGATATTCTGGTCATCTATTTCTGTGAAATGTATTATAAGCAAAACCTAATAAAGGCAATGAACATTCTATTACATTCATGAATCTATGGGTTGGTAACTCAGGCAAAAGACCATGTGGGTATGACTATCTTAGATATCCAGAGAATTCACCCAGACAGATTAAGCACCTCCATTAATATAGATGTGTTATATTTTCTTTATTTTTTAAAGGTAAGGATACCTTTAAATCTTGTGATCTCGCAAGCTTACGATTGGTTGAACTGTTAGGATCAGTATTTGTTTTATGTGGCTTTCAGGGATAGATGATAGATCCAAAGTGATGATGCAGCTTGCATTCTGTCTACTGGAACTTTTTTTCTTGGGCCCCTGAGCCATCACCTAAGCTGTCAGAATATTATAAGATATCTTGTTCTGACAAGGCCCAAGTCATGTGATGTGGCAATGAATGGATAGTTGTTGCAGTTATTAGTTCTAGCTCATTTCCATTTCCAAGTCATCTGAGACTGGGTGTCAGACATGTAAATTTAGAACTTTCTGGAATATGGTTGTTCCACTTACAACTATCTTAGCCACTTCCATCCATCAGAGTGACTTACCAACCCATAGAATCATGAACATAATAAAATGTTTATTGTTTTTGTTAGGTATGACTAATATATTTCACAGAAATAGATAATCAAAATATTAACCAACTAATGTGGCTTACTAATTATACTCATGTAAAACATGGTATATTTAAATTTTTTTAAATCAAATTTTTGCTCTTAGAGTGTCCCCCAAACATGCTTCAGAGGTAAGATTGCTGTTATCTGTCATGAACCTTATTCCTCCAAATGAATCCACATCAGAAGAGTCAATGATTTTATGAGCTACCTTATATAACAAGCAACAAAGTACAAGACAAAGACAAATTTCCTTTCAGAAGGCAACCAACCTAGCTTTAGGTAGCAAAGTACTATATTTTTAAGCACAGTACAGCTCAGACTCAACATTTAGACTCAGACACTTTCCCTTTTAGTTGTATGCCTTTAAAGAAACTACCTTTAAACAAACTATCTTTGTACCTCTGTCTTCTCATCTGAAAAATGAGACCATCAATATTATCATCTCAGAGGGAGTTTATGTGGATTACATGAGGCACACATAAAGTACACATACTAAAGTCTTAATAAGTGTCAGACTTTACCATTACAAAAGTGGTTGAGAGAGTGATCATGGCATTATGCATAGGTTGTTCAGGCAAATACTGACTAAAGCAGTTTTACTAGAAAGAAACTAAGACTTGGTAAAGGGCTTCTTGCTGACATCTAAACAAAATCCCAAGTCATTCATCTCTCCATTCAACTAGCTATGGACATGATAGAAGCACTTCAGTTCTGGAATCAGAAAGATGAATGAGTCTTAATCTTGTCACTTAGGCCCATGAGTATTCACAAATTTGCTCGGTTTCTGGTTTTCCTGCCAAGAAACAGCATCAGCTTGGAGAGGGCTTCTGAGGAAGGGGTGTCTGGGAGGGACAAAAGAATGTCTCAAAGTTAAATGGCCTGAGATCTGCTCAAGACAGCTTTGTCTGGAGATCTCCAGATAACCTCTCCAGATAGCTCAGCTCTCACTGACCAAGGCCCAGTCTTTTATATACTTGTCAATTTTGTCATTTACTTCAGGTTTCCTTTTGATTACCCCATGAATCAGCATCCCCTGACCCCACATCCCGTGATTCTTAGAAACAAAACAAAACAAAACAAAACAGGGAGCACATTCTTCTTCTCTTTTCCTTTCTTAACATTGCAAATGAATTCAGAGATCTGTCTGCCTTTGTAAGCACAGACAATAAGCTAGCTGGGTGGGATCTCAGCATTCCTACCATGCCTGGGCCTAACCTCACTCTGTCCCAGGCTGACCTTGAATTCAGGAGTCTGCCTGCCTTTGTATATTTCTGACAGACTGACTTACCAGTGCAGCTGCCTCGGCTCTTCTAAATCTATGAAATTCCTTATTCAATTCATATTGCATATATATATATATATATATATATATATATATATATATATATATATAATGTTTTCAGAGTTCCTTCTCATCACTTTAAGGGCAGTCCTGAAAGTCTCAGAATTCACCATTTTGCTGAGATATTAGACATAACCTTGCTGTCTCTGATTATCATGGAGTCATTAACTTTGGCAGAGAGGACATTCCCTGATAACTTTGGTAAGGAGAACAGTTCTCAATAACCTTGGAAGGGAGAATATTTTCTAAAGGAATATATATATAAACAAGACTCATGTCTAGCAACCTTCAAAATTCCTGGAGATCCATGCCCTGCTGACTCTATTCCAGGGGTAGGAAACCATGTCACATCATCCCTCCCACATGGCCAAGGAGGACTCTGCATTTTCCCATTGTCACAATGATAAAACTATACCTATATTTATTGTGAGAATGAAAGAGATAAAGAATCTACCATAATAACACTTGATAATAGTTCCTTTCAAGATGGCATAGGAGGGGAGATCAGAGAAGATATTTTAACTACATTTTAATAAATGCTTATTTATGTTCAACTAAAATACTCTTGAGTTATTGAGGACCTTATGCATGATAGGCAAGTGCTCTACCAATAAGCTGCATTCCTAGCCCTGCATACTCAATTTACCACAGATAGACTATTTTTGTTTGATTTTTGATGTTAGAGATGGACCTGGCAGCCTTTTACATGGTAAACACATGCTCTACCACTGAGCTACATCCCAGTCCCGCTGGTGGAATTATTTATGTCCTCCACACATAGTGTTGTTGGCCTTTACTCTGTTAGGACCCATGAACATATGTTTGCTCTCCCAGAAAGAACAGAATCTAGAAATTCAAGCTCTCAGGCTTGACTTGACTTTTAAAAATCTTTAGTGCATTTCTTACAGACATAATGTTGAGTGAGGAGAAAAAAATTGCACAAAAAATATGCACTGTGTGGTTTCATTCATAAGACATTTGGGAAAAGGCGAAACACTATGTCAACTCAGGCAGAATTGTGATTTTCTTTGATGGAGTGCTGCCTGGGAAAGGAAATGAGGATGGCTTTGGGCGTACTGGAAACATTCTAAACCCTGATCAGGGTGTATATGTATTTGAAAACTGGAGCTCACTATAGTCATGCACTCTCCTGCTTGTGCACTGGATCTCATTAACAATGAACATTCCAGGAAGGTACTTCCATTACTCCCTTCCTTAATTTGCTGCTGGTAGAGACATGGAAGATGAGAGCTTTTACATGTGTCTCGTCATAGACCAAAGCCTTCATTTTGATAATTACTTTTAATTTAGTAGAAAATGCTTGATGTGGCAATAACAGTGTGATTCAGTTCCCTGCTTTCCCACAGCACTCTGTGAAATGAAGGCACAGCAGGGGGAATATATGTAATCTTTTCTTCATATACAAAGGCCTTATAAATCGCAATACCAAGCTCAGTGTTGGCTATTTCCTGGGGAATTAATAGCCAGCTGGGGTTAACGGTCCTTGGTTCAACTTTAGACCATCAAACCTTGTTGCTGCTCATTAATTCCCAGAAAATGCCCTGTGCCTTGATGGTTATTGCTTAAATACATTAAAATAAAGTTAAGGGGCTGACTTAATGTTTAGCTGTGATAATGTAAAACACAAGGAAGCACTCCCAGAAGACACATTCACTGCTGTGTGTTTTTATTTAACTCATTTTCTTCTGTGTTTTTGTGTGGTGTGATGGGCTGGTGTACATGGACATTTTTGCAGCTGTTGTAGCTGTATATGTTAGTTTATGTTTAATGCTCAAATCTCAGTCCAGGGAACTTAAGCAGGAGTCTCACCAAAATCCGTTACAATGGGTTTATTCTATCAGTGAACATTTTGTATTTCAGTCCAAGAAAAATGACTTAGACACAAGAGAAAAGTGTGTTTTGGAAAATATGGGTTCAGTAAATTAGCTGCTTCTTATGAATTTGGCACAAAGGCATTTTTACAAAAGCAAGAGTTTGTGGTTAAAGTAGGCCCAAGAGAAGCCTGTAAAATAGGGAGGAGTCTTTTAAAGCTGCATTTTTCCATGTGCCTCTTTAGAGGGTAGAAAGAACCTAGGGGCCTTCTGTTTAATACTCCTTAATGGAGGCAAATCATCTTCAGGCAGTTCTAAGCAATTCTTGAAATAGAAAAGCACATGTACTTCTAATTTTTAAAGTTCCTCTTCACTTAATTCAATAAAACGAACATTTGTTACAAATATCTTACATGTAAGACTGAAAAGGGAAGAGATAGTAGACTATGAAGTCCTCATCATCTGAAGTTCATAAACCAGTGCAAGGAAAGGACAGAAGAACCCCGGCTGCAGGGCAGATGGTTCATCTTTCTAAGAAATGCAAATAGCACATCCATTCAGAAAACAGATGGAGAGCTGAGGACTCAGAGTTCAGGCCATGGATTCTACCTCCACCAGCAGTACAGCAAGAAAAGAGAAAAAAAGAGAAGATAAAAAATTTCATTGTAAGTAGGAAAGAGTTATTCATCGATCAGTCAAATAATAGTACTCAAAGCATTTGGACTAATTCTTTATACCTTTTACCAATCAGGGCTCCACATCCTCTAAAAAGACATGACTAGACTCCAAGGCCCATAAGTAAAGGGCACTTCCTTGCAAACCATTCTGAGAATGATAAGCTTCCCAAGTGCTAAGATTACAGGTGTGTACTATCAAGCCATGGTGTTCAATACACATTGGGTCAGTGGAAAAAAAGACAAGTTAATACAGGTGAATTCATATTTCAGTGACTATCACTCCTCTTTCAAAATATTATCATGAACAAAATAGCACGTAAAGGAGATAATAAACTGGGAATAATCTGTACTCTGTAATATTAGTAACCACCAGGGGATGTATGTATGTTCCAAATTCCTGGTTGGTTTAGATGACATTCTTGGTAAAGGTTATTTCATATAAAAAATGTGTGAAATTAACTTGCAACATCTGTGTCAGTAACATTGAAGAAAGTTATCTGTGGCAATGAGGAAAGATGGTACTAGAGTTAGCATTAATGTGAAATGTAATTGTTTATATAACAACTGAAATAAACCAACATTACAACCTGAGTATCTCTTATCTGAGAAGTTTGAGGCAAGATACATTTTGGTTTTTAGAGTTTTTAAATTTTTGAATATTTGCACAAGCATAATGGGATATTTTATGGATGCAATCCAAGTCTAAACATGAAATTAATATGTATCACATGTACCTTGTCCGCATAACTTAAAGGCAATTTTATATACCATTTTGTATGAATAGGTTCATCACATGAAATCTTATACTTGTAGCATCTTATTGACAAAAGTTTTTAATATGGGGTAATTTTAGATTTTGGATTTAGTAAGTAAAAATATGCTCTCCCTTCCCCCCCTTTTTCTATCTCTGTTTGTCTCTTATTATTTATCATTATCACGTTTTCTTCTTATCTTTCCCTATAAACTATGAATGGTAATTATACTTTTTCTACCTCTCAGATTAGAAGAATACATAATATAAATGAAATGTCTACATGATACGGTGTTACATAAATACTAATGCTTCTTATCACTTTGGGTTATTATTGGTAAATATTCTTGTACCAACTATTTCCTCCGTGGATCTTTCCTGTCATAGCATACCCCAAGAAGCCTGTGACCTTCATTTCAGACTGTCTCTAGGATAAAATAAGACGATTTTTAGCAGCAGCCAAAAAATGTGACAAGACAATAATACTAAGTAAAAACGAATTTTAGAAACATCGTTTTTTAGATAATCCATACATTTCAACAGCTAATCACCGACACATTCCATATTGGGCTCATAACCTGCAGAGATATCACCAGAAAGAAAGGTGTTGTTTTGGTGCTGTGCTTTGATCTCCTCCATTTCCAGGTAGTTCTTTCCAGCTTGCCCAGTTATTCTCATCATACTCCCTTTTATCTTAAGTTCACATAACCTCTACAACATGAATCTAGGGCAAAAGAGGAGAGATTAGATCTAACACTATTGATTCATTGATGTGGGATATGTTGGTTTTGATTTTAGAAGGTCAATGCCCTATGGGCCAAATTTGTTCAAAGAACACACACGCAATAATAGTATAGTGCTTCCTGCCTTTAAAAATCCAACCACCACTGTTTAAATGTAGATATCAGTAAGAAAATATAATGTGTGCTTTAAAAAGTAAATCTCTGTGTGGGATAGCATCATTCTACAATTATGTTTTAAATAAATGATGACCCTTTAAAATATGTGATGATAATAATATTGTTGATACTTCATATAAATGGATCCTTTTTCATTTTTAATGTGTCATTAAATTACTATTACTGAAAAATTTACCATGTTTTTTAAAAAAATTCACAGATGGAAATAAGATTCTATTAGTAATTTACTATAGAGCAATGAATTTTCATTGTGCTTATTTAATAGTACATTAATATTGTGAAAATTCCTTTGAATGAAAAATTATCACTTATTTGTGTTAAGTGGTAGGTAGGTAGAAAATGAGAAAATTCCAAGTACAGTAATTGATGAATTGTGACACTGCCTTAGAAAAGAGGTTTTCAAATATATTTCAAGAGCCAGGAACACAGCTCAGTAGTAGAATGCTATACCAGCATGCACAAAGTCGTAGATTCCATCCTTAGCACTACAAAAGCACAAAATTATAGAACATGAATAAATAAATGCAATAAATTCTATTTTGGAATCTAGGTATAGGGATATATCTAGTGGTTCCAACACTTAGGAGACAGAGTCAGAACAACAGCCCACAAATCAAAGAACATGGTTGAGAGCTAATCTAGGCTTGTATGAGTTTTCCTGCGGAGTCTATTTCTATTTAGCCCAGATAGAGAAGGCAACAACACACATTCATTCTAGCTTGGTAATGATTTCATCCATGTCCAGTGTGGTGAATTGGTGGGTTTGTTGAGATTACTTAAAGGAAAATGATTTTTTCTCATACAACAGCATCACTGAAAAGTCCATCCTGGTATGGCTGATGGCTCATAAAAACTATAGTACATCTTTCTGGGTGGTCCACTGAATTCTTTCTTCTCTTCAAGCAATTGCTTACTAGTTATATAAGCTCAGAGAGAGCTTCTCTGCTCCTCTTAGGAAGGAACATTTCAATTCAAACGTGACAGGTACAAAACACCTGGTCAGTGGATCAGGATTACAAATGGGAAATAACACAAAGAAAAGGCAGCAATCTCCAAACTACACTCTTGGATTGTGGACTTTTGAACACAGTTATTCCTGCTCTGTTGGTTCCGGGAAAGTCCTCATGTTTCTGAGGAGTTCATGGATACCTTGAATGCATTAGAAATTAATCAGTTCTTCTTTATGGATATTCTATTACCATGATTAAATTTTATCCTTGTACCACTGAAATTTCACATCACTTGGACTAACCCTTTTTATGCCCAAAAGCTGGGATCTATAGTTCTTAGTCATTTATTTTAAAGGTAATTTTTTTATTTATTTATTTTTCTTCCCTCACTCTTGCTCATTTTCTGAGGTTAAAAAGGCAATTGCAAATTTAGTACGATAAATTTTCCTTTCATTATCATACTCTTTCAATATGCCAATCAAGCTGTCAGCTTGTTTTCTCTGCAGATTTGTAACACTTCACCTTCAGTTTCATTAACCGATTTGGCTTTTGTTGCACATAAAGAAAACTCATCTCAACACTTAAAACCCTACAAGTTAAAATTCAGAACTTCTTCAACTATTTTTTGGAGTTTTAGCTCCTCCTGTTTATTCTTTATTTTCTGTCTTTCAGGTAAAATACCCCTTTTCTTTTAACCATCTTTCATTGACCCCATCTTCTAAAATGAAGTATGATTTACACTCATAGCATAAAGATGGGTCTACTTTCACAAATTTCAAATTGCAGTCAAACTTTACTCATTTATTTGAACTCTGAATTTTGTGAAACTTAAGATTTCTCCAAGTGCTAGAATTAAAGGCATATGCCACCATGCCTAGCCAGAATTGTCCTTAAACTTAAGCAAACTTAATGCAAATCTTATTTTGAAAATATTAATGAATAAATGACCTAATGGCATCTGATGAGAGCAGCTTAAGTTAATGCAGCTACTTGATTGCTGGAGCAGGGGAGCAGTGAGAACTATGCTTCTAAAACATAGAACTTTAAGTTGAC
This sequence comes from Rhynchomys soricoides, assembly GCA_019843965.1. Classification (NCBI taxonomy): domain Eukaryota; kingdom Metazoa; phylum Chordata; class Mammalia; order Rodentia; family Muridae; genus Rhynchomys; species Rhynchomys soricoides. The sequence continues at coordinate 1,113,640 of JADRCH010007366.1, forward strand.
ATTAAGGACACAGTGTTAGAGTCAGATTGTCTTCTTTGTAATCCTTGCTCCACAATTATAATTTTCTTTTTTATTTATTTTTCATACTTTATTTACATTTCAAATGTTTCCCCCTTTCCACATCTCCCATTTGGAACCTCCTCATTCCCCCCCCCCCTGCCACTATGGGGGTATTCCCCCACCCACCCACCCATCCACTCTCATCTTCCCTCCTTGGCATTCCCCTATACTGGGGAATCTAACACCCTCAGGCCCAAGGGCCTCTCCTCCCCCTGATGTCTATCAAGACCCTCCTCTGCCACATATGTGGCCAGTACCATGGGTCCCTCCATGTGTATTCTTTGGTTGGTGGATCAGTCTCCAGGAGTATCAGGGGGGTCAGACTAGTTGCCACTGTTGCTGCCTCCCTGGGGATGCAAACTCCCTCAGCTCCTTCAGTCCCTTCTCCAAGTCCTCCATCTGGGACCTCACACTCAGCCCTACCGTTGCTGTGAAGTGACTCTTGAGTATTTCGAACTTTGGGGCTAATAACCACTTAACAGTGAGTGCATACCATGTTCATTCTTTTGTGGCTGCGTTACCTCACTCAGGATGATAATTTAAAGTTCCATCCATTTGTCTGTGAATTTCATGAAGTCATTGTTTTTAATAGCTGAGTAGTATTCCATTGTGTAAAAGTACCACATTTTCTGTATCCATTCTTCTGTTGAGGGACACAATTATAATTTTCTGTGTGGTCTTAGTGCAATTACCTCTTGGAGTCAGGATTTATTATCTATAAGATTGAGAAAATACTGCAAATACCTCCTAAAGTTGTCTTAAAGAGAGATTGAATATATATATATATATATATATATAATATTTAGCATAATGTCAGAAAGATAGCTTGTACATTGGCAGCTAACCAAGTCTGTTTTTCCAGAGTTTGATCCTGAAGAAAGGATTTGTATATAAATTGTCTATCTGGTCATAGTCCCAGGGAAGGCTGAGAAGTGAGTGTGGAGACAAGTCATAGAAGTGGAACCAGCCAATGCAGTATGTCATCAGTGAAGTTGTCATTGTGGGTAACTGGGATTCATACCTTCATGGTCTTGATAAACTGCACATCACACATCTCAAAACTATGCCCACACTCCCTGTCAGACAATAAAGAAGATAGTGTGTTTACTTAAATCTTTTAGAATACATTAAAATATTATTTGCTAAGCAGTTTTAATGGTGCATGCCTTTAATCTCAGCACTTGGAAGGCAGAGGCAGGCAAATCTCTGTGAGTTCAGGGCCAGCCTGGGATATATAGTGAATCCCAGGACAGCTAGTGTTATAACAGCACAATTATTTATTATTTGGTATGTGCGTGTGTGTGTGTGTGTCTATGTGTGTGGGAGTAAATGCAGGCATGCAGATGATACAGTGAGTGTGTGGAGGTAGAGACAACTTTTAGAAGTCAGTTTTTGACCTTCTACCTTGGTGAGGCAGGATCTTGTGGTTTCTCTTGCTGCACTGCATACTCCAAGCTAGCTGACCCTTGGAACTTCCAGATGATTGTCCTGCTTTGCTTTCCATCTCATCATATGAGTGGTGTGATCAAAAATATGCATAGCTACATCTAGCTTTTTGCACAGGTTGTTGGGTAGAATTCACATTATTTGGTTGGCACAGCTACTGCTTCTGCCTGTTGAGCCTTCTCCCCAGCTTTGTTATTCTTACCCTCAGACAGGGTTTCTCTGTATAACAGCCTTGGGTGTCCTCTAACTCACTTTGTGGAGCATGCAGGCCTCAAACTAACAGAGATCCACCTAATTCTTAGAGAGTTTACCAAAAGTTTTACCTACAGTGACTTGGCTATTGTGGATTTTACAGTTTTAATTTGACTCAAGTAGGGCATCTTGGAGTTTCAATAGCATACATTTAAGAAACTCTGGTCCTCCCAGTGAAGCTGTGGTCAGTCACAGGCAACCATGTTTGTGCATGAAAGTTCAGGGTAGCAAGACACTAAAACAGAGAATCAAAAATGTTCGGATCAGCCAATGCTATAGCGAGGTTGTCAAGAGAATACGTGAAGGGGCTGGAGAAATAGCTCAGAGGTTAAGAGTACTTGCTTTTCTCGAAAAGAACTGGAATTAGATTCCTAGAGCTCTAATAGAGGTTCACAAACATCCATAATTCCAGTTCCCTAGGATCTGATGCCATCTTCTTACCTCTGTAAGCATCAAGCACACAAATGGTACACATACATAGGCAAAACACACATGAAATGAAATGAATAAATCTAAGAAAAAAATTTTAAGAGGATATGTCAAATCTATAGGGAAAGTCAAGGCTAGAGTAGGAAACTGAGGAAGCATTGTGAGAGTTAGACTGTGGGCCACAGCAAGTAGACCAGGGCAGGTACCTGCCATGATTTAAAACAAACAAAACAAAGCAAAAATCTAGAGCTGGAAAAGCTGACAAGTATGTCCAAAGCATGCTATGCTGGCTGAAAAACTTCATCTCTGAAAATTGGTGTTAAGTATGTGAAATTCAGATGAAAAGCTTTCTTTTAACCCAGAAAAGAATAGCAAAAATGAGTTATTTTGTATGTCAGAGTCAGGAACCTTCAAAACTTGGGGCGACCTACAAGGTCTACAGAAAAACCAATATGCCCTTTATTTAAAATTCAGCTCAAATGTGAATATCAAAAAAGCTTCCACCAGGCACCTCTTCTCTTTTCTACATTGTTATGACATCACCTCAATCTTTTCTGTGGCACTTACTTTGATACTTTAGTGGCAATGACATAATTAGCTGTGTCTTTAGTCATGTGATGGCTAGCTTCCTGAGAGGTTTCACTTTCAACACATAATGCAAGGACCTTGCTTGCTTATGTCAGGCCTGGGTAATAATTTGTGGAATGGTAGGCCAATCATTGCTGTGAAAGGTGTGTAAATTACCAGGTGGGGTAATAAATATTAGCCAAAGATGTGCGCAAATAGCCTCGCCTAGTGATTTCCCTAGTGACCTTTCAGCAAAATTTTTCTGCAACTCTCTATACAGATGGAATGGGCCCAGCCCCTCTGTTGCTGGGTAGTGCAAAGTGCCTTTCTCAGCAACATCCTTAGCTGATAGCTGCTCAGAAAGTCCCCTTGGTTGGTGAATGTAACACTGAGCAATGCAAATTCTGAACACTGACTGAAACCTGTTTTCTCTGGGTAACAGTACCCACCAGAGACTTGACTCAAGTGAGCCCTCAATACTTTACAACAAGTCTTTCAGAACAGGATTTGAACCTTTCACTTTCCTACGTGTTTGAAGTGTTCAGTTACAGATGTCTAAGGATCTTGGCCACAAATCAAGCCATTTTCCTTTTCTCTTGGGGTGGAGGAACACTCATGTATTTGTTGTATGATAGACTTCTTGGGAGACAGAACACGCATCTCTATTTACCCAAGATAGGACTTTCAGAACAGACCAAAATATGGATACTATCAAAAGTCACCTTGGTGAACCAATGAGTTTTTTTGGGGTTGCTTGCGGGAATGTGGGTGAGGCATTACAGAAGCACAAATAACACATATACAGCTGGACCACCAAAGCCCATTCTAGCATAGGTGGCAGCTCAAAAAAATCTGGAAATATGGATCACACTACACAACCTTCAGGCAGCTCAACAGGTTGGAATGTGCCCTTTCCAGGTGTCTCAGTTGGTGTTAACTTCTCCCAGGCAACTTGACTGATTTGTGTTCCTTCTAGGCAGTGGAGCTGTTCTCTGCTTCTTCCAGGCAACTAGGCTTGTCTGAAAACAACTCTCAACAGCTTTCACTGTTTATGTATTCTTGGGAGATGAAGGAGCCTAATGAATCTAGTCAGTTTCAGGGACTTCCTAAAGCCATATTGAGTTGTTTGCATCCTGTCTTAATGAACTTTGCTAAAAGATAACGTGTTCCAATTTCAAGGAAAGTGCTATAAAACAATGGTTGAGGGACATCATGAGCATCTCGATTTGTCAAGTTATTTGTGCAGATTAAACTAAGATGCCAACTTTTCTAGAACGACTATTTACTCAGAATGTATGAGAGAGACTATGCAACCTCTTTGCTTTGCTACAGACACTTCTTGTCTTGTTTGAACACTCAAATATTTCAAATCCTTTAGTTTAGTTAAGTAACACGAGTCCCATAATTATGTAATTCAAATTTCAATTATGATAACTCTAATGCTGACTAACTGAATAAAATATTAATTTGTACTTAGCTCTTTGGACCACAAATCTGTTCTTAAACAATAGATGAGTATCACAAGCAGAAACTAGACATATCGCTTCTTTCAAAACTTGGTAACTGGTCTCCATGCATTTGCTATTCATTTCATGCATGGGAAACTTATGTTTCCTTGTTGTCTCCTAACGATAAATGCCAGTGACCTTATGTATAATATGATAATAAACCATGAAAGTTGTCTAGGAAAGATGCAAGTGAAGCATAGAAAATTGGGAATATTGAAATTTAAGTACACATGAACATAAATGAAAAAACTGACAAATATTACAAAGCAAAAAGCCAACTTTGGGGATATTGGTCCTAACAACAATTCTCAAACTATTTAGCAAAGAGGATTATATCAAACTTATAAATGAGTAAATTGATGATGTCTACAAAGAAGTGATCACTACAAAACCATGCTAAGATATTTGTACAACACCACAAGTACAAGGAGCAAGGTGTAGGAAACTCAGTCAGTCTTAGAATATGCCAATTTACCAGGAGACAGAAAAGGTCCTGCTTCATATGATAATTTGCATAAGAAAGTAGCAAGGATGGCTTGATCAAATCTGGTAAATTTCTTTTTTGTATGTTTATTTTGTTTTGTTTTAATTTTATTGAAGACACAAAAGCAACAGGATAGATTTCATCTTATCTTTCAAACTCTATTTTTAAGCTACTGTCCTTGGAAAAAGCTATTGTCTAGAAAGCTACTTTGGACTGTCCTCGGAGTGATATGGCCCTCATCCTTGGGTTCTGGGAAAGAGACCAACATTCCTTTACCTTCTCATTAATGCCAAGATTCCCCACTTGAGGTTTTTTTCCCCTTTATAAACCCCCTTCACCTAGAGCTGGGGGGGGGGGTTACTCTCCTTCCTGTTCCATTAGGAAGGTAGTGTGGCCCAAGCTTGAGCTTGAATACAAACTCTCATGTGCTTGTATCGGGAGTTGTGGTTCCTGGTGGTTTCTTTGGGGTTTTTCCAATCTGGACACAATATTATGATTTATTATTATTTTGGTGTTTTACTTGCAAGTATTTATGTATACCACATGAGCACAGTACCAATGGAGTCCAGAACTCCCTAAGACTGGAGTTAAAACTAATTATAAGTTGCCATATGACTTCTGGGAATTAAACTGGGGTCATCTGGAAAAGGCTCTTAACTGCTGAGCCATTTCTTCAGCCCTTGTTTTGATTCAAAGACAGTCTTGGCTATATATGTAAGGCTGGTCTTCACCCACCTATCTTGTCACCTGCAGGCCTGGATTATAAGTGAACACCTCTGTGCCAAGTTGTCTTTTGATATGTTTTTACAAAAAAATGACAGTACTTTAATTTTAAAAGTGTACAACATTAAAAATTATAGTATACTAAACAAATATTTAATTTTAGCACTATTCTTTTTTATTTTTTGATACTTTATTTACATTTCAAATGTTTCCATCTTTCCAGATTTTCCCTTTGGAACCAACCTATTCCCTCCCCCTCCCCTGCCACTATGGGGGTATTCCTCCATCTACCCACCCACTCCTATCTTCTCTCCCTGGCATTCCCCTATACTGGAGCATCTAACACTCTCAGACCCAAGGGTCTCTCCTCCCACGGATGGCCAACAAGGCCCTCCTCTGCCACATATGTGGCCAGCACCATGGGTCCCTCCATATGCATGCTTTGATTGGTGATCCAGTCTCTGGGAGCACTGGGGGGGGGGGGAGCTGACCAGTTGACACTGTTACTCCCTCCCCATGGGTCCTCAAACAACTTCAGGTCCTTCAGTCCTTTCTCCAACTCCTCCATCTTGGACCCCAAGCTCAATCCCAAAGGTTGCTGTGAATTGAATCATGGGTGTTCTGAACTTTTGGGCTAATACCCACTTATCAGTGAGTACATACCGTGTTTGTTCTTTTATGACTGAGTTATGTCACTCAGGATGATATTTTCAAGTTCCATCCATTTGCCTGAAAATTTCATGAAGTCATTGTTTTTAATAGCTGAGTAGTATTCCATTGTGTAAATGTCTTACATTTTCTGTATCCATTCCTCTGTTGAGGGACATCTGGGTTGTTGCCAGCTTCTGGCTCTCATAAATATGGCTGCTATGATCATAGTAGAGCATGTGTCCTTGTTATATGTGGGAGAATCTTTTGGGTATATGCCCAGGAGTTGAATAGCTGGGTCCTAAGGTAGCACAATGTCCAATTTTCTGAGGGTCTACCGAACTGATTTCCATAGAGGTTGTATCAGCTTGCATTCCCACCAGCAATGAAGTAGTGTTCCTCTTTCTCCACATCCTCGCCAAAATCTGCTGTCTCCCGAGTTTTTGATCTTAGCCATTCTCACTGGTGTGAGGTGGAATCTCAGGGTTGTTTTGATTTGCATTTCCCTGATGACTAAGGATGTTGAACACAGGAAATAATTAATCTAATACCACAAAGCAAAATAAAGGAAGCACATAAACACCACCACCATCACCACCATTACCACCACCACCACCACCACCAACACCAACACCACCACCACCAACAACAACAAAACCAGGAATTAACAATGATTGTTTATTGGTATCTCTCAATATCAATGGTTTCAATTCCCAAATAAAAATACACAGACTAACAGAATGGATACAAAACAGGATCCATCCTTCTGCTGTATTCATTGTGTCCCATAATTTTGAGTATGTTGTATTTTCATTTTCATTAAATTCTAAGAAGTCTTAAATCTCTCTCTCTCTCTCTCTCTCTCTCTCTCTCTCTCTCTCTCTCTTTCTTTCTTTCTTGGCCAAGTTATCATTGAGTAGATCGTTGTTCAGCTTCCATGTGTATGTGGGATTTCTGTTGGTTTTGTTGCCATCGAAGATAAGCATTTATCCTTAGTGATCTGATAGGAAGTGTGAGATTATTTCAATCTTTTTTATCTGTTGAGATTTGTTTTGTGACCAATTACATGTTCAATTTTGGAGAAAGTTCCATGAGGTGCTGAGTAGAAGGTATATTTTTTTTGATTTAGGATGAAATGTTCTATAGATATCTGGTAAATCGATTTGGTCCATAACTTCTGGTAGTTTCACTGTGTCTATGTTTAGTTTGTTTCTAAGTACTGTCCATTGATTAGAGTGGAGTGTTTGAGCTTTAGTAAAGTTTCTTTTATGAATATGGGTGTCCTTGCATTTGGAGCATAGATGTTCAGAATTGAGAGTTCTTCTTGGTAGATTTTTTTCCATTGATGAGTATGAAGTGTCCTCCCATATCTTTTTTGATGACTTTGAAAGTTGAAATGTCGATTTTATCTGATATTAGAATGTCTACTCCTGCCTGTTTCTTGAGACCATTTGCCTGGAAAATTGTTTTCCACCCCTTTACTCTGAGGTAGTGTTTGTCATTAACACTGAGGAGCATTTCCTTTATGCAGCAAAATGCTGGGTCCTGTTTATGTATCCAGTCTGTTTGTCTATGTCTTTTTTTCTTTTTTTTTTCTGGAGAACTGAGTCCATTGATGTTAAGAGATATTAAGGAATAGTGATTGTTGCTTCCTGTTATTTTCGATGTTATTTTTACGTTTGTGTGACTATCTTCTTTTGGATTTGTTGTAAGATCACTTTCTTGCTTTTTCTAGGGTGTAGTTTCCCTCCTTGTGTTAGTGTTTTCCATCTATTATCCTTTGTAGGGCTGGGTTTTTGGAAACATATTGTGTAAATTTGGTTTTGTCATAGAATATCTTGGTTTCTCCATCTATGGTAATTTGAGTTTTGCTGTGTATAGCAGCCTGAGCTGGCACTTGTGTTTTTAAAGGTCTGTATGAGATCTGTCCAGGATCTTCTAGTTTTCATAGTCTCTGGTGAGAAGTCTGGTATAATTCTGATAGGTCTGCCTTTGTATGTTACTTGTACTTTTTCACATATTGCTTTTAATATTCTTTCCTTGTTTTGTGCATTTGTTGTTTTGACTATTATGTGATGGGAGGAATTTCATTTCTGGTCCAATATATTTGCAGTTCTGTAGGCTTCTTGAATGTTTATGTTCATCTCTTTTCTTTAGGTTAGGGAAGCTTTCTTCTATAATTTTGTTGAAGATATTTACTGGCCCTTTAAGTTGGGAATCTTCACTTTCTTCTATACCTATTATCCTTAGGCTTCATCTTCTCATCGTGTCCTGGATTTCCTGGATTTTTTGGGTTACGGGCTTTTTTATTTTGCATTTTCTTTGACTGTTGTGTCAATGTTTTCTATGGTATATTCTGCACCTGAGATCCTTCTATCTCTTGTATTCTGTTGGTGATGCTTGCATCTATGACTCCTGATTTCTTTCCTAGGTTTTCTATCTCCGAGGTTGTCTCCCTTTGTGATTTCTTTATTGTTTCTATTTCCATTTTTAGATCTTGATTGGTTCTGTTCATTTCCTTTGTCTGTTTGATTGTGTTTTCCTGTATTTCCTCTTTAAGGGCTTCTAGCTGTTTACCTGTGTTCTCTTGTATTTCTTTAAGGGAGTTATTTATTTCATCTTAAAGTCCTCTATCATCATGAGAAGTGATTTTAATCTGAGTCTTGCTTTTCTGGTGGGTTGGGGTATCCAGGGCTCACTGTGGTGGGAGAACTGGGTTCTGATGATATCAGGTTGCCTTAGTTTCTGTTCCTTATGTTCTTGCCCTTGCCTTTTGCCATATGGTTATCTGTGGTGTTAGCTGTTCTTGCTCTCTCTGTCTGTGGCTTGTCCCTCCTGCAAGCCTCTGCATCAGTACTTCTTGGAGACCAGCTGTCTCTGAGAGGAATTTGGGTTTGGAGAGCTGTGGTACAGGGTCAGTTCTGGTGTGCAGACAGAAACCAGAAGGAGCCTGTCCCCAGCTGTTCCTTGGTTCCTGTGTCCTGATGGCTCTGCAAGGTTCACTCTTGATTTAGGAATTTGAACAGAAGTGGTGGTCTTCCTGTGCTCGAAGGTGTGGGCACTCCTGGGAGACCAGCTCTCTTCTGGCACTTAGTATGGAGCCCTGTGTCACAGGATCAGCTCCCTGAATGTAGAAGGAAACCAGAAGGCCACTCCTCAGTCCCTGTCTCCTGAGAGTTCTGGGTGGGTCCCGCTGAGTAGTGGTGCTGGTCTTACCTCAACTCATAGGCTTGTCCACACTCCTGGGATGCTAGCTTTCTCCTGGCTCTATTTGGCTATTGAGCTCTGTTGCACAGGATCAGCTCCCTGGCTGCAGAAGGACACCAGAAGCAATTTTAGCATTTTTCACCTTTTAGTTTTTTAAAGTAATTTGTAAAGGTTACAAAACAATTATAATTTTGTACATTGTTTTTTAGGACTACTTTGAAATAGGGCCATGCTTTCTACTCTTGCAGAATCCCTTGGTTCAATTCATAATACCCATATGACAACTTACTACCACCCGTAACAGTTCCAGGAGATCTAATGCCTTCTTCTGGCCTCCACGGATTCCTGCACACACATGGTTTACACAATATACACTCACCCACACACATGTACCCACAAAAATAATATGTTTTAAAGGACTGCTTTGTACATTTTCACAAGGACTGTTAGTAATTTGTTGCAGTAGAAGACAGGCATGTCCTTTTATTTTGTTCTAAATTGTATTTTTAATTTATTCTTCTCTCATATAATATATCCTGACTATATTTCTCCTTCCCCCACTCCCAGTTTTTTCCACACACCTCCCCTCTCCCCCAGATCTACTCCTTCTCTGTTCCCCTTCAGAAAAGAGCAGGCCTCCAAAGGATAGCAACAAAACACAGCATAACAAGAAACAATAAGACTAGGCATAAACACTCATACCAAGGCTGGGCAAGCTAATCCAGTAGAAGAAATAGGGTACTAAGAGCAGGCAAAAGAGTCAGAGATACCACCCACTTCCACCGTTAGGACTTCCACAAAAAATACCAAGCTAAAACCCATAACATATATGCAAAGGACCAAGCACAGACTCATGCAGGCTTCATGATTGTCCCTTCGTTCTCTGTGAGCCCCCATGAGCCCTGCTTATTTGATTTTATGGGCCATATTCTGATGCCTTTCACCTCTCTGGCTCCTACAGCTTTTCTCCATCTTCCATAGGGTTCCCAGAGCTCCAAGGGGGGCTCCCACGGAGATCTCATATTTGGGCTCCCTTCCTGCTTAATGTTTGGCTGTGTGTCTCTGCTCCCATCAGCTGCCAGAGGAAGCCTCTCTGATGGTGATTGGGGTATGAATATAGCAGAATATCATTAAGAATAATTGTTTAATAGTTTTTTTCTATCCTAGGTCTCTGGACTACACAGATTCTGATTTCTGACCCAGAGTCAGAAATAGGTTCCCTCTCTTGACATGGACCTCAAATTAGAAGAGTCATTGGTTAGCCACGTGAGCAAGTTCTGTGCCTCCATTGCTACAGCACATCTTGTAGGTAGGATAGACTATAGGTTGAAAGTTTTGTGGCTTGATTGGTGTCTCAGTCCCACCACCGGAAGCCTCGCCTGGTTACAGAAGATAGCTGGTAAAGGCTCCATATTTTCCATTACTAGGAATCCTCTCTAGGGTCACCCTTATAGAATCCTGGGAGTTTCTACTTTGGCATTGCCCTACAAATGCCCACCAACACCAGTCATCTTTCCTTGTTTTCTCTCCCTCCACCCCCTCACCTGATACTTCCTGTTCCCATTTTCTTCTGCCCTCAGTGCATCCACAAAATCTATGCTATTTTCCATTCCCAAGGAGATCCATGGGTCCTCTTTGTTACTTTGCCTTTCTGGTTCTGTAGATTTTAGAATGATTATGATTTACATAACAGTTAATATCCACTTATAAGTGAGTACATACCATGTTGGTCTTTCTGGGTCTTGGTTACCTCACTCAGGATGATTTGTTTTTCTAGTTCCATCCATTTGCCTGCAAATTTCATGGTGTCATTTTTAAATGGCTTAGTAATATTCCATATTGTAAATGTACCATATTTTGTTTACCTATTCTTCTGTTGAGGAATATCTAGGCTGTTTCCAGTTTTAGGCTATTGTGAATGAAACCACAAAGAACATATCTGAGCAAGTGTTTGGGGGGTAGAATGGAACATCCTTTGATTATATGCCTAAGAGTGGTAGAGCTGGGCCTTATCGATTGCCAGTTTTCTGAGGAACTGACATACTGATTTCCAAAGTGTTTGTACAAATTGGCACTTTCATCAACAATGGAAGAGTGTTCATCTTCCTCCATACCCTCACCAGCATGAGCTGTCACATGTACTATTTATCATAGACATTCTGACAGGTGTAAGATGGAATCCCAAAGCAGTTTTGATTTGAATTTCTTTGATGGCTAAGGATGTTGAACATTTTTTTAAGTGTTTCTCAGCCAATTTCATTTTCTCTATAGAGCATTCTCTGTTTAGATATATATCTCATTTATTAATTGGATTATTTAGTTTGATGATGTCTTGAGTTCTTTACATATTTGGGGTATTAGCCCTCAGTCATTTGTGGGTTTGGTGAAAATCTTTCCCATTCTGTAGAGTGCTTTTTGTCCTGTTGACAGTGTCCTTTGCCTTACAGAAGATTTTCAGTTTCATGAGGCTCCATTTATTAATTGTTGGTCTTATTACCTGCTTTATCTGTGTTCAGGAAGTCATCTCCTGTGTCAGTGCATTCAGACTACTCGCCACTTCTTTTCTATCAGGTTCAGTGTATCTAGTTTTATGTTAAGATATTTGATCCACTTTGAGTTTTATGCTGGGTAATATAGATCTATTTGCATTCTTCTACATGTAGACATCCAGTTAGACCAGTACCATTTGTTGAAGATACTTTCTGTTTTCCATTGCATCTTTCTGGATTCTATATCAAAAACCATATGTCCATGAGTCTATGAGTCTATTAAGTCTATGAGTTTAATTCTGGGTCTTCAATATGATTTTATTGATCAATATGTCTATTTTTATGTCAATACTATGCAGTTTTTATTGCAATTGCTCTGTAGTACAGCTTAAAATCAGGGATGGTGCTATTTTGAGCAGTTTCTTTCAGTGTCCAGGAATGCTTTAGCTATCCTTAGTTGTCTGTGTTTTCTATGTATTGTCCTTTCAAGGTCTGTAAAGAATTGTGTTGGAATTTTGATGGAAATTACATTGAATGTTCAGATTACTTTGGTAAGATGGCCAATTTTACCATGTTTATGTTACCTATACATGAGCATAGGCGATCTTTATATTTTTCTATATTTTCTTTGATTTCCTTTTTCAAAGAATTCAAGTTTTTATCACACAAGTTTTTCACTTGCTTGGTTAGAATTTCTCCAAGGTATGTTATATTATTTGTGGCTATTATGAAATGTGCTGTTTTCTTGCTTTCTTTCTTAGTATATTTGTCATTGGCATATAGGAGATTTTTAGTTAATATTATATTTAGCCAATTTTCTGGAGGTGTTTCTCAGAATACCCTAATAGAATTTTTTGGATGGTTTATGTATACTATCATATCATTTGTGAATGTTATCACTTTAACTTCTTTCTTTCCAACTTGTATTCTTTGACTTCCTTTAGTTGTCTTATTGCTCTAGTTAGAACTTCAAGTACTTTATTGACTAGATAGAGAGTGGACAACTTTACCTTATTCCTGATTTTCAGGAAATTGTTTTGGGTTTCCCTACATTTAATTCAATACTGGCTATAGGCTTGCTGTAAATTACCTTTTTGTGTCAAGGTACTTCCCTTGTATCCTTGTTGTCTCCACAAATTTTATCTTGAAGGATGTTGGATTTTGTAAAAGTTTTTTATTTGTTTTTGTGGGGGGGGATGGTATCTAATGAGATGATAGTGTGTTTTTATCTTTCAGTTTGTTTATATGGTGAAGTACATTGATTTTTGTATATTGAACCATCCATGCATCTATGATATGAAGCCTACTTGGTCATGCTGAATAATCTTTGGGATTTGTACTTTGTGAGTATTATATTGAATATTTTTGCATCTCTAGACATAAGAGATTTGTTCCCTTTCTCTTTGTTGAATCTTTTCTGGTTTGAGTATCAGGGTGACTGTGACCTCATAAAATAAATTTAATAATGTTCTTCTGTTTCTTTTTTGTGGAATGATTTGAGGGGTACTGGCATTAGTGTTTCTTTGAAAGTCTGGTAAAGAACTGGGCTAATATCCTCTGGTCCTGGGCTTTAGCTGGTTGGAAAACTTTTAATGACTATTTCTATTTCCTTAGGGGTTATTTATCTGATCTTGATTTAATTTTGTTAAATGGTACCTATCAAGAAAATTATCCATTTCTTTAAAAATTTCAAATTTTGTGGAGTACAGATTTTAAAGTATGGCCTAATGACTGTTTGGATTTCCTGGGTCTGTTGTGTCCTCCCTCTTTCTTTGTAATTTTCATAGTTTTGATGATCTCTTTCCATCCTTTAGTTAGTTTGGATAAGAACTAGTTTATCTTGTTGATTTTCTCAATGATCTCTTTGTTTCATTGATTCTTTGCATTGTTGTCATTGTTTCTATTTTATTTATTTCAGTAGTCACTTTGATTATTTCCTCCTGTTTACTTCTCCTAATTGTGCTTACTTCTTTTTGTTCTAGAGCTCTCATGTGTGCTGTTAGCTGCTAGTATGAGATCTCTCTAAACATTTTTCTACTTTATTTGCATTTCAAATGTATCCCCCTTTCCAGATCTCCCCTTTGGAACCTCCCTATTCCTTCCCCCCTCCCCTGCCTCTATTGGGGTATTCCCCCACCCACCCAGCCAACCCTCTCATCTTCCCTCCTTGGCATTCTCTCATACTGGGGGATCTAATACCCTTGGGCACAAGGGCCTCTCCTCCCCCTGATGTCTAACAAGACCCTCCTCTGCCGCATATGTGGCCAGCACCATGGGTCACTCCACGTGTATACTTTGGTTGGTGGATCAGTCTCCAGGAGTATCAGGGGGTCAGGCCAGTTGACACTGTTGCTGTCTTTCTGGGGATGCAAACTCCCTCAGCTCCTTCAGTCCCTTCTCCAAGTCCTCCCTCTGGGTGGGACCTCACACTCCCCCTTACCGTTGCTGTGAAGTGACTCTTGCATATTTCTAACTTTTGGGCTAATAACCACTTAACAGTGACTACATACCATGTTCATTCTTTTGTGACTGCATTACCTCATCAGGATGATATTTTCGAGATCCTTCCATTTATCTGCAAATTTCGTGAAGTCATTGTTTTTAATAGCTGAGTAGTATTCCATTGTGTAAATGTACCACATTTTTTGTATCCATTCCACTGTGGAGGGATATCTGGGTTGATTCCAGCTTCTGGCTATTATGAATATGGCTGCTACGAACATAGTGGAACATAAGTCTTAATTGCATGTTGGAGCATCTTCTGGCTATATGCCCAGGAGTGAAATAGCTGGGTCCTCAGGTAGTATTATGTCCATTTTTCTGAGGGTCCACCAAACTGATTTCCAGAGTGGTTGTATCAACTTGCATTCCCACTAGCAATGGAGAAGTGTTCCTCTTTCTCTACATCCTCGCCAACATCTGCTGTCACCTGAGTTTTTGATCTTAGCCATTCTGACTGGTGTGAGGTAGAATCTCAGGGTTGTTTTGATTTGCATTTCCATGATGACTAAGGATGTTGAACATTTCTTTTGGCGCTTCTCGGACATTCGAGTTTCCTCAGTTGAGAATTTTGTTTAGATTTCTTCCCTATTTTTTGATAGGGTTATTTGGATCTCTGGAGTGTAGTTTCTTGAGTTCTTTGTATACATTGGATATTAGCCCTCTATCAGATGTAGGATTGGTAAAGATCTTTTCCCTATCTGTAGATTGCCATTTTGTCTTATTTACAGTGTCCTTTGCCTTACAGAAGCTTTGTAATTTTATGAGGTCCCATCTGTCGATTCTTGAACTTAGATCACAAGCCATTGGTGTTCAGTTCAAGAACTTTTCTCCTGTGCCCATGTGTTCTAGATTTTTCCCCACTTTCTCTTCTATTAGATTCAGTGTATCTGTTATTATGTGGAGGTCGTTCATCTACTTGGACTTGAGCTTTGAACAGGGAGCTAGGAATGGATAAATTCACAATCTTCTACATGTAGACCACCAGTTGAACCAGCACCATTTGTTGAAGATGCTTTTTTCCACTGTATGGTTTTAGCTCCTTTGTCAAAGATCAAGTGACTGTAAGTGAGTAGGTTCATTTCTGGGTCTTCGATTCTATTCCATTGATCTACCTGACTATCACTGTACCAATACCATGCAATTTTTATCACTACTGCTCTGTAGTACAGCTTGAGGTCAGGGAGGCTGATTACCCCAGAAGTCCTTTTACTGTTGAGAATAGTTTTTGCCATCCTCTGTTTTTTGTTATTCCATATGAATTTGAGAATTGCTCTTCCTAAGTCTATGAAGAATTGAGTTGGAATTTTGATGGGGATTTCATTGAATCTGTAGATTGCTTTCAGCAGAATGGCCATTTTAACTATGTTAATCCTGCCGAGCCATGAGCATGGGAGATCTTTCCATATTCTGAGGTCTTCTTCGATTTCTTCAGAGACTTGAAGTTCTTGTCATACAGATCTTTCACTTGTTTGGTTAGAGTCACACCAAGATATTTTATATTGTTTGTAACAATTGTGATCAGTGATATTTCCCTAATTTCTTTCTCAGCCTGTTTATAGGAAGACTACTGATTTGCTTGAGTTAATTTTGCATCCAGTCACTTTGCTGAAGTTGTTTATCAGCTGTAGCAGATCTCTGGTGGAGTTTTTGGGTCACTTAAGTATACCATCATATCATCTGCAAATAGTGCTATTTTGATTTCTTCCTTTCCAATTTGTATCCCTTTGACCTCCTTTTGTTGTCTGATTGCTTTAGCTAGAACTTCAAGTACTATATTCAGTAGATAGGGAGAGAGAGGGCACCCTTGTCTAGTCCCTGGTTTTAGTGGGATTGCTTCGAGTTTCTCTCCATTTAGTTTTATGTTGGCTACTGGTTTGCTGTATATTGCTTTTACTATGTTTAGGTATGGTCCTTGAATTCCTGATCTTTCCAAGACTTTAATCTTGAAAGGATGTTGAACTTTGTCAGATGCTTTTTCAGCATCTAACGAAATGACCATGTGGTTCTTTTCTTTGAGTTTGTTTATGTAGTGGATTACATTGTTAGATTTCCAGGTATTGAACCATCCCTGTATCCCTGGGATGAAGCCTACTTGATCATGTTGAATGATCATTGTGATGTGTTCTTGGATTCGGTTTGCAAGAATTTTATTGAGTATTTTTCATCAATATTCATAAGGGAAATTGGTCTGAAGTTTTCTTTTATTGTTGGGTCTTTGTGGGGTTTTGGTATCAGTGTAACAGTGGCCTCATAGAATGAATTGGGTAGTGTTCTTTCCGTTTCTATTTTATGGAATAGCTTGAAGAGTATTGGTATTAGGTCTTCTTTGAAGGTCTGATAGAATTCTGCACTGAACCCATCTGGTCTTGGGTTTTTTTTTTGGTTGGGAGATTTTAATGACTGCTTCTATTTCTTTAGGGGTTATGGGACTGTTTAGATGGTTGATCTGATCCTGATTTAACTTTGGTAATTGCTATCTGTCCAGAAACTTGTTCATTTCCTCCAGATTTTCCAATTTTGTTGCGTATAGGCTTTTATAGTAGGATCTGATAATATTTTTTAATTTCCTCAGAGTCTGTTGTTATATCTCCATTTTCATCTCTAATTTTATTAATTTGCACACTGTCTCTGTGCCCTCTGGTTAGTCTGGCTAAGGGTTTATCTATTTTGTTGATTTTTTCAAAGGACCAGCTCCTGGATTTGTTGATTCTTTGTATAGTTCTTTTAGTTTCCACTTGGTTGATTTCAGCCCTTAATTTGATTATTTCCTGCCTTCTACTCCTCTTGGGAGTATTAGCTTTTTTTGTTCTAGAACTTTCAGGTGTGCTGTTAGTCTGTTAGTATTTGTTTTCTCCACTTTCTTTTTGGAGGCATTCAGCGCTATGAGTTTTCCTCTTAACACTGCTTTTATTGTGTCCCATAGGATTGGGTAAGTTGTACTTCCATTTTCATTAAATTCTATGAAGTCTTTAATTTCCTTCTTTATTTCTTCCATGACCATGTTATCATTGAGCAGAGCATTGTTCAGCTTCCATGTGTATGTGGGTTTTCTGTTGTTGTTGTTGCCATTGAAGACCAACCTTATTCCGTAGTGATCTGATAGGAGGCATGGGATTATTTCAATCTTTTTATATCTGTTGTGGTTTGTTTTATGACCAATTATATGATCAATTTTGGAGAAGGTACGATGAGGTGCTGAGAAGAAGCTATATTCTTTTGATTTAGGATGAAATGTTCTATAGATATCTGTTAAACCCATTTAGATCATAGCTTCTGTTAGTTTCACTGTGTCTCTGTTTAGTTTATGTTTCCAAGATCTGTCCATTGTTGATAGTGGGGTGCTGAAGTCTCCCACTATTATTGTGTGAGGTGCAATATGTGCTTTGAGCTTTAGTAGAGTATCTTTTATGAATGTGGGAGCTCTTTCATTTGGGGCATAGATGTTCAGAATTGAGAGTTCTTCCTGGTAGATTTTTACTTTGATGAGTATGAAGTGTCCTTCTTTATCTTTTTGGATGACTTTTGGTTGAAAGTCAATTTTATCCGATATTAGAATGGCTACTCCAGTCTCTTTCTTGGGACTATTTGCCTGTAAATTTGTTTTCCAGCCCTTTCCTCTGAGGTAGTGTTTTTCTTTAACATGGAGGTGCGTTTCCTGGATGCAGCAAAATGCTGGGTCCTATTTATGGATCCAGTCTGTCAGACTATGTCTTTTTATTGGGGAGTTGAGACCATTGATGTTAAGAGATATTAAAGAATAGTGAGTGTTGTTTCTTGTTATTTTTGATGTTACTTATGTGGTTATCTTCTTTTGAGATTGTTGAAAGATTACTTTCTTGCTTTTTCTTGAGTGTAGTTTCCCTCCTTGAGTTGGTGATTTCCATGTATTATTCTTTGTAGGGATGTGTTTGTGAAAACATACTGTGCAAATTTGGATTTGTCATAGAATATTTTGTTTTTACCATCTATGATTATTGAGAGTTTTGCTGGGTATAGCAGCCTTGGCTGGTATTTGTGTTCTCTTAGAGTCTATATGAGATTTGCCCAGGATCTTCTAGCTTTCATAGTCTCTGGTGAGATGTCTGGTGTAATTCTGATAGGTCTGCCTTTATATGCTACTTGCCCTTTTTCCCTTACTGCTTTTAAAATTCTTTCCTTGTTTTGTGTATTTGGTGTTTTTACTATAAGGTGACAGGAGGAATTTCATTTCTGGTCCAGTCTATTTGGCATTCTGTAGGCTTCTTGGATATTTATGTTCATCTCTTTCTTCAGGTTAGGGAAATTTTCTTCTATAATTTTGTTGAAGATATTTACTGGACCTTTAAGTTGGGAATCTTCACTCTCTTCTATACCTATTATCCTCAGATTCTGTCTTCTCATTGTATCCTGGATATCTTGGATATTTTGGGTTAGTAGCTTTTTGCATTTTGTGTTTTCTTTGACTGTTGTGTCCATGTTTTCTATGGTATCTTCCGCACCTGAGATTCTTTCTTCCATCTCTTGTATTCTGTTGGTGATGCTTGCATCTATGACTCCTGATTTCTTTCCTAAGTTCTCTAACTCCAGGATTGTCTCCCTTTGAGATTTCTTTATTGTTTCTATTTCTGTTTTTAATTCCTGAATGGTTTTGTTCATTTGTTTCATTGTGTTTTCCTGTAATTCTGCCCGTTTGATTGTGTTTTTCTGTAATTCTTTAAGGGATTTCTGTGTGTCCTTTTTAAGGGTTTTACTGTTGTTTACCTGTGTTCTCTTGTATTTCTTTAAGGGAGTTATATATTTCTTCCTTAAAGTCTTCTATCATCCTCTTGATAAGTGATTTTAAGTCTGAGTCTTCCTTTTCTGGCATGTTGTTGTATCCAGGGCTGGCTGTGGTGGGAGAGCTGGGTTCTGATGATGCCAATTAGTCTTGGTTTCTGTTCCTTGTGTTCTTGCCCTTGCCTTTCATCATCTGGTTATCTCTGGTGTTAGCTGGTCTTTCTCTCTCTAACTGTGGTTTGTATTTCCTAAAGGCCCAGTTGTCAGTGTTCCTTGGAGACAAGTTCTCTTTCCTGGCTGTTCCTCAGTCCTTGTGTCTGGAGCCCTCTCTAAATATTGTTAAGTAAACATTTAGTGCTATGAACTGTCCTTTTAGCACTCATTGTTTCCCGTAAGTTTGGGTGTGCTCTGTATTCATTTCGTTGAAGTCTTTGATTTTTTTCTTTTTGTATTGACCCAGTTTTCATTCAGTAGACATTTGTTCAGTTCCTATGAATTTGTAGGCTTACTTTTGTTTCTCTTGTTGTTGAAATCTAGCTTTAATCCATGGTGGTCTGATACGATACAGGGGGTTATTTCAATTTTCTTTTATGTGTTGAGATTTGCTTTTTGACTGAGTACCTGGTCAATTTTGGAGCAAGTTCTATAAGGTGCTGAGAAGAATGTATATTCTTTGTGCTTGGTTGAAATATTCTGTGGATATTTATTAGTTACATTTGGTTCATAATGTGTGTCAGCTTGAGTATTTCTCTGTTTAGTTTTTGGCTGGATGGTTTGTCCGTTGGTGAGAGTAGGGTGTTGGAGTCTCCCACTATCAGTGTGTGAAGTTCAGTGTGTGATTTTAATTTTAGTAATGTTTCTCTTACAAACATGGATGCCTTCGTATTTGGGGCACAGATGTTAAGAACTGAAAGATAATTGTGGAGGATTTTTCTTGTAATGAGAAGGAAGTATCCTTCCCCATCTCTTTTGACTAATTTTGGATTGAAGTCTATTTTATTAGATATTAGAATGGTCATACCAGCTTATTTCTTAGGTCCATTAGCTTGGAAAATCTTTTTCAAACCTTTTATTCTGTGGTAATGCTTATCCTTGACACTGCAATGCCTTTCTTGGATGCAACAGAAGGGTACATCCTGTTTTGTATCCATTCTGTTAGTCTGTGTATTTTTATTTGAAAATTGAAACCATTGATATTGAGAGATACCAACAAACAATCATTGTTAATTCCTGGTTTTGTTGTTGTTGTTGGTGGTGGTGGTGGTGGTAGTGGTGGTGGTGATGGTGATGGCGGTGGTGTTTATGTGCTTCCTTTATTTTGCTTTGTGGTATTAGATTAATTATTTCCTGTGTTTTCAAGGTAGAGCAGATAACCTGCATGGGTTGGAGTCTTCCTTCTAGTATTTTGTAGTGATGGATTTGTGGATAGTTAATATTTACCTTTATCATGAGATATCTTTGTTTTTTTATCTATGGCAATTGAAAGTTTTGATGCCCATAGTAGTTTGGCCTCACATCTTTGGTCTCATAGAGTCTGCACACCATCTCTCCAGGCCATTCTGGCTTTTAGAATCTCCATTGAGAAGTCAGGTATAATTCTAATAGGCCTGCCTTTGAATGGTACTTGGCCTTTTTTCCTTGTAGCTTTTTAAAAAATTTTTATTTTTTATTCTTTATTTACATTTCAAATGTTTCTTCCTTTCCAGATCTCCCCTTTGGAACCTCCCCATTCCCTCCCCCCTACCCCTGCCACTATAGAGGTATTCCCCCACCCACCAACCCACACACCCATGCTCATCTTCCCTCCTTGGCATTCTCCTATACTGGGGGATCTAACACCCACAGGCCCAAGGGCCTCTGCTCCCCCTGATGTCTAACAAGACCCTCCTCTGCCGCATCTGTGGACAGCACCATGGGTCCCTCCATGTATATTCTTTGGTTGGTGATCCAGTCTCCAGGAACATCTGAAGGTCAGGTTGGTTGCCACTGTTGCTCCCTCCATGGGGCTGCAAACTCTCTCAGCTCCTTCAGTCTCTTCTCCAAATGTTCCATCTGGGACCTCACACTCAGCCCTACTGCTGCTGTGAAGTGACCCTTGGGTATTACAAACTTTTGGGCAATAATCACTTATCAGTGAGTACATATATGTTCATTCTTTTGTGACTGCATTACCTTGCTCAGGATGATATTTTAAAGTTCTATCCATTTGCATGCAAATTTCATGAAGTCATTGTTTTTAATAGCTGAGTGGTATTCCATTGTGTAAATGTTCCACATTTTCTGTATCTATTCCTCTGTTGGGGGACATCTAGATGGTTTCGAGTTTCTGGCTATTATAACTATGGCTGCTATGAACATAGTGGAACATGTGTCTTTATTACATGTTGGAGCATCTTCTGGGTATATGCCCAGGAGTGGTGTAGCTGGGTCCTCAGGTAGTATTATCTTTGTTTTTATGAGGGTCTGTCAAACTGATTTCCAGAGAGGTTGTATCATCTTGCATTCCCACCAGCAATGAAGTAGTGTTCCTCTTTCTCCACATCCTCGCCAACATCTGCTGTCACCTGAGTTTTTGATCTTAGCCATTCTGAGTGGTGTGAGGTAGAATCTCAAGGTTGTTTTGATTTGCCTTTCCCTGATGACTAAGGATATTGAACATTTCTTTAGGATCTTCTCAGCCATTCAAGGTTCCTCAGTTGAGAATTCCCTGTTTAGCTCTCTTCCCCATTTTTTGATAGGTTTATTTGGATCTGTGGAGTCTAGCTTCTTGAGATCTATGTATACCTTGGATATTAGCACTCTATCTGACGAAGGATTGGTAAAGATCTTTTCCCAATCTGTAGGTTGCCATTATGTCCTATTTACGGTATCCATTGCCTTACAGAAGTTTTGCAATTTCGTGAGGTCCCATCTGTCGATTCTTGATCTTAGAGCACAAGTCATTGGTGTTCTGTTCATAAACTTTTCCTTTGTGCCCATGTGTTCCAGATTTTTGCCCACTTTCCCTTCTATTAGATTCAGTGTATTTGGTTTTATGTGGAGGTCGTTGATCCACTTGGACTTGAGCTTTGTACAGGGAGATAGGAACGGATCAATTTGCAATCTTCTACACGTAGACCAC
Organism: Rhynchomys soricoides; assembly: GCA_019843965.1. Classification (NCBI taxonomy): domain Eukaryota; kingdom Metazoa; phylum Chordata; class Mammalia; order Rodentia; family Muridae; genus Rhynchomys; species Rhynchomys soricoides. Next base: position 1,135,831 of record JADRCH010007366.1, read on the forward strand.
CAGGTGAACCAGCACCATTTGTTGAAGATGCTGTCTTTTTTCCACTGGATGGTTTTAGCTCCTTTGTCAAAGATCAAGTGACCGAAAGTGTGTGGGTTCATTTCAGGTCTTTGATTCTATTCCAACTTTCTTCCTTTTTCTTGGGTGTATTTTCCCTACTTGAGTTGGCATTTTACATCTATTATTCCTTGTAGGACTAGGTTTAAGGAAACATGCTGTGCAAATTTGGATTTTTCATAGAATATTTTGGTTTCATCATCTATGACTATTGAGTGTTTTGCTGTGTATAGCAGCCTGGACTGACATTTTTGTTCTCTTGGGGTCTGTATGAGATCTGCCCAGGATCTTCTAGCTTTCATATTCTTTGGTGAGAAGTCCGGTGTAATTCTTATAGGTCTGCCTTTATATGTTTCTTGCCCTTTTTCCCTTACTGATTTTAATATTCTTTCCTTATTTTGTGTGTTTGGTGTTTTGACTATAATGTGACAGGAGGAATTTCTTTTTTGGTCCAGTCTATTTGGTGTTCTGTATGCTTCTTGTATATTTATGTTCATCTCTTTCTTTAGGTTATGGAAGTTTACTTGTATAATTTTTGTTGAAGATATTTACTGGACCTTTAAGTTGGGAATCTTCACTCTCTTCTATACCTATTATCCTCAGGTTCTGTCTTCTCATTGCATCCTGGATATCCTGGATGTTTTTGGGTTAGGAGCTTTTTGCATTTTGTGTTTTCTTTGACTGTTGTGTCCATGTTTTCTATGGTATCTTCTGCACCTGAGATTTTCTCTTCTATCTCTTGTGTTCTGTTGGTGATGCTTGCATCTATTACTCCTGATCTATTTCCTAGATTCTCTAACTACAGGGTTGTCTCCCTTTGTAATTTCTTCATTGTTTCTATTTCTGTTTTTAATTCCTGAATGGTTTTGTTCATTTGTTTGATTGTGTTTTCCTGTAATTCTGCCCATTTGATTGTGTTTTCCTATAATTCTTTAAGGGATTTTTTTGTGTCCTCTCTAAGAGCTTCCTGTTGGTTACCTGTGTTCTCCAGCATTTCTTTAAGGGAGTTATTTATTTCCTTTGTAAAATCTTCTATCATCCTCTTGAGATGTGATTTTAAGTCTGAGTCTTCCTTTTCTGTTGTGTTGGGGTATACAGGGCTTGTTGTGGTGGGAGAGCTGGGTTCTGTTGATGCCAAGTAGTCTTGGTTTCTGTTCCTTGTGTTCTTGCCCTTGCCTTTGGCCATCTGGTTGTCTCTGGTGTTAGCTGTTCTTACTCTCTCTGACTGTGGCTTGTCTTTCCTGAAACCTAGGTGTCAATACTCCTTGAAGACCAGTTCTCTCTGAGAGGAATTTGGGTTTGGAGACTTGTGGTGCAGGTTCAGCTCTGGGGTGCAGACAGAAACAAGAAGGATCTAATCCCCAGCTGACCCTTGTTTCCTGTGTCTTGATGGCTCTGCAAGGATCCCTCTTGTCCATTGAATTTGAAAAGAAGAAGAGGTCTTGCCTGTGCTTAAAGGTGTGTTGCCACTCCCAGTATACCACCTCTTTCCTGGCACTATTTGAGTGTGGAACCCTGTGTCACAGGATTCGCTCTCCAGCCACTGAAAAAAATCAGATCCCCATTCCTCAGTCCCTGTGACCTGGGTATTCCAGGCGGGTCCTTCTGAGCAGTCAGTCTTTCTCCCACTCCTGGGAGGCTAGCTTTCTCCCAGTGCCATTTGGCTATGGAGCCCTGGTGGCCCAGATAGAAGTCTCCTGCCACAGATAGAAACTGAAAAGCTATTGCAACCCAGCTGTTCCTCAGTCCCTGTTTTTGTAGCTTTTAATATTCCTACTTTACTCTTTACAGTTAGTGTTTTGAGTATTATGCGACAAAGGGATCTTCTTTTCTGTTCCAATCTATTCAGCGTTCTGTATGTATCTTGTACCTTTATTGGCATGTCTTTCTTTCAGTTAAAAAATTTTTCTTCTGTAATTTTGTTGATGCTCCAACATATAATAAAGAAACCTGTTCCACTATGTTCATTGCAGCCATATTTATAATAGCCAGAAACTAGAAACAACCCAGATGTCCCTCTACAGAGGAATGGATACAGAAAATGTGGGACATTTACACAGTGGAATACTACTCAGCTATTAAAATCAATGACTTCATGAAATTCGCAGACAAATGGATGGATCTTGAAAATATCATCCTGAGTGAGGTAACGCAGTCACAAAAGAATGAACATGGTATGTACTCACTATTAAATGGTTATTAGCCCAAAAGTTTGAAATACCCAAGAGTTACTTCCCAGCAACAGTTGGGCAGAGTGTGAGGTCTCAGATGGAGGACTTGGAGAAGGACTGAAGGAGCTGAGGGAGTTTGCATCCCCAGGGAGGCAGCAACAGTGTCAACTGGCCTGACCCCCTGATACTCCTGGAGACTGATCCACCAACCAAAGAATACAGGTGGAGGGACCCATGGTGCTGGCCACATATGCAGCAGAGGAGGGTCTTGTTATCCATCAGGGGGAGGAGAGGTCCTTGGGCTTGAGGGTGTTAGATTCCCCAGTATTGGAGAGTGCCAAGGAGGGAAGACCTGAGTGGGGAGGGTGGGTGGGTGGGTGAGAGAATACCTCCATAGTGGCAGGGGGAGGGGGAGGGAATGGGGCGGTTCCAAAGTGGAGATCTGGAAAGGGGGAAAAATTTGAAATGTAAAGAATAAACCAAAAAAATAAATAAATAAATAAACAAACAAACAAACAAATACAAAATAAGCAAAAGTTCACAATAGTTGGAAGGTTTTGCTACCCATGAAAATATACTGAAAACTATACTGTGACTGTTGAATTTTTCTAAAGAATGGCGATTTCAACAGCTATAGCTAGCAGACACAACTCCTCTTGATCAGTGAAGTCTGATTTTTACAACACCAGCAGCTGCAACTCTTATCCTCACACTCTGTGCTTTTTATCTAACATTTCTCTGGAAGCAGATGCCCTGCCACAGCACAACAGAAGTATGCTTATACCAAGCAGACCTCCTCTCCAGTGGAAAGCTGGTCCGAAGGAGACAAACTGAAGTGACCAGGTCACATGATTCATTCTTGGTATAATAATATCATGCTCTTACCAGCTGTCTATAAACTTCCAAAACTCACCTTTTGGATTCCTTGGCCTTCTAGTGTGCCAGAAATGGGGGAACATCTGAACGCTGTGTAGGTGGCTCTAAAAACATCTCCAGTTTCATCAACTCCCTGGAAACTAATCATTTAAAATAATTAAATGTCTATTTAATTGAAAAACAAAGAGAAAGAAAATATTTTCTGGTTCATAGAGTTGAGATTCTTCTTCTTCTTCTTCTTCTTCTTCTTCTTCTTCTTCTTCTTCTTTGTCTCCTCCTCCTCCTCCTTCTCCTCCTCCTCCTCCTCCTCCTCCTCCTCCTCCTCTTCCTCCTCCTCCTATTATTCTTAGGTTTGGGCTTTTCATAGTGTCCCATATATCTTGGGTGTTTGTGTCAGAACCTTTTTAGATCTAATATTTTCTATTTCTTCTATCTTGTCTTCAGCACCTTGGCCTGTCTTTTCCATATCTTGTATTCTGTTGGTGAAACTTGCCTCTGTAGCTTCTGTTCACTTACCTAGACTCTTAATTTCCAAAAATCCCTTAATTTGTGTTTTAGTTTTTTGCTTCTATTTCCATTTTCAGGCCCTGAACAATTTTGTTCTTTTCCTTCAACTGTTTGGTTTTTTCTTAATTTTTTTGGCTTTCTTTAAGGGATTTATTCATTACCCTAATTTTTGCTTATCTTTTTCTCAATTTTTTAAATTGATTTATTCATTTCTTCTTGAAGCTCCTATATCATCTTCATAAAGTTGGTTTTAAGGTTTTTTTTCTTATGCTTCTGTGTTGAAATATATAGTGCTTGTGTAGTAGGATACCTGGACACTGGTGGTAGCATATTGTCTTGAATGTTGTTGATTGTGTTCTTATGCTGGTATCTAGGCATCTTGAGTGGGACTATTATAAATCTAGGTACTTATTAATGAATTTGTCTTTGCTGTATGAGTGTTTTATTCCTTGGTTTGTTTCCTCTCTGGTCCTCTGACTGGTACGGCCTGTGATTGAACAAGGAATCTCTACCAAAGTGGGGGGTGTACAAAATAAGGAGGAGGAGTTGGGAGATTGGGATAGCTTGGGGGCTTCAAGAAAGTTAGCAAGGTCCATTGATATGTGTCCTACCTGGTGGTCTGGTGGCTGGCATGGCCTCTGGGCAAGCAGGCTTGTACCTAGCCAGGTCTTTTAAGAACTTCACCAGTATTGCAACACTGTCAGTAAACTAAGCAGCTCATGAAATCAAAGCCTTGCATTCTGAGAGCAAGGTCAAATACTTACACTTGTCATTCTACTAGAAAAATAAATCTACTAAAAATGTTAGCAAACTGTAGAGGATCTAACAATTTTTTTTTGGATACTAGGAAAGGAACTTGAGACCATAAACATGCTAAGCAAGCATGCTACCACTGACCTGCATGCACATCAAGAACACATCATCTCAGACTTTAATACCCCTATGGCTGGCTAACTCTTGAACCCCTGTCTTTACATTGGTTATGTTCTAAATATTAGCAAGAAAGCTTAAAATCTTCATTATGCCAAACAAGAAGGAGTCTAAAACATATTTCATTATCTTCATGTCTTAAATTTTCCAATTATAAAATTACACAAAATTTTAGATACATTGCAAGGACTGACATTAAAAGATAAGATGTATTTTATTTTAGATAATTCTGCATAGCACATGGTTTAGATAAATATGAATATTTGGATATATATAAGACACTTGTAGACCTTACAGCTAAGAATAGTCTCCTTTTTGCAATAATTTCTGCCCACTGTCTGAAACCATCTTTCATTACCTAATCATTATACATGCATACATATATTGTATACCTTCACATAATTACACACACACACACATCTCAGAAGCTGAAATCCTTAGTTCCAACTTGAATTGACCAATGTCTGTCAAACATAGAAGTGTCTAATTATCTTCGACTGAGTTATTATAATGTTTTCTCTTTTTTAATTTACCTCTTTTTTTAATAGGGAACAGGACAGTCACAAGTCTTCTTATAATCCTGGCATAAGTTCTTCCTCTTTGTCATGAGCTGGTACCCAGTAAAAGAAAGCCAAAGAACTCCCCAGCAAAAGATGTAGTGTTGCGTCAAAATGCCTCTTGCTTTCTGTTTTGTGTATAAGCATGGTTCATACGTATTTGTAGATTTAGTAAAAGTGCATAATTTGGTGGTCTGTGGGAACAGAGTAGTAGGATCCTAAGGTAAATGAGAACACAGGAGTTCACAGCAGTGGCTCTTAATTCCTGACCATTCTGACACTAAGTTGGCTTGTTAAACACATTTGATTGTTGCTTAAAGTAACCACTGTGGTTTTATTTATTCCTGACTACTGTAGATTAATAGGGATCAGAACACTATGAACTCACCCAAATGGCAGGTTTTGAACAGGGTGACGTGAGAACAAGAACAGAGGCGGCTTTAAATGCAACATATGGTTGTATCCTCCTTTTAATTTTCCAGCCCATTCCTTTCTGCTTATTGTTGGAAGTATAAGAAAAACATACCAGGCAAGCTCTAACTCACCCCTAAATACATTCCAACAGTAGTATAATACAAGCCATTGGCTCATGTGCTTTTAGTTGTTTTTATCTTTTATTTTTTCAATAGCTCTCAAATTTGCTATGTAGTCAAGGATGACCCTAATAGTCCTATCCTTCTGTGTCCACCTCCTAAGTGCTAGAATTACCATCCTGTGCCATCACAGCTGTTTTATGTAGTGTTAGGGATCTAACCCAGAACCTCATGCATAGTAGGCAAATGCTTTACTAACTGAGCTACATCTTCGACTCCCCGTCTTTTTATAGCTAGCATTTACTGAAAGTTTGTGATAAAATATACATAACATAAAAGTTATCTTCTTAACAACTTTAAAATGTCCAATTCAGCAAACCAGACATAGTGTACATCCCTGTAATATCATTGCTGGGGAGACAGAAGCAGGAGGAAACATAATTCAAGGTCATTTTCAGCTACATAACTAGTTAGAGGCCATGTTGAGTTACAAGAGACCCTGTCTCAAGACAAAACTGTACAGTTCAGTAGGATTTAGTATGTTTACATTATTGGCCAATCAATTTCTAGAACTCTAGTTTTCAATATTAATACTCTTTATTTAATTAAATCATAATTATTCATTTCTTCATCCCTCCAATTCTTCAACCACACTCCTATTTTCACCTACAAAATAGTGAGAATACTGTAAAAAATGTTGTAAGAATTAAAAGATAATTTTAATGGGCTGCATATTTGTGTCATGTTGAAATACTAACTCCCAATGTGATGGTAAATAGGAGTCTGGTCTTTTGGAGGTAATTAAGTCATTAAAGAGAATTCGTGGCTTTATAAAAAGTAAAAATAAAACAAACCCCAGAGAGCTCTCTTGCTTTTCTTTCTGACATGTGAATTCAAAAAGGAGAAGCTAGCAGAAAAGAACTCTCACTAGAAACCTAGCATGCTGGTGTTCTGATCCAAGATTTCTAGCCTTTACTACTCTCAGTAGTAAATTTTTGTTATTAGCTCCTAGTCCATGCTTTTTTGTTATAATACCCCAAACAAAGATAGTAATGTATATGAATTGCTTGCTTCATATAGTTAAATCTCAACAAAAGTTAGATAGTACTATTATTTAGGCTTCCTATGATTCTTATGAAAACACAAGGAATTCACAGCATTAAAATTGAGTTCATATAAATACAAGTATAACCTATAATTAAAGAAAGAAAATGAGTAAAAAGGAAAAAGGCACAAAAGACTTTTCAAAGAATAGTAAAGGGAGTATAAATACCCCTGACAAGAGTTTTCCTCTACTGCAATAGTTCTTGCCACATAGCAATAATGCTGCCTAATAACATCCAACGATCTCAATCTACTTTGTCTTGCATGGTGGCCATATTTTAACCCCTAATTTTCTTTTGGCACTGTGCTGTGTGTGCAAGTGGCTCATAAGAATAATTTTCCACTTATTCTGATGGTCCATAGTGGCCCATAGTAGTAGGTCTTTATTTACTTTAAGGTGTGCTATTTAAAAGGTGAGCTAGTTCTTAACATTTATTAATCAGGACATTTTTTTTGTTGTTTTTTGGGTTTTTGTTTGTTTGTTTGTTTTGTTTTGTTTTTCGAGACAGGATTTCTCTGTATAGCCCTGGTTGTCCTGGAGCTCATTCTGTAGACCAGGCTGGCCTCGAACTCAGAAATCCACCTGCCTCTGCCTCCCAAGTGCTGGGATTAAAGGCGTGTGCCACCACTGCCTGGCAGGACATTTTATTTTAAAAATGCAGATTTTAGGTTGTGTTCATTTAAAAGACTTGTTTTAAAGCAGTACATATTTTGTGGGGATGACAATTGGTTGAGCTGTGGAGGTGGTCTCATCTTGGCCCTTGTTACTTAGTTAGCTTAAGTCTTTCAGAAAAGTGGACTGTGAGGTTAACGAGCAACTTACTTTTCACATATCTAACAAATCCATACCTCCAACCAAAGATCACTACCACTAAATATCTTATATAATACTCAGCCTACATTTGCTAGGCAACTGGATAATACTGACCTCAGATGTGGCTATAGATTATGTTCTTCCAAGATAGTAGATTCAATGATTGTGAAAGATCTATGAATTTACCCTGCTTATAAGTTAACTATTAGCCTAGAATAGTTAAATGTTAAGTTCATGCCTCATGGTGACCTCAGTAGCCAGAATATCAGCATTTGTACTATCTCTAAAGCTTAAGTACTCACAGCACAGAAAAGGGACTGCATTATACAAGAGGCACCCTGAACTTAGGGAACTTAAACTTTTTAAATGGTCAGTAAGTCACCGTTCATAATTGACCTTTGCTCTAGAGGAAAGACATTATCTTTGTTATAATGGGACCGCAAACAAATATGGTCTTATCTCTAAAGGGAGATGATTTAGATTTCTATCATCAAAGACACTTTATTAAGCAAAAAAGTCTGAAAAAAAGATCTATAATATCTCTATTTAAAAGACATAAAGAAACACACACAGAAAAGGAGACATTGAGAATTGTCTTCGCAAATGCATTCAATGTCATTTATGCTGTCAAACATTCCTTGACTGAAGAACAAGTTATCATGAACTTAAACTGTTTCATTGCTCTCTTAGTTCACTTCTAGCACAACAAGAATGTGAAAGATTCACATTCAGTTCAACTTTCTGCCCAACAGGTGTTTGACACCTACCTACTTACAATTAGTGTAGACCAGCAGGTTTGAAAGCAATCAGTGAACCCCCAGCTCAAATAATTCTAGCCAGCTTGGCTCTACATCAGCAGTTCCCACAGGGGCAGTAATTTGTTTCTATGGCTTAAAGGAATAAAGGGACCACTTATAATTTGTTTCATTATTAAGGCTATGATGGAGTATCCATCTGGAAAGCAAGGAAAAAAGGTACCTAGAGAGTAATGTAAATGCACAGGAGCATCTTTTGTTGTAGAGACAGGATAGAGCAGCAGCCTGGCATGACAATATCTCCCAACACAGGAAGATTCTGAACCTTGCACTTTTGAGATTTTTTGATACTTTACTTACATTTCAAATGTTTCCTCCTTTTCAGATCTCCCCTTTGGAAATCCCCTATCCCCTACCATCCCCTGCCTCTATGGGGGTATTCCCTCACACACACACACACACACACACACCTACTCTCCTCTTCCCTCCTTGGCATTCTCCTATACCAGGGCATATAACACCCTAGGGCCCAAGGGCCTCTCCTCCCCCTGATAGCTAACAAGACCCTCCTCTTCCACATATGTGGTCAGCACCATGGGTCCCTCCATATGTATAGTTTGGTTGGTGATCCAGTCTCCAGGAGCATCTATGGGTCAGGGCAATAGACACTGTTGCTCCCTCCATGGGACTGCCAACTCGGCCAGCTCCTTCAGTCTCTTCTCCAACCCCTCTACCTGGGAGGTCACACTCAGCACAATGGTTGCTGTGAAGTGACTCTTGGGTATTCCAAATTTTTGGGCTAATAAAAACTTACCAGTGAGTACATACCCTGTTCATTCCTTTGTGACTGCGTTACCTTGCTCAGAATGATATTTTCAAGTTCCATCCATTTGCTTGCGAATTTCATGAAGTCATTGTTTTTAATAGCTGAGTAGTATTCAATTGTGTAAATGTACCACATTTTCTGTATCCATTCCTCTGTTGAGGGACATCTGGGTTGTTTCCAGTTTCTGGCTATTACAAATATGGCTGCTATAAACATAGTGGAGTATGTACTTCATTACATGTTCAAACATATTCTGGGTATATGCCCAGGAATGGAGTAGCTGGGTCCTCAGGTAGTATTATGTTCACTTTTCTTAGGGTTCTCCAAACTGATTTCCAGAAAGGTTGTATCAGCTTGCAATCCCACCAGCAATGGAGGAGTGTTCCTCTTTCTCCACATCCTCGCCAAAATCTGCTGTCTCCTGAGTTTTTGATCTTAGCCATTCTGACTGGTGTGAGGTGGAATCTCAAGGTTGTTTTGATTTGCATTTCCCTGATGACTAAGGATGTTGAACATTTCTTTAGGTGCTTCTCAGCCCTACCAGTTTCCTCAGTTGAGAATTCTCTGTTTAGCTCTGTTCCCCATTTTCAGAAGAGTTATTTGGCTCTCTGGAGTCTCATTACTTAAGTTATTCTGTATACTTGATATTTACCCTCTCTCAGATGTAGGATTGGTAAAGACCTTTTCCCAATCTGTTGGTTGCTGTTTTGTCCTATTGACAGTGTCCTTTGCCTTACATAAGATTTGTAATTTCATGAGGTCCCATTTGTCGATTCTTGATCTTAGAGCATAACCCACTGTTGTTCTGTTCAGGAACTTTTCCCCTGTGCAAATGTGTTCAAGACTTTTCCCCACTTTCTCTTCTATTAGATTCAGTGTATGTGGTTTTATGTGAAGGTCCTTGATCCACTTGGACTTGAGCTTTGTACAGGGAGATAGGAATGGATCAATTCACATTCTTCTACATGTTGACAGCCAGTTGAACCAGCACCATTTGTTGAAGATGCTGTCTTTTTGCCACTGAATGGTTTTAGTTCCTTTGTCAAAAATCAAGTGACCATAAGTGTGTGGGTTCATTTCTGGGTCTTCAATTCTACTCCATTGATCTACCTGCCTGTCACTGTGACAATACCATGCAGTTTTTATCACTACTGCTCTGTAGTAGAGCTTGAGGTCAGGGAGGCTGATTCCCCCAGAAGTCCTTTTATTGTTGAGAATAGTTTTTGCTATCCTGGGTTTTTTGTTATTCATAAGAATTTGAGCATTGCTCTTTCCAAGTATACGAAGAATTGAGTTGGAAATTTGATGGAGATTGTATTGAATCTGTAGATTGCTTTCCGCAGCATGGCCATTTTAACTATATTAATCCTGCCAATCCATGAGCATGGGAGATCTTTTCATCTTCTGAGGTCTTCTTCGATTTCTTTCCTCAGAGACTTGAAGTTCTTGTCATACAGATCTTTCACTTGTTTGGTTAGAGTCACACCAAGATATTTTATATTGTTTGTGACAATTGTGAAGGGTGTCATTTCCCTAATTTCTTTCTCAGCCTGTTTATCCTTCGAGTATAGGAAGGATACTGATTTGCTTGAGTTAATTTTGTATCTGGATACTTTTTTGAGGTTGTTTATCAGCTTTAGCAGATCTCTGGTGGAGTTTTTCGAGGTCACTTAAGTATACCATCATTTCATCTGCAAATAGTGATATTTTGATTTCCTCCTTTCTAATTTGTATCCCTTTGACCTCCTTTTATTGTCTAATTGCTCTAGCTAGAACTTCAAGTACTATATTGAATAGATAGGGAGAGAGAGGGCAGCCTTGATTTTAGTGGAACTGTTTCAAGTTTCTCTCCATTTAGTTCGATGTTGGCCACTGGTTTGCTGTATATTGCTTTTATTATGTTTAGGTATGCTCCTTGAATTCCTGATCTTTCCAAGACTGTTATCATGAAGGGATGGTGAATTTTGTCAAATGCTTTTTCAGCATCTAACGAGATGACCATGTAGGTTTTCCTTTTTTCAGTTTGTTTATGTAGTGGATTACATTGATGGATTTCCGGGTATTGAGCCATCCTTACATCCCTGGGATGAAGCCTACTTGATCATGGTGAATGATCGTTGTGATGTGTTCTTGAATTCAGTTTGGGAGAACTTTATTGAGTATTTTTGCATTGATATTCATAAGGGAAATTGGTCTGAAGTTTTCTTTTATTGTTGGGTCTTTGTGGGGTTTTAGTATCAGTGTAACTGTGGCCTCATAGAATGAATTGTGTAGTGTTCCTTCTGTTTCTATTTTGTTGGATAGATTGAAGGGTATTGGTACTAGGTCTTCTTTGACATTCTGATAGCATTCTGCCCTGAACCTGTCTGGTGCTGGTCTTTTTTTGGTTGGAAGACTTTTAATGACTTCTTCTATTTCTTTAGGAGTTATGGGACTGTTTATGTGGTTTATCTGACCCTGACATAACTTTGGTATTTGGTATCTGTCTAGAAACTTGTCCATTTCATCCAGATTTTCCAATTTTGTTGCATATAGGCTTTTGTAGTAGGGTCTGATGATTTTTTTTAATTTCCTCAGAGTCTGTTGTTATATCTGTTTTCATTTCTGATTTTGTTAATTTGGACACTGTCTCTGTGCCTTCTGCTTAGTCTGGCTAAGGGTTTATCTATCTTGTTGATTTACTCAAAGAACCAGCTCCTGGTTTTCTTGATTCTTTGTATGGTTATTTCAGATTCTACTTGGTTGATTTTAGCCCAGAATTTGATTATTTCTTACATTCTACTCCTGTTGGGTGTATTAGCTTCTTTTTGTTCTAGAGATTTCTGGTGTGCTATTAAGCTGCTAGTATATGCTCTTTTCATTTTCTTTTTGGAGGCATTCAGAGGTATGAGTTTTCCTCTTGATACTGCTTTCATTGTGTCCCATAGATTTGGGTATGTTGTATTTTCATTTTCATTAAATTCTAGAAAGTCATTAATTTCTTTATTTCTTTCTTGACCAAGTTGTCATTGAGTAGAGCATTGTTCAGCTTCCATATGTATGTGGGCTTTCTGTTGTTGTTGTTGCCATTGAAGACAAACCTTAATCTGTAGTCATCTTACAGGAGGCATGGGATTATTTCAATCTTCTTATATCTGTTGAGGTTTGTTTTGTGACCAAATATATGATCAGTTTTGGAGAAGGTACCATAAGGTGATGCGAAGAAGGTATATTCTTTTGATTTAAGATGAAATATTCTATAGATATTTGTTAAATCCATTTAGTTCATAACATCTGTTAGTTTTACTGTGTCTCTGTTTAGTTCGTGTTTCGAAGACCTGTCCATTGATGATAGTGTGGTGTTGAAGTCTCCCACTATTATTGTGTGAGGTGCAATGTGTGCTTTGAGCTTTAGTAAAGTTTCTTTTATGAATATGGGAGCCCTTGCATTCGGGGCATAGATGTTCAGAATTGAGAGTTCTTGGTAGATTTTTCCTTTCATGAGTGTGAAGTGTCCTTCCTTATCTTTTTTGATGATTTGAAAGTTGAAAAGTCGATTTTATCTGATATTAGAATGGCTGCTCCTGCCTGTTTCTTGGGACCATTTCCCTGGAAATTGTTTTCCAGCCCTTTACCCAGAGGTAGTGTTTGTCTTTAACATGGAGGTGCGTTTCCTGGATACAGCAAAATTCTGGGTCCTGTTTATGGATCCAGTCTGTCAGTCTATGTCTTTTTACTGGGGAATTGAGACCATTGATGTTAAGCGATATTAAAGAATAGTGATTGCTGCTTCCTGTTCTTTTCAATGTTATTTTTATGTTTGTGTCTATCTTCTTTTGAGGGTTTTGAAGGGATACTTTCTTGCTTTTTCTTGGGTGTAGTTTCCCTCCTTGAGTTGGTGTTTTCTATCTATTACTCTTTGTAGGGCTGGATCTATGGAAACATACTGTTCATATTTGGATTTGTCATAGAATATTTTGGTTTCACCATCTATGATTATTGAGAGTTTTGCTGGGTATAGCAGCCTGGGCTGGCATTTGTGTTCTCTTAGAGTCTGTATGAGATCTGCCCAGGCTGATCTATCTAGCTTTCATAGTCTCTAGTGAGAAGTCCAATATAATTCTTATAGGTGTGCTTTTATATGTTACTTGCCTTTTTTCCCTTACTGCTGTTAATATTATTTCCTTATTTTGTGTATTTGGTGTTTTGACTATAATGTGAGTTGAGGAATTTCTTTTCTTGTCCAATCTATTTGGAGTTCTGTAGGCTTCTTGTACATTTATGTTCATCTCTTTCTTTAGGTTAGGAAAGTATTCTTCTATAATTTTGTTGAAGATATTTACTGGTCCTTTAAGTTGGGAATCTTCACTCTCTTCTATACCTATTATCCTCAGGTTCTGTCTTCTCATTGTAGCCTGGATATCCTGGATGTTTTGGGTTGGTAGCTTTTTGCATTTTGCGTTTCTTTGACTATTGTATCAATGTTATCTATGGAATATTCAAAACCTGAGATTCTCTCTTCCATCTCTTGTATTCTGCTGGAGATGCTGGCATCTATGACTCCTGATCTCTTTCCTAGGTTTTCTAACTCCAGGGTTGTCTCCCTATGTGATTTCCTTATTGTTTCTATTTCTGCTTTTAGTTCCTGGATTGTTTTGTTCATTTTCTTTTTCTGTTTAATTGTGTTTTCCTATAATTCCACCCGTTTGATTGTGTTTTTCTGTAATTCTTCAAGTGATTTTTTGTGTTTCCTCTTTAAGGGCTTCTAGTTCTTTACCTGTGTTCTATTGTATTTCTTTAACAGTGTTATTTATTTCCTTCTTAAATTATTCTATAATCCTCATGAGATGTGATTTTTTACGTCTCAGTCTTCCTTTTCTGGTGTGCTGGGGTATCCTGGGCTTGCTGTGGTGGAAGAGCTGTGTTCTGATGATGTCAAGTATCCTTGGTTTCTGTTTGTGAGAAATTTATTGAGTATTTTTGCATCGATATTTATAAAGGAAATTGGTCTGAAGTTTTCTTTTATTGTTGGGTCTTTGTGAGGTTTTGGTATCAGTGTAACTATAGCCTCATAGAATGAATTGAGTAGTGTTCCTTCTGTTTCTATTTTGTGGAATAGATTGAAGAGTATTAGTATTAGGTTTTCTTTGACATTCTGATAGAATTCTGCACTGAACCCATCTTGTCCTGGGCTTGTTTTGGTTGGGAGACTTTTAATGACTGCTTCTATTTCTTTAGGAGTTATGGGTCTGTTTATGTGATATATCTGATCCTGACTTAACTTTGGTATTTGGTATCTTTCTAAAAAATTATCCATTTCATCCAGATTTTCCAATTTCGTTGAGTATTGGCTTTTGTAGAACAATCAGATGATTTTTTGAATTTCCTCAGATTCTGTTGTTATAGTTTCCTTTTCATTTCTTCTGTTGTTAATTTGGATACTGTGTCTGGGCCCTCTGGTTATTCTGGCTAAGTGTTTATCTATCTTGTTGATTTTCTCGAAGAACCTGCTCCTGGTTTTGTTGATTCTTTGTATAGTTCTTTTTGTTTCTACCTTGTTAATTTCAGCCCTAAGTTTGATTATTTCTTGCCTTCTACTCCTGTTGGGTGTATTAGCTTCCTTTTGTTCTAGAGATTTCTGGTGTGCTGTTAGGCTGCTAGTATATGCTCTCATTGAGTAGAGTATTGTTTAGCTTCAGTGTATATGTGGGCTTTCTTGTGTTTTTGTTGCTATTGAAGACCAGCCTTAATCTGTAGTGATCTGAGAGGAGGCATGGGATTATTTTAATCTTCTTATATCTGTTGAGGTTTGTTTTGTGAATGATTATATGGTCAGTTTTGAAGAAGGTACTATGAGGTGCTGAGAAGAAGGTATATTCTTTTGATTTAGGTTGGAATGTTTTATAGATATCTGGTTAATCCATTTAGTCCATAACTTCTGTTTGTTTCACTGTGTCTCTGTTTATTTTGCTTTCAAGATCTGTCCATTGATGATAGTGCAGTGTTGTAGTCTTCTACTATTATGGTGTGAGTTGCAATGTGTGCTTTGAGTTTTAGTAAAGTTTCTTTTATGAATGTGGGAGCCCTTGCATTCTGGGCATAGATGTTCAGAATTGAGAGTTCATCTTGGTAGATTTTTCCTTTGATGAGTGTGAAGTGTCCTTCCTTATCTTTTTTGATGACTTTTGGCTGAAAGTCGATTTTATCTGATATTAGAATGGTTACTCTTGCTTGTTTCTTGAAACCATTTGTCTGGAAAATTGTTTTCCAGTGCTTTTCTCTGAGTTAGTGTTTGTCTTTTACACTGAGGTGTGTTTCCGGTATGTAGCAAAATGTTGGGTCCATTTATGTATCCAGTCTATATGTCTGTGTCTTTTTATTGGGAAGTTGAGTCCATTGATGTTAAGAGATATTAAGAAATAGTGATTTTTGCTTCCTGTTATTTTGGATGTTATTTTTATGTTTGTGTGGCTATCTTCTTTTGAGTTGGTTGAAAGATTAGTTTCTTGCCTTTTCTAGGGTGTAGTTTCACTTCTTTTACTGGTGTTTTCCATCTATTATCATTTGTAGGTCTGGGTTTGTGGAAAGCTACTGTGTAAATTTGGTTTTGTCATGGAATATCTTGGTTTCACCATTTATGGTAATTGAGAGTTTTGCTGGGTACAGCAGCCTGTGCTGGTAGTTGTGTTCTCTTAGGGTCTGTATGATATCTGTCCAGGATCTTCTAGCTTTCATATTCTCTGGTGAGAAGTCTTGTGTAATTCTCATAACTCTCCCTTTATATGTTACTTGACCTTTTCCCCTTACTGCTTTTAATATTCTTTCCTTATTTTGTGCATTTGATGTTTTGACTATTATGTGACAGGAGTAATTTCTTTTCTGGTCCAAACTATTTGGAGTTCTGTAGGCTTCTTGAATGTTTATATTCATCTCTTTCTTTAGGTTAGGGAAGTTTACTTCCATAATTTTGTGGAAGATATTTACTGGCCCTTTAGGTTGGGAATCTTCACTCTCTTCTATACCTATTATCCTTTGGTTTGGTCTTCTCATTGTGTCCTGGTTTTCCTGGATATTTTTGATTAGGAGCTTTTTGCATTTTGCATTTTCCTTGACTGTTGTGTCAATGTTTTCTGTGGTATCTTCTGCACCTGAGATTCTCTCTTTTATCTCTTGTATTCTGTTATTAATGCTTGCATCTCTGACTCCTGATCTCTTTCCTATCTCCAGAGTTTCTATCTCCAGAGTTGGCTCACTTTGTGTTTTCTTTATTGTTTCTATTTCCATTTTTGATCCTGAATGGTTTTGTTCATTTCCTTTGTCTGTTTGATTGTGTTTTCTTGTTCTTTAAGGGATTTTTGTGTTTCCTTTTTAAGTGCTTCTACCTGTTTACCTGTGTTCTCTTGTTATTTCTTTAAGGGAGTTTTTTATTTCCTCCTTAAAGTCTTATATCATCATCATGAGATATGATTTTAAATCTGAGTCTTGCTTTTCTGGTGTTTTGGGGTATCCACTGCTCTCTCTGATGGGAGAATTGGGTTCTCATGATACCAAGTTGCTTTGGTTTCTGTTCCTTATGTTCTTCCCCTTGCCTTTCCTTATCTGGTTATCTCTGGTGTTAGCTCTTTATCTTTCTGACTGTGGCTTGTCCTCCTGCAAGCTTTTGCATCAGTGCTCTTTGGAGACCAGTTCTGTCTGAGAGGAATTTGGGTTTAGAGAGCTGTGGTACAGGGTCTGCTCTGGTGTGCAGACAGAAACCAGAAACAGAAGTTAACCCTGTGCAACTGTTCTCAGTTGTTGCTCGATTCCTCGTCCTGGTAACTCTGCAAGGGTCCCTCTTGATACAGCAATTTGAACAGAAATGGTGGTCTTGCCTGTGCTCGAAGGTGTGTCAGCACTCCTGGGAGTCCATCTCTCTCCTGGCTCTATTTGAGTATGAAACTGGCCACCGAAAGAAACTGGAAGGTCACTCCTCAGTTCTTGTGTCCTGAGGGTTTTTGGTGGGTCCCTCTAAGCAGAAGTGTTGGCCTTACCCCTGCTCACAGGCTTGTCCACACTCTTGGGAGCTTGCTCTTTCCCTGCTTTATTTGAGTATGGACCCTTTTGGCACAGTCCACAGGCGTAAACTGGAAGGCTCCTGCCCCAGGATGCTCCTAGTTGCCTGTGTCCTGAGGATTTTGGGTGGGTCCCACTGAGCAGAGGTGCTGGTCTTACCTCTGCTCACAGGTTTCTTCACACACCTGGGAAACTAGCTTTCTCCTGGTGCCATTTGGCTATTTCATCATTTATACTTGATAAATAATCAATTCAGTCTCTACACTTCTACTTTTTTGTTTGTTTGTTTTTTTTGTAGAAAGGGGAGATGGTATCTGAAATTCCAAACCTCTATTTATGGCCTATCTTTTCTGGTGACCAGTCCCTTAACCATATATATGCCTACCCCAAATCTCATCAGAACATAACATTCCTTTTGCCCAGAAAATTCCAAGGGACTCATGGATCCTATTAGAAACAAGAGTCAGAGATCAAATATCAGGACAAAAGATGCACTCAGCAAAGAATTTTTTAAAAAATGGGAGCTTTGTGCAAAAAACTTGAAACAAAGACCCCAATAAGAAAGTCCTCATGCACAGTACCATCACAACCTTTGATCTTACTTGGGAAAGCAATCCAATATTGGTATCTGATGGAAACAAACTTGTGAGTGCTAAGTACGAGAGATACTAGGTATTCCTTCACTTGCTAGCAAATATTTATTTCAATTTTTTTTTATCAAGGGATACAGTGTTCAAAAAGAACCATTTTTCCAAGACAAAGGTTTCCATCTATAGATGATCTTTGATTTACAACAAGGTTACAAACTGGTAACTCATAAATTGAAATGTTAGAAGTATACAACACATTGGAAAGTATTCTAAGCTGATAAGTGCACCTCTTCTGCCTCCTCTTGCGACCTGATGGGTGCTATGTATTCGGGCATAACAAAAGACAGGATTAAAGCCAACAGAACATCCAAATTCAGTACTCCATGTATATTTTCTACTGAATATGTTTGGATTTGCATCACCATAAAGTCCCCAAATTATGTCAAGCTGTCATAAATTGGGAACCATCTGTAGTTTTTGGATTAGGAAATTATCAATTATACTGCACTGAAATAATTGCTACTCATGAGTGATCAGTCTTGGAGTGCAAAGAACGATGGGAAAGACAACTACCAGGGCTCTAAAACGATAAAGAGTAGAGAGATGGAAAAGTAGTTAAGTTAAGCGAGTGCTGCTTTTGCAGAGGACCCAAATTTGGTTCCTAGCATCCATGGCAAGTAGTTCATAACCTCCTGTAAGTGTAGTTCCAGTGAACCCAAAACTCTCTTCTGGCATCTGTGGGTAGCTGCATTCACATATGTACCCCCTAATCTGGGCATACACCTACACATAATTTAAATAATTTTTAAGAGTAAAGAATAGGGGTAAGGAGTGAGTGACATGGAAGATTTGTTCAGGATGACTGACAGAGAGAAGTGGGTCGAAAGAGACAGGAAGGATGAGGAGGTAATGCTTTGGGTTGGTGGAACATGATGCAAAGTGTGGATATAAACTTGAGATCAATGTAAGAACAACCTTGGAGACAGAAAGACCAACTTAGTGACTTTACAAGAGGTGAAGAGTGCAACTTACTACAGCATGCTAGCATGCTCAAAGCCGTGGGTTCCAACTCTTGCATGGGAAACAAAAGGAGTTCTAACTGTAGGCATGAGCTGGGGCTGGCTCAACAGAAGAAAGTCATAATAAAGATGGAGGGAAGGGGACACAGCTGAAAAATATGGAAGAGGTAGACCTGATCAGGCATGGTGGGGGGAACTGCTGAGACCACAAGGAGGAAGGACTTAAGATCATAATCTGCCTTTAGATTTGGCAAGTAGATGACTGATAATGGGCTTAACTGAGTTACAGAACATAGGAGGAGGACACCTGATGTAAATATAGACTTCATATTAGAAATTTGAATTCTATGTACCCAGAATCCAACTGGAGATTTCCAGTAGGTATTAGATATGAAGAATCTTATGCCATATAAATCTGGGGCATTATCTTTTAATTGCTAGTATAACAATAAGCCTCTTTGTAATTTAAATTTTAATTATTTTAACATACTGCATTATATGCAAATCAATAGCTATCAGGCAGTTATTATCTATAGGACTCATATAATGCTTCATAACTGGTAGGGGAAGGTATAGCTAAAAGTACTGTCTGGGCATCCATTAAGCAGGCAGCTCACAGGCCTAAATGCAAACCTGGACTACTTATCACTGCACTCTCTTTTCACTCAAGAAAATATTTTAAGAAAAGGAAATAGCACTTCGTTTTAAGTCAAAGTGTCATTTCCATTGCAATTGCAATTGATATATTGCTAATGTACCAAGACAATTTGTGATTTAAGAAGACAAAAAACAGTGCAGAAGTTCATTCTATCACAATTCACAAACAGTCTTTGTGCAGCTATAGCATCTACAAATCTCCTTTTACTACTCAAATGCCATAATAAAAGAGCTAAATTCCCCTGTGACATTGTCATTATATTATTGCCAGAACCAAATAAAATTCCAAATTGTTAATGAACTGAGTGTATTTGAATTTGTATGTGGGTTTTGTAAGAAAGAAACATCTCCCATTAAATATTGCATATTTATTAACTGAGCTAAACAAATTAAGTGCTTTCTACCAAATCCTACAGAACATATTTGTCACAATCCGTGAAAACAGAAATGAGTAGAACCAGGCATAATTGTTCTTCCATCCATCACTAATGCTTCCAATCTGTTAGTCTTGTTTGCCTTTCTTTTCCTGAGCCATCCCATGGTTCATATGTCCTTCAGCCTCCTGTTGGAACAATTGTTAACTGTGAGCTTCCACTCACTGTTGTTTATCTTGCTGACATTACAGGACAAAGAATTCCAATTTCGTCAAATACAAATGTATTTCAGTCAGACATCTCTGCCACAGACTTCTATTTTTTATTTAGATAACTTTTTTTCTCCTCTAAATTTCATCTGTAGCAGGACACATCTGCGTTTATTTCTACAAGCTTTTTTATAGCTACCATGATAAGAATATTTTGGAATGCTAACCATTTATTTCCACATTGACATCCGAGACAGCAGGTTGCCTCCCCAATGAAGAACATGTCACACAACTGCTTTTTTGTAAGCTACAATGTTCTAAATTCTTGTTTGTTTGTTTGAGACTCTAAACCTAAAGGTAAGCAGTGCCTAGTAAACTAGCATTGTATACTTAACAGTGCAACAATAATTAGAGAAAGAGTGGGGAACATGGTTGGTCAATCATTTTTGCCTGTTACTGAGAAATCAAGGGTTGTTTGTTGAGAGTGGTTTTCATTTCAAACCAACCAACCATCTCTTCCTCTGACTTTCCTATGTCTTCTTGTTGAAGCTCAATACTTCCATGAAAATGAGTGTTTTAACCTGGTCTGCTGTTTCAACTGAAGCTAGCAATATTTCTGAGGGCCCTCTATGCAGAGCTTGCCAACTGCCACATCAAAATTGATGTCCATTTCGTGCTTGGATGAGTTGGATCCTGACATGTGCCTGGATTTCAGAGGTTTAGCTTTGATTATTGTGGATTTGAGAGCAGCTTACGTTTGTAATGGCCTGAATGTCATGTCTGGAGTTGAATAGGTATGAATTATTAGAACAGGTTCTCAAGCAGTGTAAAAGAGAAAGAAATGGGAAACAATAATGGGGAATTTAGACAGAACATCATCATGAGAATCAATGCAGAATGCAAGGTATAACTTAAGGCAAAGCCAGTTGTGTTCATTTTAATGTAGTTTCTTCTTCCTGCATGCATGTGGGTGGAGGGGAGGGGACTGACTTTTTGGTTTCCTCCTGGCTCTATTTTTTTTAGTAGCTGGGGATTTTGGACCCCTGCAGTACCTGTGGTACTGCTTACTAATCTCACCTCTGTCTCTTAGCAACCTGTAAGGTACAGCAATAGTCCCTCTCTATTCAGTGCTAATGCATTTGTACAGAGGAAAATGTAGAAATTCAGAGGAGGATGTTCGCTAAAGGCAATTAAACGAATGTAGAAAAGTTGAAACCTAGGAAGCCCATCCTGGGAAGACAGATTCTGAAGCCCTGCTTCTTAAATTTGAATTTCAGCTTTGTTAATTCCTAACTATGATGCATGAAGCAAATTGGTCTTTTGGTTTTGTGGTTTTTGTTTTTTTGTTTTTGTTTTTGTTTTTGTTTTTTTGATTGCTTGTGTGATTGATTGGTTTCATTTGAGACACAGCCTTGCTATGAGTGCCTGGCTAGACTAAAATGTGCAGCAATCCTCCTTTACCAGCTATCAGAATGCTGGATTACAGGTGTCCACCCCATGCTCTGTTTGAAGCAAGCTATTGACCCCTTTAAAGTTTTACTTCCTTATTTGTACAGTAAAGCTGCCATAAGGACCTACATAACCAAGATGTTCTAGAATCACAGGTTTCATGCAGACAAAGTACATAGTCTCTGACACATGACACTGTCCTAGAATTAAAGAATGTATTTTCACTCTCACTTTGTTGACTTCCAAGGACAAAGGTGTTTATACAGGATGTAACTGTACACAAAGGGATACATTTAAGTTCTGGTCTCCAGTCTCCTCTTAGCAGATGTCATCCTTTTATGTTCCAGGAGTATTAGAAGAAGGATAACAAAGAAAGTGCATGGGCATTAATAGAAATACAGAAGCAAGACCACTGTCTATTCCAGAATCTGCACTGTTATGAGAGCAACTGGTTACATTTAGGTTAACTAAAATGAAATAATGTGGGCCTATAAAATGACTCAGGGGATAAAGACACTTGTTGTCAAACCTGAAGACCTGAGTTCTAGTCCCTAGGAGCAATGTGGTGGAGATAGCTGACTCCATTAAGTTGACTTCTCACAACTCTCACATGTAGCCCCCTGCTCCACCATTGAAAAAATAAGCATAATGAAATAATTAACATTAAATGAATCAAAGAAATACAGTTTCTCAAGTTGCACTAACCACACTTAAAGTACTTGATAAACCCGCATGGCTAATGGCTGCCACACTGGACAGTCCAAACCTAAAAACTATTAGTCACTGCAGAAAGCTTGCTGACATTGCCTATTCAAGAGATTTCAACGTAAGTCCTATTTTGAACAAGTCTTAATTATTGGTCTTTGGATATCAAGCAGCTTACAAGTTTAAAAGCCTCCCTCCATTAGGTTGCACACTCTTATTAGATATGAGGTTCTGAGCATGGTATGTCAGACTTCTGAAGCCAAAGTTGGGGGAAAAACCTGAAGTTGTGCTCAGGCCAGCGTGAGGATAAAGTGACAGTGCTATATGGATCACTGTCTGAAGTTACCCAGAGGTTTCCTGGAATGCTCCCCAGGTGTGTATTTGACCAGTAAACACAGAATTCTTTCGTTAGGAGAAAGGAGAAGCAGAAGTGTCATTCAACATTGATTCTGCATTTGTCCACATCTTACTACAAGAAAAACACTACAATTCCAATAAAGCAGGAATCACATACTAGATAATGAATGTGTGGTCTGATCTCATTTTGTTTTGCTGGCTAATTTCCTCTTTATTTGCCAACTAGCTTCATGATCTTTTTCTACAGAGACCATGTTTACTACCCCTCTTTGTATTAGGTTGTTCAATAGTGGAAATGGAACCCAGGACCTCACTCCTGCTAGGCAAATGCTCTGTTACCAAACTACACCCTTAGCCCCATAATGGATTTGTGTTAGGACTTGGATACTTTTTCTAGGATAATTGTTTTGTTAACATCATAAACTTGAGAGCCAAAGAGACCCTCCAGGGTTCATTATAGCTCAGACACTTGCTGACCTCATTCTGCCACTGAAATCATGATTTTAGTGATGACCTCCTGAATGGTATCTTATCTTAATAAGATAGAACTCTATCTAGAACATGCCCATGCCACCCTAATCAAAGTGCACAATAGCTAGGCAATGGTCTACCATAGTGTTTGGAATTCTACACTGACTGATTACATTCATTGAATTACTGAATAGCCTGCTCTGGTAAATATACTGCAGAACAATTATACATATAAGATAATCTCCAGATATTCTCCACAAAATCTTTTAAGGTAATTATCCATAGTGTTTGAGCTGAGGAGACTAAAGTTTGGCAAGAGAAAAATAATGTAAGTCACTTGTTTAGTCACCCATTAGGTGACCTAAAATCTATAACTCCACAGTCAGCTCTTTGAATATCGCTTGACATCCATCTCTTGGATTCTGTCTTGGTCAGTGTTCCATTGATTTGAAGGAATACCACAACCAGGTTTACTGGGTAGTTTTGTGTGTCAACTTGGCACAAGCTAGAGTTATCAGAGAGAAAAGAGCTTCAGGTGAGGAAATTCCTACATGAGATACAGCAGTAAGGCATTTTCTCAATTAGTGATAGAGGGGGAGGGCCCATTGTGGGTGGTGCGGTCCCTGGGCTGGTTGGTATTCTTGGGTTCTATAAGAGAGGAAGCTGAGCAAGCCAGGGGAAGCAAGCCAGTAAGTAACATCCTTCCATGGCCTCTGCATCAGCTTCTGCTTCCTGACCTGCTTATAGACAGCAACGAGGAAGTGTAGGCTAAATAAACCCTTTCCTCCCCAACTTGCATCTTGGTCATGATGTTTTGTGCAGGAATAGAGACCCTGACTAAGACATCAGGGGAACTCCTAGTTTAAAAAGCATTTAATTGGGCTGGCTTTCAGTTTCAGAAGTTTAGTCCACTATCATCATGGCAGGGAAAATGGCAGCATGCAGGCAGACATTGTGCTGGAGAAGTAGCCGAGAGTTCTACATCCTGATTTGCAAACAGAATAAGAAACTCTGTAGTTGGCATGAGATTTTGAAACCTCAAGCCCACTCCCAGGGACATACTTCCTCCAACAAGATCACACTTTCTAATCGTTTCAAAACGTGCTACTCCCTGGTGAGCAAGCATTCAAATCTATGAGCTGATCATTCAAATCACCACATTTCACTCTGTGGCCCCCATAGGCTTGTATCATTACATCATAATGTAAAAATGCATTCAGTCCAACTTCAAAAGTTCCTGTGGTCTATAACAGTTAAAACACTGTTTAAAAGCCCAAAGTCTTCTCCGAGACTCATGGCAATCTCTTAGCTGTAACCACCTGTCAAATCTAAATAAAAATGTAGATCACATATTTCTAATATACAATGAATGGCACAGAATATACATTACCATTCCGAAAGGAAGGAAAGGGAACATAGTGAGGAAATACTGTATCAAGCCAGCTGGGCAAACTCCAAACTCTACATCTCCATGTCTGATGTCAAAGCGCTTTTCAGATCTAGAACTCTTTTCGGCTTTCTTGACTGTAACATGCTTTTCTCTCTTGGGTTGTGTCTACACACTGTTAGAAGCTCTCCTGGGCAGATATCCCACTGCTCTGGCAGCTCTAACATCTTGGGATCTCCAGTGAAATCGAGCCTTCACCTTCACAGCTTCATGCAATGGCTTCTTTAGGCCTCCATGCAGAGACAGCCATGACACATGCCTGGCCTCAGCAGCTTTCCTTAGCTATGAAAAGAGATCCCACAACCCCTATCTTGTATCTTTGACTCTAAATCCAGACCCATGTGGTCAAAGATGGCTAGTTCTTCTGTTTGATGGGGCTGGAACTTGGCCCCCTTGTTAAGTTATATCTGCATCGACTTTCTGGTTTTGGTAGTTTCTGTCACTGATTAAGCTTTTCTTTGATCCCTTTTCATAAGTTAAAAGCTTAGCTGGGTGGCATCCTGTCCTGAAGTCATCACTCCCTTTATTCCATTTAGCATCAGGCTTCTCTTTTATCTGCTTATCCCTGAGCACTGGCCGTAGGTCCATTACCCACTTTTCTCCTCAAACTTTACAGTTTATATTTTTCCTTGTTCAGCTTGCTCCTTTTCCTTATAGATAGACATAAGAGTGGTCAATAACACGCACACAACAGAGCCAATACTAGGTTGCTTTTGAAATCTCCTCTGCCAATGCCATTAATCTAAAACTCTTCAATTTAGCTTCAGACAGATTTTATTTCTTGAACAAGGGCAGAAAACAGCCACATTTTTGCCAAAATATCATACAAATGATCTCTGGGTCACTGACTAATATTCTTCTCCTTTGAAATCTCTTGAGCAGGACCGTTATAATCTACATTGTTCTCAGCATTACTGTCTTTCATGCTGCTACCCATTAAGTCCCAATGAAAGTATTTAACTGCTTTCCTAACCAAAAGTCCAAAAGTCTGCATTCTGCCAATGGGCAGCATGCTCAGGCCTATCACAACTACAGTCCATTCCTTGGTACCAACTTTTGTTTTAGTCACTGTTAGACAGCTGTAAGGACACACCATGGACAAGGAAATGTCTATAAAAGAAAGCATTTAATTGGGGCTTACATACAGTTTCAGAGGTTTAGTCCATTATTATCATGGCAAGGAGCACGGCAGCACATGGGCAGATATGGTGCTGGAGAGGTAGCTGAGAGTTCTGTATCCTTATTCACAGGCTTTGGGAATAGCTTTCTCTGGACTTGGCATAGGCTTTTAAAACCTCAAAGCCTATTTCCAGTAGCATACTTCCTCCAACAAGGCCATACCTCCTAATCCCTCATATGCAGTGCAATTCCCTGGTGACCAAGCATTTAAATCTATGAGCCTGTAGTGTCCATTCTTATTCAAATCACTATAGCTTCATTCTTTTTAAAATTTAAAATTTTAATTTATTATAATTGTGCATTAGGGGTGCACATGTATAGGCCAGAGATCAGCTTTATGGCACTCTCCTTTTACCTTTAATTTTTTTTAAATAAAGTTTTACTTATGATGTCTTGTTTGCATGTATGTCTGTGCTTCATGTATTTTTTTGGTGCCGCAGGAATCTAGAAGATGGTACCTGATCCTCTTGAACTGGAATTATAGATAGTTGTGAGTTGCTATGTGATGCTTTGAACTGAATCCAGGACCACTACAAGAGTAGTCAGTGCTCTTAATGGCTGAATCATGTCCCCAGCCCCTCCTTCTACCTTCTAGAGAGTTTCTAGGCATTGAAACTAAGTTGCCATGCTCACCCACTCAGCTTTCTCACTTGCCCTCTTGGCTTCATTCTTAAATTTATAATAGTGCAAACATCTTCAGAAGGTTTAATACATCTGAATTTTGCTAGCCCCATCACCTTATCAGTAAGTGCAAAGATGGCTCTAATTCTCTCAGTAATGAAAGTGTAGAAACAAAAATGACAGGGAAAGATTTCAAAGTCCATTTCTACCAATACAAGGCCCTCAAGGAGAAGGAGTGTTGATGACAGCTGAAGAGCAGGTAATTTGAAGCTTAGAGAAGACTCCAAATTTCAGAATTCACCCTGTGGGGGAATGCTCTGGGTAGTAGGGGGAAGTAAGTATGAAGGAGACAGAAAGTAGAAATGGGAAGGAGTAGCACGTACTTTGTTCATTTGGCATCATTTTTTTCTGCTTCAGGTCATTGTCAATAGAATGTTCTGCTCAATCCTGTGCAGTATGAGTAGAGCTTTACCGGACAAGGGCACTTGTTGATTTCCCCTGTTGTCTTTCTTCTCCCCCACATTTTGTTGTCTCCTGCTGCTCTTCGGTTCCTCTGTGCTCCACTTCTGAGCCTTCTGCCACTTAAAAAGAACACCCTCCTGGGCCATACTGATAAGGCATTCATAGGTAGCTTGGACTTTCAGACCCACCGGAACTCGGTGAACTCACTGAAATGGGCTCCTGTCAAATGACAAGGAGCATTCCCTGGTGTTTTTTCTGTCATTATCAGATATGCTCTAGTCTAGAACATGAAGCAATCCTTTTCAACTGTACATTACTCCCGAGACAAAGCATGTGTCTATAAAAGGCCCCTGCTGCCTGGTGGGGGTAGGGAGGCTTCAGAGTACACAGAAAACAATAAAGCACTTTGAGTCTGGCAAAAGCCCCAGCCCATCACAGCTCCACAGATGTTAGTTTTAGTGAGGGAAAAAAATCAGATGCATTTGGAAGGGGAACTACAATGGAAGGTCATAGTTTTTAGTATTCACTTTTCTGTGTGTTGGTTGCTGAATCTTCATGTGCCTCCTTTCTCTGCCCTGCCAGCCTTGTTTGTCAGCAGGGTCTTGCCTACTTTTCCAAATAGCTCACCCTCCATCCTTTGGCTGGCCCTCCCTTTCTGTGCCTCTTCTATCTGAGAGCATTTGTCTAATGGAAGCTTTATAGGGGGAAAGACAGGGGTACTAATCTAGCAGATGCATCAGGCTTGGCCTTGAGATGAATAGGAATGAGAGGTTGGGTCCAGAAAGTTGCTGGTGTGAAGAGCAGACAGAAAGAGGATTTGGGCTAATTCCAACTGTCCCTCTAACTAGCTGGGAGGCCTAAGATGAGACATAGCCCTCTGGGGCTCAAGTTTCCTTGCCTGTAGAACAAAGAAGTACTCAATTTGTCAAAATGCAGAAGTATTTATAATAAAGAAATGAGAGCAGAGCATAGTGGGACATGCCTATGATACCAATTTTGGAGGTAGGGCCAGGAGGATCACCACAACTTTGACGACAGTCTGGTCTACATAGTGAGTTCCAGACCAGCCTAGAGTATAGTTTCACTTTGTCTCAACCCTCCTGCCTCTCCAAAACCAAATGAGATTGAAGGGCTGAAGGTATAGGTGTCCCCAACAAGTCACTTTTTTCTAAACCCTACAATTAATTGGAGGAAGTGTATCACTGTGGAGGTGAACTTTGAGGTCTCATATGCCAAAGCTAGGCCTAGTGTGGGGTATAGTATCCTTCTGCTGCTTGCAGATCAAGATGTAGAACTCTCAGCTCCTTCTCCAGCCATACTTTTCCATGACAATAATGGACTAAACCTCTGAAACTGTAAGTCAACTCCAATGAAATGTTTTCCTTTTTAAGAATTACCGTGGTCATTGTGTCTCTTCACAGCAACAAAACCCTAAGACAGGCACCATGCAGAGAGAATATTTGAGCATCACAAGGTGACAGGTAAATGTTTAAGTTGCCTATGTTCATTGTAGTATTATTCACAATAGCCAAGATATGCAAACAACCTAAGTGTCCCTCCAGGAATGAATGGTATTAAAGAGTCTGGGATCTTGGGATACTATTCAGGTTTCCAAAGGAACAAAATGCTTTGGTTTGGCACAAAAATAGATAAACTTACAAGGCCTTATGCAAAATGAAAAGAGCCAGATACAGAAAGACAAATACTGCATGATCTTACTTATGTAAGAGATAACAAAAAGCTGAATTCAGAAAGAAAGATGGTTACTAGGAACAAAAACTGATGGTTACCAGTAGTTAGGAGAGAAGGGTGGATGAAGATGGGGGATATTGGTCAAAGAGTTACAGTTAAGTAGGAGTAATAAGTATTGGAAAACTGCTGTCTAACAGAGTAACTTTAATTAATGATAATGTAGTGAATATTTAAGAATTGCTGAGTAAATTTTAAATATTCTCACACAGAATTAATAAGTATGTGAAGTGGTGGATATGTTAATTAGTTGGTTTAGTCATTTGGGAATGGATACATATATCAAAACATTCCAATGTATCCCCAAAATTTATTCATTTACAATTTTTCCATTAAAAATTTAAAAGTCTGAGTAGCCTAGATATTTAATACATTCTGTGCAATACAAGTTATTAAAGTTTTTTCAGTCTTCCAACCTCTTCTTTCTATACTCTTGTATTTTATTCATTCTAGTAAGTCATTGCTTTTCAGAGAAAAATAAAGATTTCTTCATCATCAAGAATAACAATAATAATGATAATAGTAACTATTGTCATTATTTTCTGGTGCTGAGAATAGAACTCAAGGTCTTGGGCATGCTAGGAAAGTGCTCTAACTCTTGAGTTGCATCCCAATCTCTAGGGTAAGATTTCTGTATTATATTTCTCTTGTCTAATCAAGGCATGGAAACAAAAGGAACTTGGAACCTGAAATTAACTTGGGAGCTGACTCAGGATGGTGGAAGTCCTTAGTCAGCTCTTCACTGGTTGCTTGAGTGAGAGTCAGTCTGACTCTCTGATTTGCTCCTGCCTCCCTAAGGCCCTGACAAGTACAAGCTCACATACTCACCAACTTCCCCTGTCCTTTTCCTGGACTCTACTCTTACAAACTGGCTTGTGTGGAATGGGCCACTCTTGCTCTTAGGCTAAAAGCTGAATTTGGTCAGCTAGACTCACTACCAGGAGACAGAGTGTAGAAGAGAGACAGGTGCATTTATTACCATCTTTGCTTGGAAGGATGCAATTGTAGTGGTTTTGCTGCATTCTCAGATTTCTCTTCCAAAGCTGTAGGTCCACCCTAGTTCTGTTAACCTCCTCCCAATACTCTTATTGGCTCAGGGAATGGGAGGCCCCAGTGATTCTCATCATGCTCCCATCAGTCTGTCCATATCCATATAAACAGTGCAGCTCTCTGGTGGCCCTGTTGAGTGAACCATCTGTTTCCTGCCAAGATCCTGCCTAATAGAGTCTAGCCAGTAAACAGAACCTTCTGAGTGTTTGAATCAGAGCACTTTACTGAGGAGAGCTGGTTACTCAGGTAAAGAGATTGCTCTGGAGCCAAAAAATCCACTTGGCAACTCAGAGGTTTGTGGATGGCATGGAAACACAAAAATAGAGGGAGAAAAGGAGAAAGGGCGGTAGCTATGATAGAGGCATTTGGAAAGCTGGTCCTGGGACAGGTCTACCCATCAAGGAGCAAGCACACCATGCTTCGAGGAGAGGCCACCAGTACAGGCTGGCCCAGCTTGTACTTTTTCCAGTTCCTTTCATTTGCTGCTCCAAGCAAAGATGAATAGGGAAAGGACACTACAATACAAGCAATGCAAATGTATTAGTACAACAGCTGTGACACTTTAGACCACTCAGTAAACCTCAGAGCCTTTGTGTCTTTGTGTGCAGGAGACAGCAGTTTATCCACCTCAGAGGAGGATGCTCCCAAACCAACCCTAAATGAGCTGGAGTGTGGAGGAGTGTCTGCTCAATGTTAAAGTGCTATAGAACACAAGATGCCGAAGTGTCCTGAAGTTTATGGCTTGTCAGTTTCACATACTATCACTTGTATTTTCAAGCAACTGCTTTTAATGCAGTACCTCAACCAGAGAAATGCCTTCATCAGATTGATTCTCTTGAACTGCCTGGGAACCTGTTTTTGCAAGGAAAGGCAATTAAAGTGCAGGCCTGGGAACTGCAATCATTTGTTTCTAACTAAGGCCGACTTGCTACCAAATCAAGGGGCCTGCAGAGAAGCCTGGCTGCTGTCTTGTACAGCCCAGCTGCATCCCAGAGGACATGTGCCAAACCCAGTGTGGCACGCAGAAATAAAGTATTCCCCTTTAGACATCCCCATGTCAGGCGCTGTTTAGGGAGAGATAGCAGAGAGCCAGATGGAAAACAGGCACATCTCTGCCCAGGATTAGTCTCCATGTTCCCTGAGCTCAGGTGAAGCCAGAAGCCAAGCTAGGGAGTCAGCCACCTGCCCAGAATCACCATGCTAGCAGTGGGATGTATTTGCTCAGCACAGTGGAAAATACACCTGGAGCTACATACATCCTACAGAATTCTTTATGCCTGAGTTCCAGCTCTAACTTGAGATATATATATATATATATATATATATATATATATTCTCCAGTTGGTGTGATTATACAGCCAAGGTGGAGAGTCATGATTTTAGGAGATTTCAATTTCTTCACATGGTGAAATAAAACTGTACACCTTCTACAAAAGGGTTGTCAGTGGGAATGTCCTGTTGGAGAGCTAAGAATCTTTCAGAATCACAAATGGACTGACCTTCCAGGAGCTTCCAAGTTGATGTATAGTCAGGTTCCTCAGGGCAAGAGGCAGCTCCAAACCACTTTGTTTGGGGGGTAATTACACCACCTTACCTTGCTGTACTCAGCCTTTGCCAAAACTATAGTTTTCTCACAGTTGACCAAAGTCTTGGGGAGGAGAAAGGATCCAAGTAATTCTAAGTAATAGAAAGTTTGTGGTATCAGAATTCAGTGCATTATAGACATTGCCTAAAAGGAGAAAATGTGGAACTGGGAGGTCAAATGACTTTTCTATGGTTATCCCAGCAGGCTTCTGGCAAAACTGAGAGGAATTTAGATCCCTCTGTAGCTCCATTTCACCTCTTTGCCTCCTTGTGTTTCTGCTGAAATTTAAGCCCTGCCAGCAAACATTTTAAATGACTCTTATACTAGGATTCATATGAGCAAGGCAGTACAGCGATTAGGGAACATCTCTGTCACTTGTGCTTGAGACTTTCACATGCTGATTTGTTTACCCAGCAAACAAACTAGAGCATGTCACCACATGTGGGCTAGAAGTTTGAACATTCATTTATGCAAGCAGAGGGAAGAAAAAAATCTCTTCCAATTTATTTATTAGAAACATGCAGTGTTACATTAATAATGTTCCTTAATAAATTGAAGTATGTTAGCCTGGGTAAATTTGTTTTCAACTTCTGGGAAAGAGAGATTGCTTTTGAGTGC
Source organism: Rhynchomys soricoides (assembly GCA_019843965.1). Lineage (NCBI taxonomy): Eukaryota > Metazoa > Chordata > Mammalia > Rodentia > Muridae > Rhynchomys > Rhynchomys soricoides. The sequence goes on from JADRCH010007366.1 coordinate 1,167,534, forward strand.
TTGGTTGAAAAGGATTGCACTTGATGCTTTTGGCAGACAGTAAGTGGCATCACAAGCATGGCTTAGATTTCCCAAGTTTTAAAACTGTCTCACTTTGAGGTGCAGGCTAATTGCTTTTATGTATGGAACAAAAATGACCATATAAAGGCATAAAAATGGAAATTTAGTCATTGACCCCAAAGGGTATTTGTTTGTCTGTTTGTTGTTTTGTTTTTGAGATGGAGTCTTGCTATAGAGCTGAACGCTGAGATTAGAAGGAAGTGACACCATATTAGGCTGTCCTAGAATTTGAAAACTGAATTTATCCTCATGTAAACCTGCACTTGGATGAGCCTTAAAGTGCAATAGATAAGGTCACCTTCAACGTGTGAAATGAATGGCTTACAAAGTTGGTCTTAAAGGCCAGGAAATGACTAATTTGTAGACAGAAACCAGGAAGTAAGGGCTTAATGGCCAAAAAGGTGCAGGAGATCAAAGGCATAGGAAAGTGAGAAGAGACCACAGGAATCCAAATAAGAAAAAAATCATAAGCAGGAGATAGCTCAGTGGTCAAGCCTTTGCTTCATTTTCATGAGGCTCTTGAGTTCCATTCTTACCCCCAAATATTAATGAATTGATATATAAGTCATAAAGTATGTAAGATTGAGTGAAATTGAATTACTAACATATATTAAAATGAGTGTGATGACTCTGAGGAGCATTAATCCAGCAAGCATGACACCTCCATTCAAAGAACCAAATAAAAATATAAATGAACAGATAATATAGATAGATTAGTGGAAAGAAAGGAGAATGATCCATTCAAATCTAAACTTTCAGAAAGAAACACCACAAAACTATAGCAAATAGTGTTCTCCTAATGTATTAAAATCCTCAAGAAGACTTCGTGTTGGATTTCAACTCCCAGAATTTTCCTATACATTAAGCTTGAACCCCCCCCCCCGCCAAAAAATTTCCACCTTCTTCTCCTGCTATTAGGAGCTTTGTGGGAAGTGCACACAAAAACCAAGAATGGTGTTCTAGTGCAGGGTCTCAGATTGTGTTCTTGCTTCAGAGTCTAAAGATGGTTTCAAATAGTGTCGGGAGCCAAACCTGTGAAATGCTGAGAGCCAAACCCATGAAATTACCCGCTGTTCTGTGAAGCTTAGTCAGTTAAGGTGCAAGATTAGAACGGTCTGTGGTCTCCGGTCCCAGAAATTGAAAGGACGTCGGGTATTTCCTGAAAACCGGTTACCTAGTGGGTTGGCCTTGGGCCATGTGTAACCTTCCTGCTTGCCTGTCTTTTTAAGCTGCTGTCATGAAATAAACTTAGAGAGCTTGATCAGAATATAGACTTGCTCTCCTTCGTGTCTCCTATCCCCCATTCTTTCGCTCCGTTCCCAGGTTCCTGCTGAACCCTCTTAGGCCGGGGCAAAATAGATTCAGAAATGGTTTCTATTGGGTATGGCATGGTGACAGAGACAACCGTTTTGAAAAAAGGATTCTTTCAAATCCTTTTTTCCCAGAGGAGGAACAAAGTTATGTAACACAGGGCCATATGGGTCAGTCATAGATGAGGTAGAGAGGGGCAGAAGTAAGTGAAGATGTAACCTGCATTGGAATTTTGTAAGAAGGGATAGGGAGAGCAAGGCAGAAGTAGCTCTGAATGCACTCATTTGGTCATTTATTTCAGTGGGCGCTGTACTATCAATGTGGTCTCTGGTTGTCTAGTACTGAGGTATTTTAGGACAAAAGAAATATTGGTTTGGTGTGTAAATTTGCTGAAGAGTGGAGTTAGAGTTATAGGCCCTTAGATTGGTTGCTTTGCATCTGAAAGACACACTGGAATGCAAACTGTTCTCTCCAGTAGTTATTTAGCCCTGGGGTGGCATTGCAGAGAAATCTTTCTGGGATAAAAGCCCCAAGGCATCAAATCATGAGAAAAAACAGAAAATTTAAACACTGTTATACAAAGAATTTAATGTACTATTTTACACTTATTGAAAATTCTTTACTTGTGATAACTCATAATTTAAAGATAGTATTTTTTAAGAGATGTTAGTTTGTAAAATTAGTGTATTTAAAACTCAGGACTAAAGAACCTCAGAAACAAAAAATAAATCTTTATGGATCCAAGAGAGACGCTTGTGTGTTTGTTTGAGGTGGAATCTTACAATGTACCCCAGGCTTGCCTGGAGTTCACCACTGTAGCCTAGAATGACTTCAAACTCATGTTAATTCTCCTGCTTCAGCTTTTCAAGTGTTGGGGTTACAGATATGAACCACGCACAATCTCAACAATTTTTTTTCAACCATTATATCCAACTGTTTAAAGATGAGCTGAAGAAGGACAGTAGCAATACACATACCAAAAAGGACAGGGAAAGCCCTGGAGGCCTCAACCCTCCACAAAGAATTCCAGAAAAGTAAAGAATGCTGAGCATGGCAGCAATAGTCCAAGAAAGAGCACAATAGTTGGTTATCCACAACCAAATGGTCAGCCCTGAAACTAAACATTGATAAAGCATCATTGCACAGATTGATCAGGCTGTTTTTTAGGAAAATATATGTATGTACATATATGCAAATAGTAACAACTAATGAAAAAAAGGGGCCATGAATTAGAAAGAGCAAGAAGGGTATATGGAAGGGTTTGGAGGGAGGAAAGGGAAGAAATGATGTAATTATAGTCTTAAAAATAATAATGCTCGACTGTTCATTTTGAGAAACACATCATACGATTCAGATCAGTCATATTAATGAATTCATATTAGTTATTGCAACATCTTCCTTGAGCTGATGATGCTGTTTTCTGAGTGAAGTTCTCAAAAACAATATATATCAGAAGTACAAAAAAATCAGCACATCATTCTCCCTACCATATCTTCATTTATTCAGCTATTCAAAAATCTTCACAGAAACCCATAAGACTCTTTCTCTTTCTCTCTCTCTCTCTCTCTCTCTCTCTCTCTCTCTCTCTCTCTCTCTCCCCTCGTATGTTTCTATCTATCTATCTATCTATCTATCTATCTATCTGTTGGGAGCACACCTGGCACAGTGGAATGAAGCTCCTAGTGTCTGTCCTGGGGCGCTGCTCTGTGTGGGACAGGACACGTGGGAAGCGGCCAAGTATCTTCCCCCACAGCACAGTTCGACAGGCAGATTGGGGGGCTGTGGGAAGCCTCTGCAGGCCCTGCCCGTGGGTGGGTGGGGGAGGGAGCCATTCCCGGGGAACATGTGGCAGCCATCTCTGTGGGTTCTCTAGCCCTGGGCACCGCAGTTGCGACAGGGGGTTGCAGATGGGCTAGCCAGAGGGCAGCTGGGGTTCCTGCCGGGACCAGGTCTTGGCTGCTTTCGGCTCCGAGCTAGCTGGTTAGGCTTGGGTGAATTTGTACCATCTAGAAGCACTGGGATTCACTCGGTGAGAGATTAGCGGCGGCTCATTAATCGAGGTCGGGATCTCTGGCTTCCCACAGCGGGTCCAGATGAAGAGACAGTCCATAATTCTAAGGCGTTTATTTTCATGATGTGGAAAGTGGCATGGATGGAACTGTACCTCCTGCCTCTCCCAGAGAGACAGGGCAGATATAGTAACTGGGAAGGGATGTGGCTAAGCCTCTAGGTGTCTCACTAACATGGGGACAGCTTGGAGCTGTGTGGCCATGCCTCTACCGGGGCATGATATGTGACCGTGACTGGAGCCAAAAGGCCTTCCTGGAGCTTTGTCTGGTCCCTTGCGAATTACTCCTCCAGGTCTCCCAGAGTTTTCAGCCTGTGCTCAACCAGATGGCAGACTGCCTGCCAGATCACTGCCCCACATATCTCTCTGTATCTGTGTGTGTGTTTACACAAAGGGTTTACTAAGGTGCTTTGAAGTTTTGATCAAGAATGGTTATGTAGGTCATTCAATTGATTCCTAAATTAAATCTTGTTACCTGCTTGCACATGCTTGTGCTGTTGAGGGTGGGGTCTTGTGTCTCTGTGGCAACAAGACAAATAAAGGGGAAAACTTCACTTTTCTCTTAGGAGAATGTGTACTTGCAAGATAAAAGTAACACTTTTGTTTTCAGTTCAGTGCCCACTGCCACTGCCCACTAAGCAGACGGCTAGTTACAAAGTAGCATTCTGTAGCAGTTCTTAGGCATTTTGAAGTTTTCTGCAAAATCTCACTTTCTCTCCAACATTATTTGGATCATTGAAGCTGAGGTTACTTCGACACTTGAAATCATTTCTGGGCTGATGAAAAGCATATAGACTTCCCCAACAGAACCATAAAAATGTCTGAAAATGACTTCTGGTAGGAGTAGAGTTTTCATAAGGGACTTAAAAGGCCTTAAGTGTGTGCTTAGCTGGCTATGAGAGAAGCCATGTGCACCCCAGCAAAACAGTGACACACAATGAAACATGTAAGACATACAAACTGCCCCTTACTAATTTGTATAGCAAAGCCAGAGAGTTGATTTTTCCCTCATTTTGTTTATTTTTATTCTGCTGAAAACCTATGGCCTGCAGACCTATGCCTACCTTACTTACTTGCCTTCTGATATTTTCCCAAGATTTCTCAACATTTCTTCCTTCTCAAACTGCATGTTTCTGACTCCCATGTCTGTGTTTTTGACATTTCTTTCTTGTTCTGCTTTGAAACAATAAACAAGTGGATGTTTAATGGTCTTAGCTAAATATTTACTAATAGGCTTAGGAAAAAAAAGACACAGAGTATCCTGCCCCTCAGCATAAATTCCAAGTGTCTCCGCAAAACATACTTTTCTGAAGATTGCAACTATTAGCAAAAACACCAGCCAGTAGCTTGCCTGGGGGACAGTGGGTTGGGGTGGGGGTGGGCTGCAAGAACTGGCAATACTACAAGAGCTGGCTTCGGTGACAGAATGTGGCGGGTTACAAAGGCCATAGGGATGAATTTACAAAAGGATGCAATAGTAACAGAAGTAGGATAGCAATCCAGAGTTGACAGAACTATGTGAGCTCATATAACTCTTAAAACAATCTTGTTGTCTTGCTATCATTATTATTATTACTATTATCATTATTATTATCATTATCATTATCATTAATTATTGTCTTTTTGTTGTTATTGTTACTGTCATTTCATAGTTGAGGAAACTTCCCAAGGTCACACAATTAGAAAATGGTGGAATCAGTCAATGTCTTTTTTTTCCCCTTCCTTGGTTTGTTGCTGACCCAGTTTGAACAGCACCATAGGTTTTGATGTCTGCCTGACAGGCCAAAGACATCAACTTGCATCACCTTTCAGATAAGTTTCGTATGTGCATGAATGTTTTATTGTTATTAGTATTGTTGTTCTTATTCTGGAAGGAAAAGTTTCTTTATAATTTTAAATCATACATGACTCATTTCCTGATATATGCTGTCACAATGATTTCTTTTATAAAGATACTGAATGCAGCCTCTAGAAATAAGAAAGACTTTCTACTTATGCACTGTAGAATAAGGCTGAAGCTAAAAAAAGAAGAAAAGGTGACCTTATTAACCCAGTTCTTTCTATACAAAAGTCCCACAAACTGTGAGCATCGTACAGGATTCCACCCACACAGCAAATCCTAGAGCAATACTTTGAACAAAGCCGTCTAACTCAATAACATTCCAGGCAGCTATTGAAAGCACCTGCAGGGTAGAGCACTTTCCTGAACAGCAATATAATTAGGTGGAATGCTGTAAAAGTCTTCTAGTGCGTAGAATCTTGAATTCAGAGTGGCACGAAGGACCACATGGAGAGAACGTGCACATGGTTTCACTCAAGAGATAGACCAGATGTACCGAAATGGCGCACAGGAGCTGCCACCCACTTGAGTTGCACCCATTACAGATACCAGAAAGAAAAATACCAACATTTCCTTCTCATCTCTAAAGCAGGGTTAGTTAACTCTTCTTTATATGTGGCACCTATTGATGGGAACACTTGCTTAAGATGATATCTTTTTTCTACCCTTGTTCTAAAAGTATTATTTCTGGGGAAAATAAGCCTTCTAAGGTATGCTGCTGTTGTGCAGAACCCAGCCAAGCCTTGTGTAATTGATGAAGCTTCCTTAATGACTTGGGCCACTCCTGACCTCCTGTGGTGCATACTTTCTAACACACCTTCAGATATTCTCATAGGTACCAGCTGCCACTACCTTCTCCTCCTCTTCCTCCTCTTCCTCCTACTAGTCCTCCTCCTCTTTGTTCAAGCTGACCTCAAATTTACCATGCAGCTAAGTATGACCTGGACTAACTCCAGCCTGCACCTCCCAAGTGATAAGATTTCAGATATGAACAATATAATTTGGTTTATGTGGATCTAGAGACAGAACCCAGAGACACTTATACAGTAGGCAAGTACTCTGCCAACTGAAGTACATCTTCAGACTGGTGCTTGGATGTTTGTTTACTTCCTGAAGTATGTAGGACTATTGATTCCTTACTACTTGGAGTCACAGCTCACTGTTGCTGTTCTGTGGTGTTATGATTGCTAATGGAAGGTGCTCAGAACCTCTGCTGCTGTTGAGACAATGCTTAGAAGAGAGCAGTTGGAAACCGAGATAACAAAAGGAATAAGAACAATAAAAAGGGCTTTTTAAGGCAACTTGGTTCACCATTGCTTGAGAATAGTTCAGCTTTCTTCCTTTTAATTCAGTAGGAATTTTTGCATAAGAGAGAAAAAAAGTGTGTGTGTGTGTGTGTGGTGTGTGGCATAATATGAAGCTTTAGTCTGAATAAATCACAGTTCCATCCAGATGAAAAAAGAGCAGGCTAAGTCCTCTCTGTGATGGCTTTGTATTAGAAAACAAGATGGTCACCCATGCATGACCGGAACTCTTCAAGACAGCAAGGCTCCTGGGGCATCCTTTCGGGATCTCTGAGGTAGAAACATTTGTAAAGCTGCTATTTCTTCACAGCTTGCCTGTTTTCCTCTATTTTATCACATGCCACCCAATTCCTGTATTAGAGAACTTAGCTGGTTTTTTTTGTTTGTGTTTAGAATGGGTGGTCCTACCTTCTCCTTATACTCAGAAGACTTCTTTATGGGTCTGTGATCTTGGTTCTCTGCCTTGACAGGCAGACCCCACAGGGTAGCACAGAGAATTTTCCTTTGGGTGATCCCTTAGATTTGAGCCCTTTGATGTGTGACACACTTCCTGGGAAGATACAACACCCACATCTACTCACCCTAGAAATAGAACCCACTATGGTGCAAGTAACAATTGCACTAAAGTCCAACTTCTTGTAGCAATGAATTTTGAATGGGCTTGCTAACAGGCTCATGTGTGAGGGTAACTTATAAGGAGCAGGAATGACTCAAGCAGCATTGGCAACTCCAAAAGGCCCACCCCAATACAGGTGACAACTTATGGAAGGTGCAACCCTGAAACTCTCTGCACAGCTTGCAGGCAAATGGTCAAGCCAAAGAGATCTCTCCTCAGGGAAGAGGCCTTGCAGATTCTTCCTAGTTTCTGAATTGCCAGAGATGTGACCTGCCTTCCACCCCAATTTCATGAGTCTTCTCCTCCCTCCTGGAAGGAATTTTTCAATTCAGAGAAAACAGTTCTACAATTTCACTTTTTAGCAGCTTCACATACATGATTACTATGCAATAAAAGACATGAGCTTGTAGGGAAGGAGAATAGAAAAAGATTGGACAATCTGTACCTGCATTCTAGTGTTCTGTGGCAATGCAGGGCTTGCAACAATTGAATGTATGTTAAAATGTTAAAAGATGGCTAGGGAGATGACTCAGTGATTAAAAGTAGTTGCTGCTTTTGCACAGGACCTGGATTTGGTTCCTAGCACACACATGGTGGTCCACAACCATTTGTAACCCCAGCTATGGGGAATCTGACACCCTTTTCTGGACTCTGTGCTACTACAGATATGTGGTACATTCAAATACATGGAGACAAAACACTTTTACACATAAGATAAAACAAACAAATCTTAAAAAACATAACTGGAAGAAAAAAGTTAGAAAGTTCTCAACACAAAGAAGTGATAAGGTGGCGGGAGACCTCTGCCTGGATCACCAGGCCTCCATAGCCAAACAGCCCAGGGAGAAAGCCAGCAGCCCACTTGTGTGGAAAAGCCAGCAAGAGGAGGACTCCAGACACAGGGACTGAGGAAAAGTCAGGAGAAAGACCTGGTCTCCAAGGAATATTGACACCTGGGCTTGAAGGAAAGACAAGTCACAGTCAGAGAGAGAAAGACCAGCTAACACCAGAGATAACCAAAGGCAAAAGGCAAGGGCAAGAACAAAAGGAACAGAGACCAAGACTACTTGGCTTCATCAGAACCCAGCTTTCCCATCACAGCCAGCCCTGGATACCTCAACACACCAGAAAAGGAAGACTCAGACTTAAAATCACTTTTCAAGAGGATGATACAAGACATTAAGAAGGAAATAAATAACTCCCTTAAAGAAATACAAGAGAACACAGGTAAACAACTGGAAACCCTTAAAGAGGACACACAAAAATCCCTTAAAGAATTAGAAAAAACACAATCAAACAGGCAGAATTGCAGGAAAACACAATCAAACAAATGAACAAAACCATCCAGGAATTAAAAACAGAAAAAGAAACAATAAAGAAATCACAAAGGGAGACAATCCTGGAGTTAGAGAGCATAGAAAAAAAATCAGGAGTTATAGATGCAAGCATCACCAACAGAATACAAGAGATGGAAGAGAGAATCTCAGTTGCAGAAGAGACCACAGAAAACATGGACACAACAGTCAAAGAAGCCACAAAATGCAAAAAGCTCCTAACCCAAAACATCCAGGATATCCAGGATACAATGAGAAGAGAGAACCTGAGGATAATAGGTATAGAAGAGAGTGAAGATTCCCAATTTAAAGGACCAGTAAATATCTTCAACAAAATTATAGAAGAAAACTTCTCTAACCTACAGAAACAGATGAACATAAATATACATGAAGCCTACAGAAGGCCAAATAGACTGGACCAGAAAAGAAATTCCTAAACTCACATTATAGTCAAAACACCTAATACACAAAACAAGGAAAGAATATTAAAAGCAGTAAGGGAAAAAGGGCAAGTAACATATAAAGGCAGACTATCAGAATTACACCAGACATCTCACCAGAGACTAGGAAAGCTAGAAGATCCTGGGCAGATCTCATACAGACTCTAAGAAAACACAAATGCCAGCCCAGGCTGCTATACCCAGCAAAACTCTCAATAATCATAGATGGTGAAACCAAAATATTCTATGACAAATCCAAATTTGCACAGTATGTTTCCACAAACCCAGCCCTACAAAGAATAATACATGGAAAATGCCAACTCAAGGAGGGAAACTACACTCAAGAAAAAGCAAGAATGTAATCTTTCAACAAACTCAAAAGAAGAGAGTCATACAAACATATAAACAACATCAAAAATAACAGGACACAGCAATCACTATTCTTTCATATCTCTTAACATCAGTGGTTTCAACTTCCCAATAAAAAGACATAGACCGACAGACTGGATCCATAAACAGGACCCAGCACCCAGGAAATGCACCTCCGTGTTAAAGACAAACACTACCTCAGAGGAAAGGGCTGGAAAACAATTTTGCAGGCAAATGGTCCCAAGAAACAGGCTGGAATAGCCATTCTAATATCGGATAAAATTGACTTTCAACAAAAGGCATCAAAAAGGATAAGGATGTATACTTCATCCTCATCAAAGGAAAAATATACCAAGAAGAACTCTCAATTCTGAACATCTATGCCCCGAATGCAAGAGCTTCTACATTTATAAAAAAAACTCTACTATAGCTCAAAGCACACATTGCACCTCACACAATAATAGTGGGAGAATTCAACACCCCACTATCAACAATAGACAGATCTTGGAAACATAAACTAAACAGAGACACAGTGAAACTAACAGATGCTATGAACCAAATGGGTATAACAGATATCTATAGAACATTTCATCATGCATCAAAAGAATATACCTTCTTCTCAGCACCTCATGGTACCTTCTCCAAAATTGATCATATAATTGGTCACAAAACAAACCTCAACAGATATAAGAAGATTGAAATACTCCCATGCCTCCGATCGGATAACAAATTAAAGTTGGTCTTCAATGGCAACAACAGCAGAAAGCCCTCACACACAGGGAAGCTGAACAATGTTCTGCTCAATGATAACTTGCTCAAGGAAGAAATAAAGAGAGAAATTAAAGACTTCCTAGAGTTTAATGAAAGTACAACCTACCCAAACCTATGAAAGTGTTAAGAGTAAAACTCATAGCTCTGAATGCCTCCAAAAAGAAACTGGAGAGAGCAGATACTAACAGCTTAACAGCACACCTTAAAATTCTCGAACAAAAAGAAGCTAATACACACAAGAGGAGTAGAAGGCAGGAAATAATCCAATTAAGGGCTGAAATCAACCAAGTGGAAACCAAAAGAACTATACAAAGAATCAACAAAACCAGGAGCTGGTTCTTTGAGACAGTCAACAAGATAGATAACCCCTTAGCCAGACTAACAAGAGGGCACAGAGACAGTACAAAAATCAATAAAATTACAGATGAAAAGGGAGATATAACAATAGACTCTGAGGAAATTAAAAAATCATCAGATCCTACTATAAAAGCCTATACGCAACAAAATTGGAAAACCTGGAGGAAATGGACAAGTTTCTAGACAGATACCAATTACCAAAGTTAAATCAGGATCAGATAAACTATCTATATAGTCCCATAACCCCTAAAGAAATAGAAGCAGTCATTAAAAGTCTCCCAACCAAAAAAAACCCAGGACCAAATGGGTTCAGTGCAGAATTCTATCAGACCTTCAATAAAGACCTAATACCAATACTCTTCAAGCTATTCCACAAAATAGAAACAGAAGGAACACTACCCAATTCATTCTATGAGGCCACAGTTAAACTGATGCCAAAGCCCCACAAAGACCCGACAATAAAGAAAACTTCAGACCAATTTCCCTTATGAATATCGATGAAAAAATAATAAAATTCTTGCAAACCGAATCCAAGAACACATCAAAAGGATCATTCACCATGATCAAGTAGGCTTCATCCCAGGGATGCAGGCATGGTTCAATACCCAGAAATCTATCAATGTAATCCACTACATAAACAAACTCAAAGAAAAAGACCACGTGGTCATTTCGATAGATGCTGAAAAAGCATTTGACAAAGTTCAACAACCCTTCATGATAAAAGTCTTGGAAAGTTCAGGAATTCAAGGAGCATACATAAACATAGCAAAAGCAGTATACAGCAAACCAGTATCCAACATCAAACTAAATGGAGAGAAACTTGAAGCAATCCCACTAAAATCAGGGACTAAACAAGGCTGCCCTCTCTCTCCCTATGTATTCAATATAGTACTTGAAGTTCTAGCTAAAGCAATCAGACAACAAAAGGAGATCAAAGGGATACAAATTAGAAAGGAAGAAATCAAAATAGCACTATTTGCAGATGATATGATGGTATACTTAAGTGACCCCAAAAACTCCACCAGAGATCTGCAACAGCTGATAAACAACTTCAGCAAAATGACCAGATACAAAATTAACTCAAGCAAATCAGTATCCTTCCTATACTCGAAGGATAAACAGGTTGAGAAAGAAATTAAGGAAATAGCACCCTTCACAATTGTCACAAACAATATAAAATATCTTGGTGTGACTCTAACCAAACAAGTGAAAGATCTGTATGACAAGAACTTCAAGTCTCTGAAGAAAGAAATCGAAGAAGACCTCAGAAGATGAAAAGATCTCCCATGCTCATGGATTGGCAGGATTAATATAGTTAAAATGGCCACACTGCCGAAAGCAATCTACAGATTCAATGCAATCCCCATCAAAATCCCAACTCAATTCTTCATAGACGTAGAAAGAGCAATTCTCAAAATCATATGGAATAATGAAAAACCAAGGATAGCAAAAACTATTCTCCACAGTAAAAGGACTTCTGGGGGAATCAGCCTCCCTGACCTCAAGCTCTACTACACAGCAGTAGTGATAAAAACTGCATGGTATTGGAACAGTGACAGGCAGGTAGATCAATGGAATAGAAACGAAGACCCAGAAATGAACCCACACACTTATGGTCACTTGATCTTTGACAAAGGAGCTAAAACCATACAGTGGGATAAAGACAGCATCTTCTACAAATGGTGCTGGTTCAACTGGCAGTCAACATGTAGAAGATTGCGAATTGATCCATTCCTGTCTCCCTGTACAAAGCTCAAGTCCAAGTGGATCAAGGACCTCCACATAAAACCAGATATACTGAATCTAATAGAAGAGAAAATGAAGAAATGTCTGGAACACATGGGCACAGGGGAAAAGTTCCTGAACAGAGCACCAATGGCTTGTGTTCTAAGATCAAGAATCGACAAATGAGACCTCATAAAATTACAAAGCTTCTGTCAGGCCAAGGACAGTGTAAATAGGACAAAACAGCAACCTACAGATTTGTAAAAAATCTTTACCAATCCTAAGTCCGATAGAGGGCTAATATCCAATGTATACAAAGAACTCAAGAAGCTAGACTCCAGAGATCCAAATAACCCTATCAAAAAATGGGGAAGAGAGCTAAACAGAGAATTCTCAACTGAGGAAAATCGAATGGCCGAGAAGCACCTAAAGAAATGTTCAACATCAAGTCATCAAGGAAATCAAATCAAAACAACCCTGAGATTTCACCTCACACCAGTCAGAATGGTTAAGATCAAAAACTCAGGTGACAGCAGATGTTGGCGGGGATGTGGAGAAAGAGGAACACTCCTCCATTGCTGGTGGGAATGCAAGTTGATACATCCTCTATGGAAATCAGTTTGGTGGACCCTTAGAAAAATGAACATAATACTACCTGAGGACCCAGCTATTCCACTCCTGGGCATATACCCAGAAGATGCTCCAACATGTAATAAAGACACATGTTCCACTATGTTCGTAGCAGCCATATTTATAATAGCCATAAGCTGGAAACATCCCAGATGTCCCTCCACAGAGGAATGGATACAGAAAATGTGGTACATTTACACAATGGAATACTACTCAGCTATTAAAAACAATGACTTCATGATATTCACCGACAAACGGATGGAACTTGAAAGTATCATCCTGAGTGAGGTAACACAGTCACAAAAGAATGAACAGGGTATGTACTCACTGTTAAGTTATTATCCCAAAAGTTTGAAATACCCGAGAGTCACTTCACAGCAACTCTAGAGCTGAGTGTGAGTTCCCAGATTGAGGAGTTGGAGAAGGGACTGAAGGAGCTTAGGGAATTTGTATCCCAAGGGAGGTAGCAACAGTGGCAACTGGCCTGACCCCCTGATACTCCTAGTGACTGATCTACCAACCAAAGAATACACATGGAGGGACCCATGGTGCTGGCCACATATGTGGCAGAGGAGGGTCTTGTTGGCCATCAGGGGGAGGAGAGGCCTTGGGCCTGAAAATGTTAGAACCCCCAGTAGAGGTGAATGCCAAGGAGGGAAGATGAGTGTGAGTGGGTGGGAGTATAGCCCCATATTGGCAAGGGAAGGGGGGAGGGAATGAGGAGGTTCTAAAGGGGAGATCTGGAAAGGGGGAAACATTTGAAATGTAAATAAAGTAGGAAAAATAAAAACAAACAAACAACAAAAGAAACACAAAGAATTGATCAATGTTTGAGAAACTACCAGTATTAATTAAGCTGATATGATCATTATATGTTGTATACAAGTATCCAATTGTCAAGTGGTATCCCATAGACCACATAATGCCCTCCATAGGACCCAAGTTCAATTCCCAGCACCTATGTCATATAATATATATATATCCAGATCTAGGGAATCTGATGTCTCTGGCCTCATTGGGCACCTGTGCTCACATGTACATACTCTCCCACTCAATACTCACTTAATTTTTCAAATATTATAGAAACAAAAATGAAATAGGCATATTTATCATATCCTATGTTTTTGTTACTTCTGTGATTAACTACCATTACCAAAAACAAGGCTGGGGTGGAAATGGTTTATTTGGCTTATACTTTCACACTGTAGTCTATCATTGAAGGAAGTCAGGACAGGAAAACAGGGTAGAAACCTTTCGGCCAGAGCTGATGCAGAAACCATGGAGAAGTGCTGCTTACTGGCTTGCTCATCATGGCTTACTCACCCTGCTTTCTACCTGAACCAAGACAACAGCCTAGGGGTAACACCATCAGCAATATACAGGATCCTCCCACACTAAGTAAGAAAATGCCTAACAAACTTACTTACCACCTAATCTCACAGAGGCATATTTCTCAATTGACATTCCCTCTTCTCAGAAGATTACACCTTGAGTTAGGTTGACATGAAACTTACCAGAGCATCATCCATACATCATAAGTTGTGGGGAGCCGCCCGAGTCGCACCCACATTCGCCATTACAAGATGGCGCCTACATTCGGCCGAGGACAAGTTGTAAACAGGCTAGTGCGCATGCACCTGGTAATTTTCCACCTCAGAGTCTCAGCCTCTCTCGTGGCGTCATCTGGCCTAATGTGCGGGGAGCCAATGGGGAAGCTCCACGTCCCAGGCGAGCGCTGTGGCCTATATAAGGGACAGGTGTTCTGTTGTTCAGGGTCTCCATTCTTGGCAAGCTTATGCTCTCCCTCTCAAGATGCATTAAAGCTTTACTGCAGAAGGATCCTTTGTGTGCCGCATCGTTCTTGCTGGCGAGACGGTAGCGCGGGACAATAAGTAACCTATATTACATAGTGTATTTCTTCATGTAAAATTCAGAATCTTTATACACAGCAGTTCTTAAACAATATTCTCACAAAATAGCCTCTCCCAGGGATAAACTCCTTCATTGGCTGTCCAGTGCAGAGTGGTCAGCCTTAAAATTATATACACATAAACAACAAAAACAGACTCAGCAGGCTCTATTCATATGTATTTGTACAAACACATACATACATGTATATGTATGTAACAAATATAATCAAAGAAAAACTGGCTGTCATCTTGAGAGTTTCAGGGGTTAAGGAAGGAGATCAAGGGAAAGAAATTAAGAAGAGCTGGAAAAAGAAATGGAAGAAAAATGACGTAATTCAAATTCAATTAAAAACATTAAAAATAAAATATTTAATAAAATCACACTATTCTCACAGTTAACTTCATGTGAACACACTCCATTTGTGGAGTAATTTTCAAGTTCCATGAGGAAGAAAGTTTTAGAAAAATATGCATTAAGATGATGTTATCTTTATACTTTTTCATAGGACCATACACCTTTTACCATCTGAAATTTTATGAGAATCTTTATAGCTTGTGTTCTTTTATAATTTCCTCAAATATAATTGAGTGCTTCATGAACATCTGTATGCAGATTTTTGCAAATGGTTTCATGGTGTATTAGTTGCTTATTTGTTGCTGTGATAAAATATCATGATCAAAGGCAACTTAAGGAAGAGAAAGTTTATTTTGGCTTAGGTCTCAAGATGGCTAAGAGTAGATCACCAGGGGGAGGCATGACAATAAGCAGCAGCTATGGTAACAGGAGCCAGAAACTGAGAGAGCTAACTGGAAGTAGGGCTAGGCTAATAGGAATTCCTGTCCCAGTGACAGGCTTCCTCCAAGGCTGTGTCACTTCCAGAAACAGCACCACCAACTGGGAAATAAGTGTTCAAATACATGAGCCTAAGGAAGATATTTTCCTTCAATCCTCTACACACAACATACATAAAATTACACAATTTGTTCTTTATCAAGTAATGTTGGTGCTGAGATTTGAACCTGGGATCCTTGGCATACTGCAGACTGCTCTACTGTTGAGACATGTCTCTGGTCCTTAAATTTGATTTTTTTTATTTTATTTTTGGGGAGAGAATTGGTTTGTTTATAACAGCTCTGTAAAATTTTGCATGTATATTGGCTATTTGCATGCCCTCTTCCTTGAGTTCTGTGTTCATATAATTTATTCAAGTTTCTCTGACTTGTTTTCTATTTTTAATCAATAGAAAATCTTTCTATTTCCTGGACACCAAATATGTGATAGTTAAATGCATTGCAAGTGTGTTCCACAAGTGACTTCAACTTTTAATGTTACTTGTGATGTATCCTTTCTTGTGAGGTTGGAAATTTTAATCTAGTCCAGTTAATCAGTGTTTTTCTTTGTGAGGTATACTTGTTACGACCTATGCAAAACATCCATCTGAACTTTATTTTTTTGCTGGTGATGCTGTGTTTATAAAAAGATTAAGAGAGGAGGGGATATGTTTTATGGAAGTTGGTGAGGTGTGGGGGAAGGGAGTGCCTCTATGCACCCATGCCAAGGCATCCCTTCCCCCTGAGGGACCAGCCACATTTCCCCCTGAGAGACCAGCCACAGGACGGTATAGTATAGAATAGAGTCAGGCATACCTTGCTGTTGCCAGGTAACTGTGGGGCAGAACTTAGACAGAATGCTAACAAGTGGTATGGGATCAGAAATGGATTGTTTTCATATAAGGTTAATGAAATGTGCTGATAGTGTTCAGTTGACTAGTTTGTGATTTCCCAATGACTAATAATGTTATTCAGGTGTCAGTTCTCATATATCTGCTCTCTTGTGGGGGGGGCTCTCTATTTTATCCTATCAATCTATATAATCTCATGCTAATGTAAGGATGAGTTCTCTACTTATGTCTACTGGGGGTTAATGTGTGTATAGACTGTGAAACTGGTAAGAAGACCATAAGAAGCAAAAGTGATTTTGAGGAATGAGAAAAGAGGGTTAAAGGGGCTTAAAAGCAGAAAGGAAGCTATAAGAAGGGGTAGAGGGATTTAAAAGAAAAAGTATCAGGAGGTTGGAGGAGAAGTTGAGGGAAGAAAATCAACAAAAACATTTTTGTAAGGCCAAAAGGAAACCTAATACTATATGTGCTAATTTAAATTTCTTTAGATGAAAATTTAATTCAGGTACAATTTACAAACATAACATTCACCCAAATGTAAATATATGATTTGTTACTTTAGATTTAATTCCTACAGTAGAGCAGATATCATTCTAATCCAATCTTAGAATGACTCCTTCACCCTAAACAGTTCCTTAGTATTCATTTTTAAGTGAACATCATACCAACCACCAGCCTTGAGCAACCATTTCCCTAGTTCTGTTTCAGTATCTATGCCTTTTCTATGAATTTCATAGAAAGCAAATAATAAAATATGTACTCTTATGTTTGGTTCCTATGATTCTGCATCACATCTTTTTAGCTTCATTCACATTGTTATAAGCATCAACAACTCACTTAGTTTAGTCTTTTATCCCAACATTGTTGGGATATATTATATTTTGTTTAACCAGGCATAATTTGATGAAGATTTATGTTTTTCCCATTTTTAATTTTTTTTTACATTTTCTTTTTTCTCTTATTTTTGAAACAGGGTTACTCTGTGAAGCCCTAGCTGCCCTGGAATTCACTCTATAGTTTTATATGATCATGGATCATACTACTATGAATATTCATGCACAAACCTAAAATGAAATTTCTGGATTATAGGGTAATTTGAATAATAATAATAATAATAATAATAATAATAATAATAATAATAACAATAATAATAAAAGCTGCCAAACTGTCCTCCAAAGTAGTTATTCTATTTTATACTTCCATCAGTAGGGCACATCCTTGCCAGTACTTCATTGTTAATAATTTTTTGGGAGGGTGATGCAGAGAACTTTATTGATGGTATTCAAGGGTAGGGAGGGCTCCCTAGTCCCCTCCTGTTATTATGGGGGTCTGGGATGGAAATTGTGAGGGAAATGCTCAGTGTTGGAGGCCGAGTTGGGACAGGGATGCCTCAGCAACTGAGGGCCTCTCTTTTGCTCTCAGTGTTCTTGCTGGAGTGGGTGGTCTGGGGTTTCTTACTCTTTGGAAGCCATGTAGGCCATGAAGTCCATGACCCTGTTGCTGTAGCAGTATTCATTGTCATACCAGGAAATGAGCTTTACAAAGTTGTCATTGAGAGCAATGCCAGCCCCAGTATCAAAGGCAGAAGAGTGGGAGTTGCTGTTGAAGTCGCAGGAGACAACCTGGTCCTCAGTGTGGTCCAGGATGCCCTTCACTGGGCCCTTGGATGCCTGCTTCACCACCTTCTTAATGTCATCATATTTGACAGGTTTCTCCAGGTGGCATGTCAGATCCACAATGGATATATTGGGGGTAGGAACTGGAAGGCCATGTCAGTGAGCTTCCCATTCAGCTCTGGGATGACCTTGCCCACAGCCCTGGCAGCACCAGTAGATGCAGGGATGATGTTCTGGGCAGCCCCATGGCCATCATGCCACAGATTTCCAGAGGGGCTATCCACAGTCTTCTGAGTGGCAGTGATGGTATGGACCATGGTCATGAGCCCTTCCACAATGCTAAAGTTGTCATGGATGACCTTGACCAGGGGGGCTAAGCAGTTGGTGGTGCAGGATGCATTGCTGACAATCTTGAGTGAGTTGTCATATTTCTCGTGGTTCATACCCATCACAAACATGGGGGCATCAGCAGAAGGGGCAGAGATGATGACCCTTTTGGCCCCACCCTTCAAATGGGCCCTAGCCTTATCAATGGTTGTGAAGATGACAGTAGACGTCATGACATACTCAGCACCAACATCATCCCATTTAATGTTAACAGAATCTAGTTCCTGGAAGATGGTGATGGACTTCCTATTGATGACAAGCTTCCCATTCTCGGCCTTGACTGTGCCATTGAACTTGCCATGGGTAGAGTCATACTGGAACATGTAGACCATGTAGTTGAAGTCAATGAAGGGGTCATTGATGGCAACAATCTCCACTTTGCCAGATGCAGAGCAGAAGGCAGCCCTGGTAACCAGGCACCCAATACAACCAAATCCGTTCACATTGACCTTCACCATCTTGTCTACGGGACGAGGCTGGCACTGCACAAGAAGATGAGGCTGTCTCTGGAACAGGGAGGAGCAGAGAGCCCATTGTTAATCTTTTTTATCATAATGATTCTGATGGTTCCCACTGTGGTTTTAAATTGTCTTTCCCCAGTGACTAAAAATACTGGTTGTTTTTTCTGTGTTTATTAGGCATCTGTATATAGTCTTTTCTGAAATGAATTTCTCAGCTCTTCTATAACTATCATATCCATTGTTTCAGTTTCATTTCTGGCTTGCTTGCCTTTCACTCCAACCCAGGACTTCAGATGAAGAGAACTATGAGCTCTCTGACTTGTTTCCTATCAAATTTAATACTTTGAGCTAATTAAATTTTGTATTTTCCTTACTCGATGCCTGCCATATAGTGAGAGAACTGTCAGTGTTCATATCTGACCCCATGCTGCTAAAGCAAGCTCTCACCAGTTGAGCAGGATAGCAGGTTATGGGACCAGCCACAGGAATGAGCCTCTGACTCATAGTTCTGAGTTGAAGTAGTTATGTATTTACTCAAGAATAAAAGCTTCTTAATTTATTTTTTTACATTTGATCTATTCAAAAACCCTAAAAATTGTGTTTTTAAAATATAATTTGTTTGATTGTTTGTTTGCTTATATTGAATGCTATTTTGAATGTATTCTCACATGACAAAAGAGGGCATCAGATCTCATAGATGGTTGTGAGCCACCATGTGGTTGCTGGGATTTGAAGCTAGGTCCTCTGGAAGAACAGCCAGTGCTCTTAACTGCTGAACAGTCTCTCCAGCCTCCAAAATGTTGTTTCTAAAAGCAGGGTATGATATAAAGTGCCTGTAATCCAAGAACTTGGGAGATGGAGGCAGGAAGATCAGAAGTTCAAGGAAGATTTAGCTATATGGAGTGCAAACAGAACGACTGCTTGGGATAGTTGGGTGCAGTTTGATGTTTACCTTTTGACAAGATTTGCCAGTATCTTCGTGCCATGCTACCTTGAAGGTTTTTCACTGTTTTGCTTTTAATTACAATCTAGAAGATTCCCTTAAATTTTTCTTGTGTCAAGCAGTACCAGAAATATGAGAGCAATTTAGAGCTTACCCTTTGATTTACTAGACTCTAGGTTGGTATTAGGCAGGCAATTTTCTTCCCAGGAGAACTTCCATCCAGGCTGACCCTCCTCAGCTGAATCATGGATCCTAGAGCTTTTTTTCTGATGAAGCACCCACCCATGTACACACATCCCCACTCCACCCTTCACATATGCATACAGTGTTTAATAAAACTGTGTGTGTATGTGTGTGTGTTCACACATGTGTGTGTTTCAAGGTCAAAGGACAACTTTGGGTATTGGTCATTGTCTTCTGCTTTTACTGAAAGATCTCTGTTTTACAGAATTTCTTCTAGTATGAAACATTCCATCTTGGAAGGATCCTCCTTAAGAAGCAAGATGTTCCAGCTCTAGGAAGAAGGGAAACTTTCCATTCTGCAAGGAAATTCCTTAAAACTGAAGAGGTTAACAACTCACTAGCTTCAGGAAGGCTCTGAACTGACCAGATTCTTTGAACCCTTCTCTCTCAAAGCTTATATAAGCAGCAAGGATAGTGGAGATCCCCTTTCAGATAAGATCAGTTGCCTGGAAGGGACACTCTCCAACCTGTTTAGCAGCCTGCAAGTTGTGTAGTGTACAATCTGCTTCCAGCTTGCCCAAGCTGTCACTCCTCTGAGCTTTGGGTGCTGCAACTGTCTTTGAGTTATTTCTGCTCCTGGAAGGGATCTCTTACCCATATTCCTGTAGAAACCCCAATCAACTCATTGGCTTACTAAGATGAAGTTTGTTGGTATCCTTGCTTTGTTATGTTATTTGTTCCTTACTTAGGCTGAGTAAATGTTTATTCTTGTCACCTCAAGGATATTGTCACAGAACTGTTTCTTTTTTGTTGTTTGCCACTATTTATGCCAGGCTGTGAGCTTCTAGGGGTTCTCTTGTCTCTGCCTCTAGTCTTGCCACTATAGGCACATGTTATAGCATCCAGATTTTATCTGGGTTCTAGAATTTGAACTCAGGTTCTCAGATAAGCACTTTAATCATTGTGCCATCTCCTCAGACTTCATCCACTGAGCTATCTCCACAAGCTCTGAATTTTTTTTGTCATAGAAAACCTGCATAATGATGAGATTATTTATATAGTCTCACAGATGGCTCAAAGATGAAGGAAATAAGATGAAACAGTCTTACCAGATTAGATTGAAGCTGAAAACCCTCACCACCCAGTGATAATCACAGCCATCATAAGGCTGTATCAAAACGCATTGCTCACATGTTTGTGGTGATGCTACCAGTTGGATAAAATTACAGAAGATTAAACTGCACATACAGTACTTAAATTTTTATAATTACCATGGTCCTTCTATTTATTAAAGAAGCTTACTCTAAAACAGTGTGCTATGTTATCCACATGCTAACCTCATACATCTTGAATTTATTACATCTCGTTTTAAATATATATATTCCAGTCTTGAACTCCTGGTCTTAAAAATCATCCCACTCAGGTTTTCCAAATAGCTGGGATTCAGGTACACCAATACCCTGGCTTACTGTGTGTCTTGACTGCAACAAAACAACATGTAGAGTTATTGATCTAGACAATGCTGGTTTCTGTGCAAATGTACTCTATTATGTTCCGATAAATCCAGACTCACTTAACAACACATTGCTTAAACCCTGTCTCCTTTGTTAGGAACTGCTTGGTTGTTTATCTAATTAGAAAAAAAAAGGAGGAAATAAATAAGCTTATTACAGATAATCTAAAATGCAAAGCAATTTTATCCAAGATTAGAAATCTGGCAAGCCTAGATTTAAGTGGACAACAGATTAATTGTTTGCTTGGATAAGATGGAGGATACACAATTTGGGCCGAGCAGTTTACAAGGACTATTTTTAAAGGAGTGTAAAATAATATAGAGCTGTAAAGCCTACAGCTATAACCAGTAATGCACAGGACAAAGTGTCCACAATGCATAGTGAGGGTGTAGCCTGAGTCCTAAACACTTCAGGAAGATTGTATTCACCGTTGCACTTAAGCAACGTGGGTAGGAACTGTAATTAGAAAGGTTATTGTGAAGGTGGCAGCTATAGAAAGGTAGAGAGCTTGAAGCTAATTGTAAATTGTGTTGTGGTGGGTTTTACAAGAGACCCATTCTTTTTATTCTGGAAATTATTATTTTTTGGTGGGTTTACAGAATTTGTTTTGTCATCAAATGCATATACCAGGAAGCTGGAAAGAATTCCTTCCTAATTTCCTCAGCTCATGGTTCATACCACCTTTAGAGATATGATATTTTTATATAGGGTGCAAGGTACCTGATAACCATATTCTCTCTCTCTCTCTCTCTCTCTCTCTCTCTCTCTCTCTCTCTCTCCCTCTCTCTCTCCCCCATGTGGTGTGTGTGTGTGTGTGTGTGTGTGTGTGTGTGTGTGTGTGTTTGTTATAGAGGTCAAAGGACAGCTTCAGGTGTTGTTCCTCTGTCACCACCCACATTGGCTGGCCATTGAGCCCCACAGGTAGCCCTGTCTCTGCCTTTCCAGTACTGGGATTACAAGCACTCACTATCAGGCAAGATTTTAAAGTGGATTCACATGCTTGGAAAGCAAGCAGAACTTGCCAACTGAGCAACACTCTGCCTCAGTTCAAAACTAAGGGAAATTTTCAATCTGGCCAATTTATGAATTCCAAGGGCCCATAAGGAGACAGTACCTTTTCTTGGAGAGAGTGATGACAATGCCTTGAACTGAAGAATCCTATTTACTTCCCACAGATTTAAAGATTCCTACCAAGTCTTCATTGAAGTCAGGGCCAGCATTCATCTGGGCCAGCTTGGCCTTGTGTTGTAGGCTTCATCAGAGACTGACTACAACTGTCCACCATAAGATGGATGACATGCTAGTGAAAAGGGAGGTGGGATTTAGAAGACTGGGAAGGACTGCTGTTTTCAAAGGTTTCTGGATGGCAGAGATAAAAAAGAGAGCTATACTAAAAGTATAAAACCTGCAACACCTCATTAAAAATTATCTTGATAATTTTTTAGATCAGTTTGAAATCATTGAGATGTAATTTTTGTGGCTGGCATTGCTCATTCACAGGTGAATAGGAAGTCTTTAATTCATGGAAGTATACAGTGAATGCTTAAAACCTTCGAAACTTTTCAGAGCTTTGCTGAATGCTATTAATACCACACATGGAAAATTCTTTGTCTTTTTGACATTAGCATTCAAAGAAAACTCTAAAGCCTATTCCAAATACGAAGTACTTCCTTTTCTTCCTTCTTGAGACATCCATTTTTCTATTGTGAAATTGGTTTGTATTTTCAATTGGACTATTAATTTAATGAGGTAGTGTTCTTTATTTTTATAGTGTCTGTCTTATTCCCCAGAAATCAGACTGAGGGAAAACTTATCAAACTAATGTAAGAAAAAGTTTTATCTTTGCTCTCTGTGAGCTTATAATTTAGTTCAAGACAGGATGTGGTGGCTTGAACAAGAATAGTCCCCCTAGGCTCACATATTTGAAGGCTTGGTCACTAGGTACAGGAGTGTCTGCAATATCCTCAGCTGGCAGAGTGACAATCCACAGAAGGCACAAAGACAGTTGGGTTCAACGTAATTCAGTAGCCAGTGTTGATCCAAACTTCTGAAGGTTGAAGTCAGGTAGTATATTTTAGGCACAGCACAATTTGGTGAAAAAAATTCAATGATAATTAACTCAATCCCATGTGTACAACAAAGCATGCACAAATCTCCTTGAGGAACAAACTAAGCTAAATGGAGATCAGACATGACTATACAGAAACTCCTTGTAAAATCCATAAAGATATATTCTGTATTTGACTGAGAAAAACAAAGCTCTCTCTCTGTCTCTGTCTCTGTCTGTGTCTCTGTCTTTCTCTGTCTCCTCTCACACACACAGATTACATATACAAATATAGTATATATACATACACACACATATGTGCATATATTATATATGGAAGAAAGGTTTTTACAGGTATGCTTGAGTTATAGAGCTCCAGACATGGCCATTCTGCATTGTTCAAGTAAATCCAATGCCATTGTAGCTTCTCTCTCTCTCTCTCTCTCTCTCTCTCTCTCTCTCTCTCTCACACACACACACACACACACATATACATACAAACACACACACAGATAAAGAGATGATATTTTTGGTTCATGGGAATAAAATAGAATGTAGAGTCAAATCATGCCTCAAATCTCAACTATATTACTGATTAATATATAATTTGGGGAAGTTATATAACATCCTTGAGTCCTTATTGTTTTAATAAAATGGAGGTTACTGTGCCTGTGTTGTCCAGTGGCCTTTGGCCTAGGGATCTAAGCCCCTGGCTTTTACTTAACAGGTTATAGCAACTATTTGAAACATCTTTGTTTCTCTACAACCCCTGACTCCGGGATCTTTGCAGAACTGTGTAATCAGCAAATGGTTACTGAGCTGAAAAGTTAGCGTTTATTTTATATTTTCTTCTTCAGACTGTTTTATTGACTGAACTTCTTCTGTAGTCCTGTGTTAATCATCCACATGAAACAAACTGATGCACAATTTGTAGGCTGTCATACTTTCAGAATCCATCTGTGATCTGGGAAATACTCATGAATTCAAAGTAAGTGAAAGATCATTGTTTTCACCACGTCATGTATTCTAGCAGATAAATTTATCAGGAAACTGTGAATTTCCTCCTTGTTCTTTACATTGTTATATGTGTGTTATCATTTGCCAAATGCTTTACACAGGCAAGTGTTTTGCTTTCCATATTAGATATCCTTAAGGAAACAAAGCAAATTACAAAGTTAATCAGTGACGTTTCCCATTAAGCAGATCACCTGATTACTCTGTCAGGAAAACCTTTGATGAGTCAGGAAGAGCTGCCCTGGTAACTCAGAAATGTCCTGGGATTAACCTTGCCTCGAGTACAGGCAGGAAGACTTCCATAATTCATATCACATAAGTGGCTTAGTGTGTATCATGTCCACCCCTACCCCACCCCACCTTGGCTTCATATAAGGAATTATGGTAGAGGCTCTGGGTATAAGAAATACTCTGCATTTTCCAAGGTTTGTTAAAGTACCAGAGTGAGGGACAAAAATAACTTTAACATAATACAAAATGAAAGGTATTGTAGGAAAGATGAAGCAGGCTCTGGGATGGTGGAGTGGTTAGTTACCACTGGAGATGCTAGAAAAACTGCAGGTGGAACTGGAATGGAGATTTGATGACCACTGTGGCCCAACCTCTCCTCAATCTCTCCTGGCTATGGGAAGAAACAGCTCTGTTCCAAATTGGGTGTCTGACTTAGGTGAAATGTTCTTAATGTTGTTGTGAATTTCTCAACAATGCTGATCTTCTGCTCCGACATAACAACTTCAACAGACACCTCTCTTCTCTTAGGGCTAACCTTTACTCCCTTCTACAGACTGGCACTCTTCACTACTCTCCCATTAAGTACACCAAGATACTTGCTTCCTAATTAAAGCCAGCTACCATTGTATTGAACTTAAATTTGCTTCTCTTCTTCCTTCCTTCCTTCCTTGCTTCCTCCCCTTTCCTTAACTTTGTCCTTCTTTCCACTCCTTATTTTGTCTTTTGAGACATAGTCACATGTAACCCAGACTGGCCTCAACTTCTTATGTAGCTGAGGATGAGCTTGACCTTGTGAAAGTGCTAGGATTACAGAAGTGCACAGCTACAAATGACTCAAACTTAGGTTTTCTGAAACTACCCCGTGATTATGTTGGCTTTCTATTCCCAACAACTTAAAACAATACCACTTTTATTAATAAAATTAATTTCAAAAAGAAAGCACAAATACACGCTGCTTTCAAATATGAATGTTTATGAAACACACCAAACCAAGAACTTTCAAAAGCTGCATCTTAAAGGATCCTTTGGAGGATCTTTCTGGGCAATGTGTGACTTAAAGCTTCTGAAAATAAAAGTATAATGAAGTTGTGACAGAAGGCCCCCTTCCTTCCTTCCTGGTAAACCTTTCTCTAGTTGCCCTAGGCATGTATGATTGGGGTCATCTGTCTCAATTTTTTTCTCTGCTGACTTGTTGTGGATAAATGCTTCTAAAGCCTCTGAAAAGCAAATGCTAGTGGGAGGCAGTTTCCATGGTGACTGCGGAGTCTGTATTGTTGTTTTTAGACATCATAAATATGGGGGTTGCTTTTTCTGGTTGCTATGCACATCTTACATACTTTTGTTTTTTTTAAAGTCATAGGGAAGGTGAGGAGAGTGTAGCCACCCTCATATTAGGTCTGGGTATCCTGTGGTTTTCATCATTAATCATTGTCTCTCAGGTTGATGTGCTTAACTGTATCATTTAGTGCTGAATCTGATCTTAAGTAGTCACACAACCCAGATATCCAGACAAGTATATCAAGAGCGATCTGTAGGCAGCAAACACAGATGAGGTTGCGGATGGGCTTATCATCCCAAGTGAATGAAAGCTGACAATGCAGCTTAATAAAGCAGAAAACACAATACCTATTTTCTTCCAAACCCATTGCTTCTGTAACTTTAAATCTGTTTTGTTGTTGCTGTTTATTTATTTGGTTAATTGGTTTTGCTTGCTTGTTTGTTTGTTTTGTTTTTGAGTTTTGAGATACTGTCTCACTCTATAAACCAGGCTGATTTAAACTATGTAATGCTTAATATAATAAGTAGTAAAAGCCATTGCTTCCTTCAAAATCAAAATTAAACTAATTTGTCTTTACTATGGTAAAGGGCATATCCATAAAACATTAATGTTAAGATAATGAGCGACTTCACGCTATACAGTATCTGCATGCCTTTCTTTACATTATCATAAGGTATTCCAGGTAATGGGATCCATGAGATTTAAATTTGTACATTTTCTTTGGAACATCATCTCTCACCTTTTATAGTAAATAGCTTAACCTTGCACGAAGAGAGGTCTGACCTTTGCCCTAACTTCTATAAAATACCTGAAATACCTTTTCTGATAATTGTTTGACCCAGATATACCACTCTTGGGTATTTACCTAACGGACTGCAAGTCATCACAGCGATTCTTGCACATCTGTGTTTACTGTGGCACTATTCACAAGAGCTTAGTTAGGGAACCAACTTGGGTTTGCAACAACAGAAATGGATAAAGAAAATGTGCTTTATATACACACAAAGGAATTTGTTTCAGCCGTAAAGAAGAGCAAGGCTGTATTGCAGGAAAATGTATGCTGGAGAATAATCACATAAAGTGAATTAACCCAGTTTCAAAAGGACGTGTGTGTGTGTGTGTGTGTGTGTGTGTGTGTGTGTGTTGGAAGTTGAAGCAAAATTTTCTAGGAAAAGAAGGGGAGTCATGGGGGGGATAGGTGGGATATATTCAATGTATAATATATGCTTAGGTGAAAATATCTTTGTGGGTAGGAAGATAACTTAGTAAATAAAGTGTTTACTATATGAGCAAAAGAACCTGACTTTGATCCCTAGAATCCATAGTTTTAAAAGCTGGTTATGTTGGCTTGTGCTTGTAATCCCAGACCTGCATAGGTAGATCCCTGGAGCTCACTGACCAGCCAGCCTTGCATACTTGGAGAGATCCAGGCTTATGAGAAACCCAGTTTGAATCTTGTAACAACCCTTGGGGCTTAGATGGCCCCCTTTGAAGTTATCATTAATTGGTGGACTGGGCCTTTCTATGAGCCTTCTCTTTTTCCCACTCTCATTCAATCATTAGGTGTGCATTATATCCAGGGAATGTGTTATCTCTGGGAAGGAAGCAACAGTCAGGGAAGGAAAAGGCCTGGGGAGGGACGCAGCTGTGAAGCAGCAGCAGCCAGCACTCCTGGCAGTTCTGGAAATGAGTATCTTGGGCATAAAGAGGGGATTTGGATGTGGTATCAGACTATTTGTTGTACCTCCCTTTTTAATTTTCTGATGTCAGCTCCTGAGCCAACTTAACTGGCTTTTGTTTTTGTGAGATGATAGCTATAAAAGATGTTATATGTGAATGTCTTCCTTTGAAGACTACACGTAAAATTATATGCCTCTAAAAAATGAAATACTTGTACAAAGTCTCTTTCAATTTGCCTCTCCACCCTTGGCTGAGATGGGAAAAAGATACTGGACATCTATATGAGCAAGGACAGAGAAATGGAAAATGAAGGTGATAAACCACATCCCAGTTGGAGCATAGTTTCAAATGGATGTAAGAGACTCCTGAAACTGTCCTGTGTGTTTATGGAGAGAGTAGTCCAGGATTTGGAGAAGTTCAAGGGTAGAAGACACTAGCTGTTGACTCATTATCACCATCCCTGCTTTTAGTGCTGCTTCTGCTTCTCAGTTCCCTGGACCTTTATGCCTGAGAGTACCTTTGGTAGCTCACCAACATACAACAAGTCCAGGAGTACTATAGCCATCAGGTCTAAGGAGTACCTCACAATCTTGGCTCTCAGAAGTGTGAGGATACATACCTCAGATTGTTTAACCTTCACAGTACTGTTTTTGTTCTGTGTTGTTTTTGTCTTAGTTTTGGTGTTTCAAAGCAGGAGTTCTTTATGTAGCTCTGTCTGTCCTGGAACTCACTGTGTAGAAGAGGCTGGCCTAGAACTCAGAGATCAACCTGCCTCTGAGACAAGTGCTACCATACTTGGCCATAGTGCTGTTTTTGAATTGCATGTTCTTTTAAAAATTGAAGTTCATTATCTGCTTATTTACCAATTGATTTTGAAACCAGATCTCACCCTGTAGCCTAGACTGGACTTAGTTTCATAGCAAATTCACTTGCCTTAGTCTCCTGAGTGCCAGCATCACAGGCTTGAGTGGCCATGCCTATAGTGAACCTATATATTGGGTGTTCATAGATAGCTAATCAGATTTTCTCTGTGCTGTAAGTATAAATACATAACAGGTTTCAAAGAGTTAATATGAAAGAAAGAATATAAGACATCTCATTGTTATTTTTCATGTTGATTGTATGTTGCAAGGACATTTTGAATATGTGTTGATAAATAAAACATAATACTGTCATCAATTTCACCTGTCACTTTGTGTGTTTTATATGTCTGAAAATTTTTAACTACAAAATATGAAATTTCTTTAGTTATCTCTTTACAAAATTAAACATAAAATAAAGGATTTCTCATTTATTTTATTTCTGTTTTTTTCATGCAAATTTCTTTATATAGAACCATTTGTTATAGAGATCCAAGATGATGCAATGGGTTGAGGTGCTCAAACACAGGCCTCTCAACCTGTTTGATCCTCAGATCGCATAAGTTGGTGGAAGACAGTGGTTTTCTGAGTTTTCCTCTGGTGTCCATATGTATGCTTCTCCCTCCCTCCCTCCCTCCCCCTCTCTCTCCTCTCTCTTTCTGATACACACACACACCACCACCACCACCACCACCACCACCACCACCACAACAACAACAACAACAAATTAATTTAAAATCTTGAAAATTTGTAGCTTTACTGTCTTCTGGCTTTGATATTTTCTGTTGGCTTTAATTCTTGTCTTTATTTCTATAAGCAATGTTCTCCTGCCCCCAAGACTTCCCTTAAGAATCTATTGTTAGATTTCTATAGTTTGACTGTGATAAACTTAGATTTGTTTCCTCTTGTTTTTTGTTTTTTTTTTCTTATTTTGTTTTAGGCTCTCTGGGTTTCATGGACATGAATTTTTGTATCAGTCCTTAATTTAAGTAATGCTTAGCCATAATTTCTTTTCTCTCTTATGTTCTTAGGAATTGATACCAATCCCACATATGATAAAATATATGACACTATAGTTTTTATATTTTCCTTTTCTCATATTTTCCCTCTTTGTGTTGCAGTATTAGTAATTTTCATTGATCTATCTTCAGGTTCACTAATTCTCTCCATGGTTATGTCAGTTGTACCAATGAGCCCAGAAAAAGTCATTCTCATTCTCGTTTAAGATCACAATGTCTACTTTCTCCAAAAGAATTTTTAATATTTCTTTTTATGCGTATATGTTGTGTTTGTATTATGTGCATTGAGTGCACACAGGTTGGTCCATGTAATCCAAAAAAAGCAATGTCTGGTACCCTAGAACTGGAGTTACAAGCAGTTGTGAGTCACTTGATACATGTGTTGGGAAATGGATCCAAATCCTCTTCAAGAAGAGCACTTAAGTACTGAGCCATTTCTCCAGCCCCTGCAGAAATATTCTTTATGTCTGGTTTTCTTTTTTGATAATTCAATATTGTTATTTCTTATAGTTTTCTCTGCTATATTGCCTACTCCGCTGTACGTGCTAGCCACTGTTTCTGCTGGCATCTTTGATATATTAATCATAGTTCTTTTGAATACCCAGTCAGATAGTGCTAACATTTCTTATCTTATCTGAGTCTGGTAATGATGATTACTTAACCTCCTAGGGCATGTTGCTTTTCCCTCCTTTTCTGCATGCCTTGCAATATTTCTCCACAGCTGCACATGTGGCATCGGACAGTACAAAGTTAAGTAAATAGTTTTTCTGTGTGGAAATGGGAGTGCTTTCCTTTTGCTAGGCCCTTATCTAGTTCATGGTTTTCTGTTAATATCGTTAGGAGCTGGGCTTGTTGTGTGCATTTGTTGTTGCTATGGTTACCCTCAGTACATACAGACTTAAAACCTCCATTCAGATACCTTGCTTATAGGGCAGGTGGGGAGCATGGTTTATTTAAAGCAATGTCTATTTAAGTCTAGGTTTAAGACTTTTTGCTGTTCCTCAGAAAAGATTTCTCTATATTTTTCTTTCAGTTTCTTTTCTTGGCAGTACTATACCATTAATTGTTATGCGATGTCCTTTAGTTTGGTACTTAGGCATATGATGACTTTATATTCAGATTTAAGGTTGTTTTCTTATTTTTATTACTTACTAGAGAATTTCAAACAGTGCATTTTAATCACAGTCACACATAACTTTTCCCAAATCCACCACACCTTTCCTAAAAACTGGACTTTGTATCTTTTTTCCCCTTAACCCATCAAATGCTGTTTGTGCTTCCCATATACCCTTTGATTTGTGGCCCTCCAATGGAGCCCAGTCAACCCATCATGGGCCACAACCTTAAATTACATTGAATCTCCTTTGCTTAGTAGCTACCAGCTGTCAATAGCTCTTAGTAGTAAGAGGGACTTTGTGCCTACCTCCCCTCTCCATGTTAGGTGTTTGTCTGGCTTGAGTCTACACAAGCCTTGCACATGCTGTCTCAACTGCTGTGACTTTATATGTACGGTTTCTCTGATGTGTCCATAAAATACTGTTTCCTTGTCATCCACCACCTCTGGCTCTTATAATCTTGTGTCTCCTCTTCAGAAATAATACCTAAACCTTGGGATGAGGGGTTGTAATATAGATGTTTCATTTAAAGCACATTTCTAAGTTCATTATTCTCTGAACCTTCAGTTGCAGGTCTCTGTGTTAATCATCATCTGCTGAGGGATGATAGATGACACTAATCTGTGGGTATAATGATAAGTCATTAAGACTCAGTTTAATACTGTATCCCTTTAGCTGAGTAATAATAGTAGGGTATCCTCTAAGACCGATTACCTACTTCAAATTCTCGGCTCCGATATTGGTGCCAGGTATGGGTTTCAACTTTTGGAATAGAGTTTAAATCTTGTCAGAAAGTGCTTAGTTACTCCCATGATATTTGTGTCATGATTGTACCAATGGTCATGACTCAGACCAATCATTATTATAGCTCAAAGGGTTAACAGCTGGGTAAGATTGGTAATGACTTTGTTCCTCCAGAAACACAGATAAAACTTTTTGGCACTATGGAAGCTGGACAGTAAGAAAGAAGCTTCCAAGTTAAGCTACCGTCATTTCTTTGGGCTTCAGAGATATAGCCTTCTGTACTCTCTTGCCCTTTCCCTGGCTTCAGTTAAGGACTCATTATTTAAGTCCTTTATAACACTTATTTCCTCCTCTTTGTGGAGATTATATCCAGATTTAAAATTTTTTAACTGAAAATAACAGCTCATATCTCTCTCTCTCTCTCTCTCTCTCTCTCTTTCTCTCTCTCTCTTTCTCACACACACACACACACACACACACACAAACACACACACACACACTCATATTCCTAGTACTGGGGAAGCCAAAGCAAGAGAACTGACAAACATAAGCTGTGTAGTGAGAAGGTGGCAGGATTGTTTTAACTTTAAGAATAAGTTGAAGCCAGGTAGCCACTGTAATTCCAGTGCTTGGAATGCTGAGGCAGGAGAACTGTGAATTCAAGGATACATAGTGAGATACCATCTCCAAAATATAGCCAATCACTGCTTCCTCAGTAATAAAAACAAGAAGACAGATAATATTGTAAATAAAATTGCATTTAGTAACCGAACCTAATCAACATTACAGTTTAGCCACACAGTATTTTATACAAATCAGTGATTTCCTATGGTAATCACATCACTGACTCGGAGCTATGGCTAACAAACCACATTGCAAGCAAGGATCAGACCACATATCACTAGGCTGGGAAAAGGTTTGATCAAAAGTTAAAACTTAAGCTATGATATCTCCTGAAAATAGCACACAATCATAAAATTGGAAAATCATAAATCAAACTCTTGTAACTCAGCGACCCTCTCTCTATGAACATGTAGATTTATTCTCAAGTTTTATAGATATCATTCTCTTTTTATCCTTCTAGAATTTTCTTTTGGCATTGAATACTATATTATGAGATTAATTCATGAGAATCCATGTCGCTATACTTCTTTAGTGCCACACAGCATTACACTTGATGATTAAACAAAATTTTTCTATATTTCTTCAGTTCCCAATTTCTCAATGCCATAAAAATGCTGGAAAAACTGACACTGATGCTTTTTTGTGCATATGTTTTAGACTGTCTCTAGTGTATTTGCCTATAATTGGAATTGCTGAATTGATGTATATCCTTATTTTCCACTTCATCAGATCCTTCCAGATTGAACTGAGTGGTTATATTAGTTTAAATTCATTACCATATGATGCGAAATCCCTTGTACCATAGCCTCAAAAAATCAGTATTCTTATATCTAACATTGTTAGAATATGTTTAGTCCCAAGAGAGTTATCTTTTTATAATTATTCTCTGAGGATTTAATAAAGTACTCATGGTTTCAAGACAAGCATTTTATAGACTTAACCATCTCCCCAGTTCCAACAACCACCTTAAAATAAGTCAGCAGAATTGGTCTGTTCATCATAGCTTTAACTAATAGTAAATAATAGCAATCAATATGAATTTATTTACAAAGCTTTATATCTGGTAAGATATACAACTTAGTTTTTCCTTTACATTTTCTCTTTGATATTCTTGGCCTTTATCTCTTTTATATAAATTTTAGAATCAGTTCTTCTATTTCTATGTTTAAAACTGTTCTGAGATTAGGAGTAGAATTATCTTGAATATATAACATTTAGAGAGAGAAATTTATTTTAAAACACTGTGTCTGGTGTTTGATTTGGAGGCACATATACTGAAATAAAACAATACTGAGAAGATTAGTATGGACTCTGGACAAAGATCACATGCAGATTCCTGAAATGGTCCATACATTTTTTGCCACTCTATTCACAATAATTAGGAAATGAAACAACCTAAATTTCCTCAATGTATAAATATATAATGAAAGTGTGGTACATATACACCATGGAATACTATTCAGCTGTAAAGAAAAAAGGAATAAAGACATTTACAAATAAGGGTAGCTCACATCCCTCACCAAAGAAACTTCTCATTTCAGGAATGGAGACCATTACAGAAAACCACCAAAGGTCCTGATTCAGAGATCAACTAATTATAGAGAGGCCAGACTCAATAGATACATTTACAATACAACTGTGTACTGAAGGCTGCCGGAACATTGGGGAATAGGGGTGGAAAGATTATAAGAGTCAGACCATGAAGACTGCTGTGAGATTGTATCTCGTAGAAATGACAGAGAAGCTATACCCATGGTACTTTGTCAATATGACTGCCTAAACAAGACCTGAACAATGACAATACCAATAGGCATGTTAATCTAGAAATGGGAAATCATAATTATGTAGTGCCCCTAGACAAAGAACTATATACCCTTAGCAACTATTGAGAAAAGGAGAATTACCTTATCCCAAGGATAAGCACCATAATTGGTTATATGATACACAGTAGTCAGCTCTGAAATGACAAGATGCACACAAGCAACATGAGGTTGACTCAGTAGGTTGTATTTAAGTATTTATATATTTTATCAGTCACATTTTAATACTGTTCTGATACACTATAACCAAGGCAACTCTTATGAAAGAAAAAATTTAATTGGGGATTATTTCCAGTTTCAGAGGCTTAGTAGATTGTCACCATTGTCATCATGGCAGAGAACATGGTGGCAGGCAGCCATGGTGCTAGAGAAACAGCTGAGAGTTACATTCTAATCTACCATCAGAGAGAGAGAGAGAGAGAGAGAGAGAGAGAGAGAGAGAGAGAGAACAACAAGGCCACACCTCCTAAGAGTGCCACACTGATGACTGATCATTCAAATAGATGATCCTATGTAACCCATTCTTATTTAAGCTACCATATATGTATAACAATAATAAATAAAAGAGAGGTCATCAATTTGATAAGGAGTGAGGCATATTGGAGGGGGTAGAAAGAAGAAAAGGAAAGGGGAAGTGATGTAATTAGATTTTAATGAAAAAATGTAAAGGTACGAATGTAAAAATTTCCCTTAACACCTAGATGGTGATGACTCATGCTTTTAATCCCAGAGCTTATGAGGCAGAGGCAGGCAGATCTCTGAATTTGAGGCTAGCATGGTCTATATATTGAGTTTCAGGACAGGCGGGCTGTACAGAGAAAATCTCCTGAAAAAAAAAGTCACTTAATAGTTAATTCATATAAAAATATGTAAGCCAATATAAAATATAACTAAACTATTGAGCCTTACAATTAATCAATTCAAGAGGAACATTGTAGAAACATGGACTGTGAGGAAGGCAATATCAGGATTATAGGGTAGACCCCGGACACGGCTAGGCCCCCACCCCAGTCTCTTAAGTAGACTCTGAACAATGATGACAGAAAAGCATCCCAAGGGCTATTGATGCACAGGCTGTAAAATAGAAAACTTGGAACAGTCCCAAAATAAAAAGACAAAGTGGCTGATGTACAGTGAGCCTATTTGAATGGCATAGGTAGTCACAGAGGTGGGTTGTATTTTTTTTTTAACTTTATCTGAAATGAATGTATATATAATGGCCTTTTGAAAATTTGAAAACTAAGTTGGATGAGGTCTTGCCCTGAGGGTACCCTTCCTTTTATTCCAGATCTAAAGAAGTAGACTCACCTTGAGGGCACTAAATTTCTTATCTTTTTCAGTTGGAGCCTTGGCTCCCACATTAAGTTTCCTGGTGTTTTTTTGTTCTCTTCAAACTGTACCTTTTGTTTCTTTCTGCACCACTCTGTTTCTTTTTTTTGCACTGTGGACCTGAATAAGTTACTAAGAATAACCCTAACACCAATTCAATATTATGCTGCAATATTATTGCATCTACTGAGGGGTTTGTGGAGGGGTAACTGGGAAGGGGGATATCATCGGAAATGTAAACAAATAAAATGATTACATTTATTTGAAATGATTACAAATCATTTGAAATGTAAACAAATAAAATGAAATGTAAACAAATAAAAAACATAAAAAACATTACTAATAATATTCATCCCTGAAAATTCTTGATCTGTGCCTTCACAGCCTGCCTTATTCTCAGAGTTATTTTCCAAGTTAACACTAGGATGGACCCTTAAGCTCTGGTTACAGTATTCATCAACTTTTCCAAAATTCTCCACATTCTTCATGGGAAAAAAAAAGAAACATAAAACAGAAACCACAAAAAATGACATGGTCAGGTTTGTTTGTTTGTTTGTTTGTTTGTTTCATAGCAATGCCTACTCTCACTCTCTCGTACCAACTTCTGTATTCAAGTTACTTTTCAGTTGCTGTGCTAAAACACCACGACTAAAGCAACTTAAGGAAGAAAGAGCTTATATTGGTTTATAGTTGCAAAGTGCTAAGAGTCCATGATAGTAGAATGGAGCCACGGCAATAAGTGACAGGTGTAGTGGCAGGAACAAGCTAAGAGCTCCCATCTTGAACCACATGCAAGAAGCAAAGAGAAAGAGCAAACTGTAAGTGGAATGAATCTTTTAATCTCAAAGCCTGAGATTAAAATTAAAATTATTAATTAAAATTGAGATCATCAATGTACTTCTTGCAGCAAGGCCATATGTCCAGGTTCCCAAACTGTGCTACTAACTAAGGACCAAGGATCCAAATACTGAATCTTATGGGGGATAGTTCTCATTAAGACCACCACAGCAATAATAACTTTTCTGAAATTTTCTTGTGAAGAGTCCCTTGATTTTTCTATGTGAGATACCTTATTTTCTAAAAATAAGGAGATTTTTCTCTTGTTGATTCTTATAGAATTCTTTAAAATATTTATTAAAGTTTATATTCATGTGTATGTATATGTGCAATCAAACATGTACGCATGTTCATGTTCATGTAGATGTCCACAAAGTCCATAATAGGGCATTGAATTCCCTGAACCTGAAGTTAGATGCAATTGTGAGCCTCCATGTGGGTACTGGGAATTGAACTCAAGTCCTCTGCAAGAGGAGTAAGCAGTCTAAATGCTGAGCCATTTCTCCAGCCTCTGATTCTTATAATTCTTAATTTTTGGGGGGGTTTATTGAATTAGGTAGGACATTCAGTATGACACTGAATAAGAGGTACTCTTCATATATACCTGACCTGATTGTGAATTCTATAATTTTATTTGTAGATATATTATTGTAATCTGACCTGATTGTGAATTCTATAATTTTATTTGTCATATATTATCGTAATATATGACATTCTGTAGCATATGTATATGCATTATCCAAAAGAAAATATATTCCATTTTGATCCTAAATTGCTGTTTTGTGTGTATGTGTGTGTGTGTGTGTGTGTGTGTGTATGTATATGTATATGTGTGTGTTTATATGTATGGGTATGCCTGTGTTCATGCATGTGTGCATACCTGTGTACAAGCACATTTGCATATGTGTGCTCACATTTCTTTGCATGCATATGGAGGCCAGAGGTCACTGGCCTCCATAAGATGTTTCACTTCCTTATTCTCCACTTTATTTTTTGAGACAGTTGATCTTGAGCAACTTAACAATTTCATTAGCCTGGCTAGACAGCAAGCTCCAAGCACCCTCCTTTATCTGTCTTTCCAGTGTTGGGGTTACAGGTCCATGCTGCTATGCTTGACATTTTTATGTGGATTCTGGGGATCTAACTCAGGTCCTCATGTATGTGTTGCAAATACTTTACCAACTGAACCTTCTCCACAGTCTGGTAATTTTATTTGTTTTTTTCTTATAATAAAATTTAATTGTTAGAGAATTTTAGAGAAATGTTCCATATAACAGTACAAATCAATACAGTACTTCAAATGAACAGTTTACCAACAAGTACCACAGTATAAATTGTGCATAAAATTTTATCTAGTAAACTTATTTCTAGGAATTTATGTTGACAAAATAATGTATGTACTGTGAGGTATCTATCACAGTATTATATGCAATGGTGAATTATGAGAAAGATATCACAATTAAATACAGAAGTAAAAAATTATGAAATTACTTGTAGACATTTCTATAATAATTAAAATGCTATTTTTGGCTAAAAATTTAGAAGCCAATATTAGCATCATCTTATACTTTCACATTAAAATATGATTAAAATAAATTAAATCACTTTATAAAATCATTGTGCAATTGGAAATTATTTCTGACAGATAAACTCTTACAGTTTTATAAACCATTCATTTTTTCTTCTTTGAACTGACAAAGGAAAAGTTAAGGCCGTTACACTGAGACTCATCAGATACCTATAACACTTGCTGAAGTTAGCACTTAAATATTTCTAGTTCTGTAGTGACTATTTCTATAAAGAATTAAGTGTGAGATTTTTTTCAGGACATTTAAGTTTGTTAATAGTTAAACCACAGGTGTAGAAAATAAAAGAATTCAGAGTATTAGCAAAAATTAAAATTGTACCAGTGGACTTTGGTAAAATTCTATAAAATTATAATCATTTCAAATATAATGACTGTTTAAGAATGCTTTAGAAAACAATCTCTTGAGTCCTATCTATCCTCCTGAATGTTTCACTTACCTGAACTGTGCCATACTTGTGTATTTTAAACATATATTATTATTATACTGCCTGTGATTTTTAGAGCATAGATGTTCAGAATTGAGAGTTCTTCTTGGTAGATTTTTCCTTTGACCAGTATGAAGTGTCCTTCCTCATCCTTTTTGATAATTTTTGGTTGAAAGTTGATTTTGTTCACTATTAGAATGGCTACGTCAGCTTGTTTGTTGGGACCATTTGCTTAGAAAATTTTTTTCCAACATTTTAGTGTCTGTTTAGTGTCTGTTTTTGTCACTGGGGTGCATTGCCTATTTGCAGCAAAATGCTGGGTCCTATTTACATATCCACTCTGGGGAACTGAGTCCGTTGATGTTAAGAGATATTAAAGAAAAGTGATTGTTACTTCCTGTTATTTTTGTTGTTAGAGTGGGTCTTATGTTTGTGTGGCTATATTTTTTTGGTTCGTTGAAAGAAGATCAATTTCTTGCTCTTTCTAGGGTGTAGTTTCCCTCCTTATGTTACTGTTTTCCATCTATTATCCTTTGTAGGGCTGGATTTGTGGAAAGATATTGTGTAAATTTGGTTTTGTCATGGAATATCTTGTTTTCTCTATCTATGGTAATTGAAAGTTTTGCTGGGTATAGTAGCCTGGGCTGGCAGTTGTGTTCTCTTAGGGTCTGTAAGAGATTTGCCCAGGATCTTCTAGCTTTCATAGGCTCTGGTGAGAAGTCTGGTGTAATTCTGATAGGTCTGCCTTTATATGTTACTTGACCTTTTTCCCTTACTGCTTTTAATATTCTTTCCTTGTTTTGTGTACTTGGTGTTTTGACTATAATGTGACAAGAGGAATTTCTTTTCTGGTCCAGTCTATTTGGAGTTCCGTAGGCTTCTTGAATATTTATGTTCATCTCTTTTTTTAGTTTAAGGAAGTTTTCTTCTATAATTTTGTTGAAGATATTTACTGGCCCTTTAAGTTGAGAATATTCACTCTCGTCTATACCTATTATTCTTAGGTTTGATCTTCTCATTGTGTCCTGGATTTCTTGGATGTTTTGGGTTAGAACCTTTTTGCATTTTGTGTTTTATTTGACTGTTGTGTCAATGTTTTCTGTGGTATCTTCTGCATCTGAGATTCTCTCTTCTATCTCTTGTATTCTGTTGGTGATACTTGCATCTCTGACTCATGATCTCTTTCCTAGGTTTTCTAACTCCAGGGTTATCTTCCTTTGTGATTTCTTTATTGTTTCTATTTCCATTTTTAGATCCTGGATGGTTTTGTTTAATTCCTTCACCTGTTTGATTGTGTTTTCCTGTAATTCTTTAAGGAATTTTTGTTTTTCCTCTTTAAGGGCCTCTTGCTGTTTACCTGTGTTCTCCTGTATTTCTTTAAGGGAGTTATTTATGTCCTTCTTCAAGTCCTCTATCATAATCATAAGAAGTGATTTTTAGATCCGAATCTTGCTTTTCTGGTGTGATGGTGTATCCAGGACTTGCTATAGTGGGAGAATTGGGGTTTGATGATACCAAACAACCTTTGTTTCTATTGCTTATATTCTTACACTTCCCTCCTGCCATCTGGATATCTCTAGTGCTATCTGCCATCGCTATATCTGACTGGAGTCTGTCCTTCCTGTGATCCTGGTTGTGTCAGAACTCCTCAGAGACCAGCTGTCTCTGGGATCCTATGATTCTGCGATACTGTGATCCTGAGATCCCGGTATGACCAAGCTCTTGGAAACCTGAGATCCTGTGCTCCTGTGATCCTAGGTGTGTTAAAGCACCTGGGAGTGGAGCTTCCTCTGGGTGTTGTGGTACTGGCTGTGAAGTTTGAATCCAAATCTGCTCAGGGCACCAGCCCAGATTGGAAGGACGCATGCGACTGGTTTGGCAGGGTTCCTGGGTCCCTGGATCCCTCTGGTCCCAGTTATTCCTGGTGTTGGGGTGGATGCCGTGTCCTCCTCACGTCTGATCCTATGATCCTGGGCCTTTTAGAGCACTTGGGAGTGGAGCTTCCTCTGTGGTAATTTTATAATTGCAAATTAATGTTGTCTCCAATTGAATAGATTTTCATCATTTTTATGATTATATGGTTTTTCTCCTTTATTAGTTCATAAAAATAATTTAGTAGATTTTGAATTTTAAATATTCTTTTAAAAATTCATTTTTATTTTATGTGCTTGGATGTATTTTGCTTTTATATATCTGTACATAATGTGTGCTGAGCCCACAGAGGACAGAGAGAGTAACAGATCCTTTGGAACAGTTACAGGTGTTTGGGACTTGCTTGTGTGGGTGTGGTGAATTGAAATCAGCTCCAATGGAAGAGGAATCAGTACTTTTAACTGCTGAACTCTCTAGCCTTGAATGTTCAATATTCTTAATTTCTAGGAATGATCTTGCTCAGTAGTGATGAGCTATTACTTTTTATAAATTACTGTATTTTCTCAATAGTCAAGACTGTCCTAGAAATCACTATATAGACCATAGTGGCCTTCAACTCATGGCAATCCTCCTACTTAACTCTCCTAAGTGCCAGTATTACAGATGTGAACCCTTGTGAACCATCATGTCTTATTTATTAATCTTTTTGCTCATTAGGCTGTTGAGTTCCTAAAAACAGAATTTTACTATGTATACCAGACTGGTCTTGGAACTCATCATGTAGCTAAGGTTGTCTTCAAACTCCTTATCCTCTTACCTCTGTCTCCCAAGTGCTTGGATTATAGTTGTATACAATATATATAAATTCTCTCTCCCTCCCTCCCTCTCTCCTTCCCTCCTTCACTTCCTCCCTCTCCCACCTCCTCCCTCTCCTTTCCTTCGCCCTTTCTCTTTGCATATGTATTATATGCACATTTGTGTGCTTGTATGGGGGATATGTAGATGCTAGCCTATCTTTAATTTAGAATAAAACTTATTTTAAACACATATGGGCGTTTTGCTTCTATGTATGTATGTGTGTATGTATGTATGTGTGTGTGTGTGTGTATATGTATGTATGTATGTATATCACCTACATCCAGTGTCCCTGGAGATCAGAAAAAAATGTATCTAATCCCCTGTGACTAGAGTTACAGATGGCTGTGAGCCACTATGTCACTATGTCAGTGCTGGGAATTTAACCCAGGTCCTCTAGAAGAGGAGCCCTTGCTCTTTACCACTGAGTTATCTGTCCAGCTTCTTCATCTTATTTTAAGATTGGGTGTCTCGCTGAATCCAAAGTCACTGTTTGCTAGGCTGGCTAACCATCTAGCTCCTGGGGTCCACTTGTCTCCATGCCAAAGGTTGTAGACACACACTTATGCCAGGCTTTTTATGTGGGTTCTGGGACTTTTAACTAAAAAGTCCTTTTGATTTCAGAGCAGCTGCTCTTTTTTTTTTTTTTTTTTTTTTTTTTTGCATTATATATATTTCAAATGTTTTCCCCTTTGGAAAGCATTTATTCCATTCCCCCTCCCACCGCCACTATTAGGGTGCTCCCCCACCCACCCACCCACTCCCACCTTCCCTTCCTTACATTCCCCTACACTGGGACATCTAAAAGTCTCAGGACCAAGGGCTTCTCCTCCTACTGATGGCCAACAAGGCCCTCCTCTGCCACATATGTGGCCAGCACCATGGGTCCCTCCATGTGTATTCTTTGGTTGGTGGTCCAGTATCCGGGAGCTCCAAGAGATCTGGACTGTTGCACTGTTGTTCCCTCCATGGGGCTGCAAACCCCCTCAGCTCCTTCAGTACCTTCTCCAACTCCTCCATCTGGGACCCCACACTTGGTCCAACGGTTGGCTGTAAGCATCCATCCCTGTATTTGTCAGGCTCTGTCTGAGCCTCTCTGGAGACAGCATATCATGCTTCCATCAGCAAGCACTTCCGAGCATCCACAGTAACGGCCTGGTTGCTGAGCAGTGGTGGTGCACGCCTTTAATCCCAGCACTTGGGAAGCAGAGAAAGTCGGATTTCTGAGTTCGAGGCCAGCCTGGTCTATAGAGTGAGTTCCAGGACAGCCAGGGCTATACAGAGAAACCCTGTCTCAGAAAAAAAAAAAAAGTCCAGGTTTGGTGGCTATATATGGGATGGATCCCCAGGTGAGGCAGTCTCTGGATGGCCTTTCCTTGAGTCTCTGCTCCACACTTTGTCTCAATATTTCCCGCTATGAGCATTTTGTTCACCCTTCTAAGAAACACTGAAGCATCCACATTTTGGTCTTCCTTCTTCTTAGGCTTCATATGGTCTGTGAATTGAATCTTGGGTATTCTGAACTTTTGGGCTAATATCCACTTATCAGTGAGTACATACCTTGTTTGTTCGTTTGTGACTGTGTTACCTCACTCAGGATGATACTTTCAAGTTCCACCCATTTGTCTGCGAATTTCTTGAAGTCATTGTTTTTAATAGCTGAATAGTATTCCATTGTGTAAATATACCACATTTCAATAGGATAAAATGGCAACCAACAGATTGGGAAAAGATCTTTACCAATCCTACGTCCGATAGAGGGTTAATATCCAGTATATACAAAGAACTCAAGAAGTTAGACTACAAAGAACCAAATAACCCTATTAAAAAATAAGGAACAGAGCTAAACCGAGAATTCTCAACTGAGGAAACTTGAAGGGCTGAGAAGCATCTAAAGAAATGTTCAACATCCTTAGTCATCAGAGAAATGCAAATCAAAACAACCCTAAGATTCCACCTCACACCAGTCAGAATGGATAAGATCAAAAACTCAGGTGACAGCAGATGCTGGGGAGGATGTGGAGAAAGAGGAACACTCCTCCATTGCTGGTGAGAATGCAAGCTGACACAACCTTTCTGGAAATCAGTTTGGTAGACCCTCAGGAAATTGGACGTAATATTACCTGAGAACCCAGCTGTTCCACTCCTGGGCATATGCCCAGAAGATGCTCCAACATGTAATAAAGACTGTGTTCATAGCAGCCATATTTATAATAGCCAGAAACTGGAAACAACCCAGATGTCCCTCAACAGAAGAATGGATACAAAGAAGCTGCTCTTATCCATGGTGAAGGACCCTTATCCTCAGCCCCTGATTTGTTAATCTTTTTGAGAATAATTGAAACTTCTTTATTCAAAATATAGGCTGCTTGGAGTTTTTGTTATTATTTATTATCATTATTGCTTTTGAATAAAGTTATATGAGAGTTCATAAATAGCTTGGATGTTTCTCATTTCCTAAATATTTAGAATTAATTAAGAATAATTGGGTCATCATCTAAAATTTGTGTTCTTTGACTTTGATGATTGTTTGATTAAAAATTTAAAATTTTAAGGTTAATTATTCATTTTAGCTCTTATTTTATCATGAACCAATTTGGGGAAACTAACTAATATTTAAAAGATATAAATTTTATCAGTTCAAAAAATAAGTATTTATAATACTTATTTTTAATTTAAAAAATTCTGTGGGTGATTAGGTCTCTGTCTTTCCCCCTAGTCTTGTATGTTTTAGTTTTCCTTTTCTTTTCTTTTCTTTCTTTCTTTTTTTGTTTTTGTTTTTTGTTTGTTTGTTTGTTTGTTTGTTTTTGTTTTTCGAGACAGGGTTTCTCTGTGTTTCCCTGGCTGTCCTGGAACTCACTCTGTACACCAGGCTGGCCTCGAACTCAGAAATCCTCCTGCCTCTGCCTCCCCAGTGCTGGGATTAAAGGCGTGTGCCACCACTGCCCAGTTTACCTTTTCTTTTCAATATTAACTAGTTTTGCTAAAAACTCGACCATTTTCTTAGTATTTTAAAGCTGCCGTTCATTTGCTGATGCCACTTTCTTCATTTATGTTTTATT
Source organism: Rhynchomys soricoides (assembly GCA_019843965.1). Classification (NCBI taxonomy): domain Eukaryota; kingdom Metazoa; phylum Chordata; class Mammalia; order Rodentia; family Muridae; genus Rhynchomys; species Rhynchomys soricoides. Next base: position 1,211,453 of record JADRCH010007366.1, read on the forward strand.
GATATATGATCCTAGACTGTTATTATAACCTTTATAGTTTATTTTATTTTTTAGGTTATTTCTGGCTGTCCTAGAACTTACTATGTATACCAGGCTCACCTCAAACTTATAGAGATCTGCATGCCTCTGCCTCCTAACTACTGATAGTAAAGGTGTACACCAACATGAAGTTCGATTTGTTATTTTTTTTTTTTTGTTTTAGAGTAAATCCATAGCTTATGTATTTTCAGTCTTTTAAAAAATTGTTTGGAGTTAGTTCTACATTTTGGCCCTTACTTCCTCAGTTGATTTAAGTACTTTAACTATGGGATGACTTTTAGGAAGTTTTCCTTTCCTTTGCCTATGTGGGTAAACATGTGTAAACACATGTGTGTGCATGTGCATGTGGTGGCTAAATGTTAACCTTGAATGTTGTTCTTAGGGAGTCTTTGATCTTGTTTTGTTGAGAAAGGTTGTCCCCCACCCCCACCCCCTGAGCCGGGCTCTAGCTGCATAGCCCTGGTTGGCTGTAGCTCACTATGTACTCCAGGATGACACTGAACTTCCAGAGATCTACCTACTTCTGTCCCTAAATGCTGGGATTAAAGGACTGCACCAACATCCTTAGCTTGAGACAGGGTTTCTAGAATTAGAGGTCTCTGCTACCATTCACAGTCTAGACCTGTTTTTGAGTAATCAGTTTAACTTAATTTTTGTATATACTAGGTTGTGATTATATGTTTTCAACTTTTACATATTCTATCTAACTATTTGGAATTTGCTTTTGTTTGTTATCATTGTTTTATTCACCTTTTCTAATTTTGACTAGTTTAAATTTATATAATAATAATAATAATCATCATCATCATTATTATTATTACTGTGTTTTGTTGAGGTTATTGATTAAATGTATGCTGTTTTAGAAAATATTTAAAAACCCCTAATTTGTTTTTGAAACATCATGTTTTAGCAACTAGCCACAGCAGTGGTGTTCAAATCTGTACCCTGTCATTTACATTCTATAACTATAAGGAAAGATTTTCCTGAATTTCCAAAATTCAAAGGATGATAATGGCAGGGTGTTTATAGTGGTGGTGATGAGGACATTTAATTCATAGGCATTTTTGTTAGGATAAAATACATTGTTACATGCAAAACATTTAATGAAGTATATAGCACACAATAAATATGGGCCAACGTTATGTTATTATGATTAATGTTCACTTATTGCTATTTTGTACATGTGTGTGTGTGTGTATGTGTGTGTCTGTTTTCTTGTGTGTTGGTGCGTCTGAAGACATGAGGTTGACATAGGTCTTCTTTAATCACTCTCCACACTAGTTTTTGAAGCAGTGTGGCTGACCAGAGATGCCTTAGAATCCCCCTGTCTCTGTCTCCCCTGCCCTGGGATTACAGACACTCATCACCATGCTTGAGGTATATGTGGATTCTGGTGCTTGAACTTAAGTTCTCAGGCCATGGCACAAACACTTTTCCAACTGAGCCATCTCCCCGTAATGAATTGGCATATTGTCTTGTGCTCTTTGAACTCACTGAGAAGCAAGACTGGCAGCCTCCCCCATTGGTCTCTCTATTTCAAGCCCAAGCATGTTCGTTTTAGAGTATCCTCCACAGTTCCTTGTATTACGTAGGCTGGTCCCAGAAATTCTGTGACCAGGAGAGAAAAGAAAAGCAAAGCAACTTAGTAGTAAAACTATTCTGTCCTTGAAAACAGCTACAATTCAACCATTTCCAATAGAGGCTGCTATTATTTCTGCCTCATGATATAAAAATGCCTGTAGTGGGCATGTGAAACCTAAGTTCAGCCATGGAAAACACACATACATGGAAATGGCAGAGAGGACTCTGTACCAGAAACTCAATGGGGATACTCTAGCTGACAGCCTCAACTTCCCCAGTGAGTTTCTGCTGGATGATTATAAGTACCCATTATAGTGTTATTTGTCTGCTGCTATTTGTTCTTATGCTTGGAAGTCTCATGCAAGAGAAGATTCTGCTAAGCATAGAACAGTCTCTAAATTGCAAACTCCTGCTGGCTGCTTCCATAAAGCTTTCCCAGTCAATTTCTGCTGGATGTTTGTAAGTGGGGTTCAGTGATGTGTTTGTTTGTTCTCCCAATAGAGCTACTCCAGCCATCTCTACTGGATGTTGTGAACTCCCAGTTTGATGAAGCCTTACTATAAAACTTTGCTGCTTCTCTCTATCTGGTACTCACTACCTATTCTTTAACTTCTTCTTACTAACACTTATTAAACTCACTCATCCAAAACAAAAAGAATAGCTATTTGAGATAATTATATATGCCATACAACATATTCCCCAGCCATAAAAGTTTTATTTATTAAGAAAAAACAAGTTATTTTTAGAGTAATCAACATGTTATATCAATTTTAGAATTTATCCAAGTTGCTTCCTTTTTATGAATCCCAAGATTTTTTTTTCTTTTTGAGTGATAATTGGGTTGCTTATGAAATCAGGTTGAAAATATTTCAATCCAGTCTTTAAAATAAAGCCTTGTCTTTTGCTGAAAAATAACTGTTGCTCTCTGTAACTTGCTTTATGTAGCTTTCAAAATTACCTTATAATTTTTCTTGTTTCAGTGAATATGTAACAATTTATTCTTCTAAATAATTTTCATTATTCACCTGAGGGTGCCTATGTTTTTCCAGTTCTGGAAAGTTCTCAATTATTTTGTTTTAGAAAAAAATTTCTGTAACACACTGGCCTCAAACTTGCTATGTAGTGGAAGATGACTTTGAAGGGACAGGATACACCACCTTTCCCACTTTATTTGGTGCTGAGAACTGAAATCAGGGTTTCCTATATGCTAGGCAATCATTCTACCAACTGAGCTACATATACAGTTCATACTCTTATTTTGTAAGTGATCAAAATATGTGTTCTCATGTAATTATATCTATTTCTTCTTAGGGAAACATTCTGATCTTGTGTTAGTTTTTTTCAGCCTATTTGTAATACTCTTAAATGCTTATATTTTGAAAGACTTCCTTATTTTTGTTGACTTTCAGTGTATTCATCCTTTAATTTATCCTATCAATTTTTTTTTTACTTTAATGATATTTTAACTTAATTTTTGCTTGAGTGCATGAATGTATATGAGTGAGCATGTTTGTGTGAGCATGGGCTGATGCCACATGAGGACATTGGACATTGTGTTCTATCACTCCCTGCCTTTTTCCTTCAAGACAGGGTTTCTCCCTGAACTTAGACATGCCTGATTTCCTAGTTATGACCCTGTGTCTACTCTCTGTGTCTGCCTACCCAAGCACTGGTATTACAGAACTGCATTTCTGCACCATTTTGACTTGAAGGCTAGGGATCTGAACTCAGGTCCTCATGACTGCAAGAACAAGTGCTACTACCTACTTACCCATCTCGCTAATACCTTGATGACATTTTTAATTGAATCACTATTTAAAACTGCTTTCCTGTTATTTCAATTGTTACATTGCTTTATGATTTTATTGTCACTAATAGGATTTATCCTTATTTTGGACTCTTTGAGCATCCCAAATCTATTTATATTGTTGAATTTTTTCATGTTATTGTTCATGTTAAATTAATCATAGTGAATTCCTATTATGTTGGTTAATTTTATAATCTATCTTGGCATTATATTTTTCTGTGGGCTAGAAAGTGTTCTTCAAACTCATTTCTAATGTTTTCTAATTGGATTTTAGCTTAAACATGCCCTCCTTCACAGTTTATCCTTCTGTGTTTTAGTGATTGTGTGGGTATTTTCAATTAATACTGATTACACTCAACAGGCACACAGATGAATTCAGTTTCTTTGGTATAACTTAAAAATAATGTAACAGGCTTCCAGTTTCCATCTGTGCTGGGAGACTTCTGCCTGGGCCACCAGGGATCCATAGCTAAATAGCGGTGGGAGAAAGCGAGCCTCTCAGGAGATGGGAGGACATAAGAGGAACAACAGAGCTCAGAATGACTCACCCGGAATCCTTGGGACAAAGAGACTGAGGAACAGCCTGGGACAGGAGCCATACAGTTTGCATCTGTGGAGGGAGACCTATTACTGGGCCACCAGGGCTTCATACTCAAATAGTGCCAGGAAAGACCTGGTATCCCAGGAGTGCCAACACACCTTCAAGCACAGGCAAGACCACCACTTATGTTCAAATTCACTGGATCAACAGGGACACTTGCAGATCCATCAGGACACAGGAACCAAGGGACAGCTGGGGACTGAATCCTTCTGGTTTCTGTCTGCATCCCAGAGCTGACCCTGTACCACAGCTCTCCAACCCCAAATTCCTCTCAGAGAGAACTGGTCTTCAAGGAGTATTGACACCTAGGCTTACAGCAAAGACAAGCCACTTCAGAGAGAGTAAGACTCACTAACACCAGAGATTACCAGGTGGCAAGAACATAAGTAACAAAAACCAAGATTACTGGGCATCATCAGAACCCAGCTCTCTCACCATAGCAAACCCTGGATACCCAACACACCAGAAAAACAAGACTCAGATTTAAAATCATATCACATGATGATTATAGAATATGTTAAGAAGGAAATAAATAACTCCCTTGAAGAAATACAATAGAACACAGGTAAACAACTAGAAGTCCTTAAAGAGGAAACACAAAATCACTCAAAGAATTAAAGGAAAACACAATCAAACAGGCAGAATTACAGGAAAATACAATCAAACAGATGAAGGAAATGAACAAAACCATCCAGGAACTAAAAATTGAAATAGAAACAATAAAGAAATCAGAAAGAGACAACCCTGGAGTTAGAAAACCTAGGAAAGAGATCAGGAGTCATAGATGCCAGCATCACCAACAGAATACAAGAGATGGAAGAAAGAATCTCAGGTTTTGAATATTCCATAGATAACATTGATACAACAGTCAAAGAAACGCAAAATGCAAAAAAGTTCCTAACCCAAAACATCTAGGATATCCAGGATACAACGAGAAGACAGAACCTCAGTATAATAGGTATAGAAGAGAGTGAAGATTCCCAAATTAAAGGACCAGTAAATATCTTCAACAAAATTATAGAAGAAAACTTCCATAACCTAAAGAAAGAGATGAACATAAATATACAAGAAGCCTATAGAACTACAAATAGATTGGACCAGAAAAAAATTACTCCCATCACCTTACAGTCATAACACCAAATACACAAAATGAGGAAAGAATATTAAAAGCACTAAGGGAAAAAGATCCTAGAGAGATCTCATACAGACCTTAGGAGGACACAAATGCCAGCCCAGGCTGCTATACCCAGCAAAACTCTCAATTATCATAGATGGTGAAACCAAAATATTCTATAACAAAACCAAATTTGCACAGTATGTTTCCACAAATCCAGCACTACAAAGAATAATAGATGGAAATCACGAACCCAAGGAGGGAAACTACACCCTAGAAAAAGCAAGAAAGTAATATTTCAACAAACTCAAAGAAGATATCTACACAAACATAAAAATTACATCAAAAATAACAGGAAGCAACAATCACTATTCCTTAATATCTCTCAACATCAATGGACTCAGTTCCCTAATAATAAGACATAAACTGAGACTGGATCCATAAACAGGACCCAACATTTTACTGCCTCCAGGAAATGCACCTCTGTGTTAAGGACAAACTATACCTTAGAGTAAAGGGCTGAAAAACAATTCTCCAGGCAAATGGTTTGAAGAAACAGGCTGGAGTAGCCATTCTAATATCAGATAAAATCAACTTTCAACCAAAAGTCATCAAAAAAGATAAGAAGGGACACTTCATAGTCATCAAAGGAAAAATCTACCAAGAAGAACTCTCAATTCTGAACATCTATGCCCCGAATGCAAGGGCTCCCACATTCATAAAAGAAACTTTACTAAAGCTCAAAACACACATTGCACCTCACACAATAATAGTGGGAGACTTCAACATCCCACTATCATCAATGGACAGATCTTGCAAACACAAACTAAACAGAGACACAATGAAACTTACAGACGTTATGACCCAAATGGATTTAACAGATATCTATAGAACATTTCGTCTCAATCAAAAGAAAATACCTTCTTCTCAGCACCTCATGGAACCTTCTCCAAATTGATCATATAATTGGTCACAAAACAAACCTCAACAGATATAAGAAGATTGAAATAATCCCATGCCTCCTATCAGATCACTATGGAATAAGGCTGATCTTCAATGGCAACAACAACAAAAACAGAGAGCCCAAATACACATGGAAGCTGAACAACGCTCTACTCAATGATAATTTGGTCAAGGAAGAAATAAAGAAATAAAGAAAGAAATTAAAGAATTCCTCGAATTTAATTAAAATGAAAGTACAACATATCCAAAACGATGGGACACAATGAAAGCAATGTTAAGAGGAAAACTCATATCTCTGAATGCCTCCACAAAGAAACTGGAGAGAGCATATACTAGCAGCTTAACAGCACACCTGAAAGTTCTAGAACAAAAGAAGATAATACACCCAAGAGGAGTAAAAGGCAGGAAATAATCAAACTCAGGGATGAAATCAACCGAGTAGGAACTAAAAGAACTATACAAAGGATCAACAAAACCAGGAACTGGTTCTTTGAGAAAATCAACAAGATAGATAAACCCTTAGCCAGACTAACCAGAGGGCACAGAGACAGTATGCAAATTAGCAAAATTAGAAATGAAAAGGGAGATTTAACAACAGGTTCTGAGGAAATTCAAAAAATCATCAGATCCTACTACAAAAACCTATACGTAACAAAATTGGAAAATCTGGAGGAAATGGACAATTTTCTAGACAGATACCAAATATCAACGTTAAGTCAGGATCAGATAAGCCATCTAAATAGTCCCATAACCCCTAAGGAAATAGTAGCAGTCATTAAAAATCTCCCAACCAAAAATACCCCAGGACCAGATTGGTTTAGTGAAGAATTCTATCAGAAGGTCTGATATTATTACACAAAATAGAAACAGAAGGAACACTACCCAATTCATTCTATGAGGCCACAGTTACACTGATACCAAAACCTCACAAAGACCCAACAATAAAAGAAAACTTCATACCAATTTCCCTTATATATTCATATTGATGCAAAAATACTCAATAAAATTCTCGCAACCTGAATCCAAGAACACATCAAAACAATCATTCACCATGATCAAGTAGGCTTCATCCCAGAGATGCAGGGATGGTTGCATTGATGGAAATCCATCAATGTAATCTACTATATAAACAAACTCAAAGTAAAAAAACCACATTGTCATTTCATTAGACACTGAAAAGGCATTAGAGAAAATTCAACATGCCTTCATAAAAGTCTTGGAAAGATCATGAATTCAAGGAGCATACCTAAACATAGTAAAAGCAGTATACAGCAAACCAGTGGCCAACATCAAACTAAATGGAGAGAAACCTGAAGCAACCCCACTAAAATCAAGGACTAGACAAGGCTGCACTCTCTCTCCTTATCTACTCAATATAGTACTTGAAGTTCTAGCTAGAGCAATTAGACAACAAAAGGAGGTCAAAGGGATACAAAATGAAAAGGAAGAAATCAAAATATCACTATTTGCAGACAATGTCTTAGTAAGGGTTTCTATTCCTGCACAAACATCATGACCAAGATGCAAGTTAGGGAGGAAAGGGTTTATTGACCTTACACTTCCATGCTGCTGTTAATCACAAAAGGAAGTAAGGACTGGAACTATCGCAGGCCAAGGAGCAAGAGCTGTTGCAGAAGCCATGGAGGAATGCTGCTTACTGGATTGTTTGCTTACTTCTCCTGGTTTGCTTAGCCTGGGTTTTTTATATAACTCAAGACTACCAGCCCACAGATGGTACCACCCACAAGAGACCCTCTGCCCTTGGTCACTAATTGAGAAAATGCTTTAAACCTGGATCTTTTAGAGGCATTCTTAACTGAAGCTCCTTTCTCTGTGATAACTCCAGCTTGTGTCAAGTTGACACACAAAACTAGCCAGTACAGATGATATGATGGTATACTTAAGTGATCTGAAAAACTATACCTGAGATCTGCTACAGCAGATAAACAAATTCAGCAAAGTGGTTGGGTACAAAATTAACTCATGCAAATCCTTCCTATACTTGAAGGATAAACAGGCTGAGGAAGAAATTAGGGAAATGACACCATTCACAATAGTCACAAACAACATAAAGTATCTGGGTATGACTCTAACCAAACAATTGAAAGATCTGTATGACAAGAACTTCAAGTCTCTGAAGAAAGAAATTGAAGACCTCAGAAGATGGAAAGATCTCCCATGCTCATGGATTGGCAGGATTAATATAGTTAAAATGGCCATCCTGCCATAAGCAATCTACAGATTCAATGCAATCCCCATCAAAATTCCAACCCCATTCTTCATAGACATAGAAAGAGCAATTCTCAAATTTATATGAAATAACAAAAAACCCAGGATAGCAGAAACTTCTAAATAATAAAGGAACTTCTGGGGGAATCAGCCTCCCTGACCTCAAGCTGTACTACAAAGCAGTCGTGATAAAAACTTCATGGTATTGGTATAGAGACAGGCAGGTTGATCAATGAAATAGAATTGAAGACCCAGAAATGAACCCACACACTTATGGTCACTTGATCTTTGACAAAGGAGCTAAAACCATCCAGTGGAAAAAAAGACAGTATTTTCAACAAATGGTGCTGGTTCAACTGGTGGTCAACATGTAGAAGAATGCGAATTGATACATTCCTATCTCCTTGTACAAAGCTCAAGTCCAAGTGGATCAAGGACCTCCACATAAAACCAGAGACAGTGAATCTAATAGAAGAGAGAGTGGGGAAAATTCTCAAACACATGGGCACAGGGGAAAAGTTCCTGAACAGAACACCAATGGTTTGTGCTCTAAGATCAAGAATCGACAAATGGGAACTCATGAAATTGCAAAGTTTCTGTAAGGCAAAGGACACTGTAAATAGGACATAATGGCAACCTACAGATTGGGAAAAGATCTTTTCCAATCCTATGTTTGATAGAGGGCTAATATCCAATATATACAAAAAACTCAAGAAGTTAGATTCCAGAGATGCAAATAACTCTATCAAAACATGGGGAACAGAGCTAAACAGAGACTTCTCATCTGAGGAAACTTGTAGGGCTGAGAAGCACCTAAAGAAATGTTCAACACCCTTAGTCATAAGGGAACTGCAAATCAAAATCACCCTGAGATTCCACCTCACACCAGCCAGAATGACTAAGATTAAAATCTCAGGTGACAGCAGTTGCTGGGGAGGATGTGGAGAAAGAGGAACACTCCTCCATTGTTGGTAGGGTTGCAAACTGATACAACCTCTCTGGAAACCAGTTTGGCGGACCCTCAGAAAAATGAACATACAATAGCTGAGGAATAGCTGAGGACCCAGCTATTCCACTCCTGGGAATATACCCAGAAGATGCTCCAATATGTAATAAAGACACATGCTCCACTATGTTCATAGCAGACATATTTATAATAGCCAGAAGCTGGAAACAACCCAGATGTCCCTCAACAGGGGAATGGATACAGAAAATGTGGTACATTTACCCAATGGAATACTATTCAGCTATTAAAAACAATGACTTCAAGAAATTCGCAAGCAAATGGATGGAACTTGAAAATATCATCCTGAACGAGGTAACTCAGTTACAAAAGAATGAACATGGTATGTACTCACTGATAAGTGTTTATTAGCCCAAACGTTCAGAATAGCCAAGAGTCACTTCATAGCAACCATTGGGCTGAGTGTGAGTTCCCAGATGGCGGAATTGGAGAAGGGACTGAAGGAGCTGTTGAAGTTGGGAGCCCCATAGATTGAGCAATTGTGTCCACTGGCTTGACCTCCTGATGCTCTCAGAGATTTGATCACCAACCTAATAATACACATGGAGGGACCCACTGTGCTGGCTTCATATGCGGCAGAGCAGGGACTTTTTAGCCATCAGAGGGAAGAGAGGCCCTTATGCCTAAAGGTGTTAGATGCTGCAGTATAGGAGAATGCCTAGGAGGGAAGAGGAAAGTGGGTGGGTGGGTGGGTGGGGGAATACCCTCATAGAGGCAGGGGGTTGGGGGAGGGCATAGGGAGGTTCCAAAGGTGAGATCTGAATAGGGTGAAACACTTGAAATGTAAATAAAGTATCAAAAAAGAAAAAGAATTAATGTAACAGAATAGAATGGCAAATACATTTCTTACTAGATTAGCACACTAACTTTATAAGAGGGATCTCTCACTATATTTAGGGTATATAATGTATGGGGAAGTTGAGGTGGGAGGATTGTGAGTTCAAAGTTAGTTTGGGTTACATAACAAATCCACCTTTTAAAAATCTTTTTATCTGTTTGATTTCGAGACAAGGTCTCATCATGTAGTCCTGACTATTTTGGAATTTGATGTACAGACCAGTCTGTCCTCAAACTCACAGAGGTCTGTCTATCTCTGTCTTCCAAGCACTGGGATTAAGGAGTGTGCCACCATGCCTGCCTTTTTATTTTCTTTTTTAAAGGAAGAAGGAAGGAAAAGAAAATACAATAAAATATGTAAAAATAAAAACATAAAATATCAATATAAAGAATAACAGCATCCTTATTAACCATCACTTCTATAAGAGATCAACAATAGTTTACACTCTGCTCTTTTTGATATGGCTGTGGATTAAGCCCAGTGCTTCATGCATGCTAGACAAATTTATAGAATACAATAAAGGCTGTTCTAAGAAGCAAGTTCATAGAACTAACTGCCTACGTAAGAAAAGAAACTGGAGAGATCTCATGTTAGAAACTTAACAGCACACCTGGAAGCTCTAGATCAAACACAAGAAATCACACCCTTAAGGGTTAGATGGAAAGAAATAATAAAACTGAGTGCTGAGTGAATAAATAGAAACAAAAAGAACAATACAAAGAATCAATGAAAACAAAAAGTTGGTTCTTTGAGAAAATCAACAACGTAGACAAACCCTTACCCAACTAACTAAAAACCAGAGAGAGAGAGAGAGAGAGAGAGAGAGAGAGAGAGAGAGCGAGAGTGTGTGTGTGTGTGTGTGTGTGTGTGTGAGAGAGAGAGAGAGAGAGAGAGAGAGAGAGAGAGAATATCTATATTAACAAAATCTAAAATGAAAAGGGGACACATAACAACAGGCACTGAGAAAATTCAGAAAATCACAAGGACATACTTTAAAATCCTATACTCCACCAAATTGGAAAATCTAAAGGAAATAAAATAAATTTTTTGATAAATACCACTTTACATTTAAATCTTATCAGATAATCAATTTAAACAGACCTATAACTCCTAAGGAAATAGAAACTATCATTAAAATCTCCCAACCAAACAAGCCAAGAGCTGGATGCTTTTAGCACAGAATTCTCCTGAACTTTCAAAGAAGAGTTAATGCCAATATTCCTGAAACTATTCCAGAAAATAGAAAGAAAAGCAATGCTACCCACCTAAAATACATAAAGATTCAATAAAGAAAGAGAATTACAGACCAATTTCTCCATGAACATAGATGCAAAAATACTCAATAAAATATTTGGAAACTGAATCAAAAGACACATAAAAAAGATCATCCACAATGATAAAGTAGATTTCATCTCAGAGATTCAGGGATGGTTCAATATATGATATATATGTATGTATTATGTATATACATACATTCGTACAAACTGGGAAAAAAAAGTATATGATCATCTCATTAGATGATGAAAAAGCCTTTGACAAAATCCAACACCCCTTCATGATAAAGGTCTTGGAGAGATTAGGGATCAGGGATCTCTCTTATTAGGATTATTAGATTATTATATTTTTATGATTAGATACCCATTTATAATACCAGCAACATACAGCAAGCCAATACCCAAAATCAAATTAAATAAAGAGAAAGTTAAAGTAATTCCATTAAAATCAGGGACAAGACAAGGCTGCCCACTCTCTCCCTATCTATTCAATATAGTACTTGAAGTTCTCGCTAGAGCATTAGGCAACTGAAGGAGACCAAGGGGATACAAATTGGAAAGGAAGGAACAAAGTATCTTTATTTGCAGATAATAATGTACATAAATGACCCCAAAATTCTATCTGGGAGATCCTACAGCTGATAAACACTTTCAACAAAGTAGCTGGATACAAAATTAACTCTACATAACCCACTAGCCCTTCTATACACAAATGAAAAATGAACTAAGAACTAATAGTGAAATTAGGGAAACAATCCCTTTCACAATGGCCTCAAGTAAAACAAAACATTTTGAAGTACACTTACCAAACAAAGGAAAGACTAGTATGATACAAACGTCAAAGATTTGAAGAAATAAACTGAAGATATCAGAAGATGGAAATGTCTTCCATGCATATGGATCAGTGAGATTAACATAGTGAAAATGGTCATCTTACCAATATCAATCTACAGATTCAATGCAATACCCATCAAAATCCCAACAGTTCTTCACAAATCCTGAAAGGACTATTTTCAGCTTCATATAGAAACAACAACAACAAATAATAGCAAACAAAGAAACAAAAACAAATAACTAAAATGACCCTGAATAATAAAAAGAGCTGCTAGAGATCTCACCATTTCCTATATGAAGCTGTGCTAAAATGCTATAGAAATAAAAACCACATGGCATTGGTATAAAAACAGATATATTAATCAATACAATTGAATCAAATATTCACCCACACAAAAATTCACATGTCAATCGACATCTGATTTTTTATAAAGCCAGAAAGATACAATGAAAACAAAAGACAGCATCTTCATCAAATGGTGCTGGTGAAACTGGATATCTGTTGGTAGAATAATGCATATAGATCCATACTTATTATCCTGCATAAAACTCAACTCCAATTTTGTTCAATGACTTCAACATATAACCATATACACTGAACCTGATGGAAGAGGAAGTGGGAGGATAACTATAATCACAGGAGAAGACTTTTTGAACAGAACACCAATAACACCTGTACTAAGATCAACAATTATTAAATTGGACCTCATGAAAGTGAAAAGCAAAGAATATCATCAATTGGATAAAGTGACAGCCTACAGTATGAAAAAGATTGTTCCCAACTACACATTCAATTTATGTCTAATATCCAAATATATAAAGAACTCAAGAAACTAGCTGTAAAGAAGAAAAAATAACCTAATTATAAATGGGGCACAGATCTAAGCAGAGTATTCTCAATAGAAGAATCTCAAATGACTGAGAAATACTTAAGGATATGTTCAATATCTTTCGTCCTCAGGGAATACAAATCAATCTTACCCCTGTCAGAATGGCTAAGATTAATAACACAAATGGCAGTTCGTACTGGTGAGGATGTGGAGTAAGGAAAACACTCCTCCATTGCTGGTGAGAGTACAAACTTCTCCAGCCACTATGGAAATCAGCATGGTGGTTCCTCAGAAAGATAGGAATTGATCTACCTCAAGATCCAGCTATACTCTTCTTGAGCATATACCCAAATGAAGCTCCATCCTACCAGAAGGACACTTGCTCAACCTTGTTCATTGCTGTTTTATTCATAATAGCCAAGAATTGAAAACGACCTACATGTCCTTCAATAGTAATTGTTAAAGAAAATGTGGTACATTTACACAATAGAGTATTACTCCTGTTCCTTTCTCATGAAGGACAAAAATGAAGTGGATCCAAATATAAAGGTAGGTAGGGGAAACTGAGAGTAGTAGAGAGAAGGGAACTGTAATCAAGATATACTATATGAGAAAATATTTTATTTTCAATAAAAGGAAAAAAAAAAAAGAAAAGCATGTGGAATGCAAAATTAAATTAATTTTGGTTTAAAGTAACCAAAAATAACTGAGTTATAATCTAAAAGAACACAAAAGAAATAATAAAACAAAATAACTAAGTATGCTTATGCTCTGAATGCACTGCTTGCTTTACATATTGGGAATAGAGAAACATTAAATAAATATTTGTCTCATGGGGTTGGTAATTTCTTCACACAATAAAATATCATATACTTTCTTATCAGTAATTATGACACCAAATCACCAATTAAGCCTAGTAATATTTTAAATCTTTCCACTTACTACCAGATGTACAAGGTTTGTAACAAATTCTCTCACTTTACTGTCACCCTCAAAATGCATACTATTTGTTTTATTAATTTTGATGGGTTATTTTTAGCTTAAGTGGCAATAAATACATATGAATAAAAATAAACCATCACAAATTTTGTATTTGTAAGTTAGTTATTTGCTCATCATTGAAAAGTCAGCTACCAGCCTCCCAGATTTATAATTTCTACATTACACAGAATATCTTACTTTATTGAAATATTCTACAATAAAGTGAAAATTGAAATGCTAAATTAGCAAGCATTTACAGTGTTTTCCTTTTGACTATATAAGAATTATCTTTTCCATCTTTCCCTCTCTAACTCATTGAATTCTTTGGGCCTCAATCCAGCTAGGATGTCGTCAATTAACATAACAGAGATAGACTTGAGTAGTTTGAATAAATCTTGTACAGTTCTTTTTAAATGAGTCACAGATCATTTAATCATGAAACCTCTATTAAAAGGTATATAACATGGATTCATAAACAAAGAAATTGAATAAGAAGTGCCAGAATACATAGTACATAGTTGAAAGAAAGAAGATTTGTGGTATTTCAAGAATACCTGTGTATGTACACTTTTATACGCACTTATATTTACACACATGTATATGTATACATGCATGCAATTATATGTGTGCTAGATCCCCATTCATTGAATTTTTCCTGAGTCATAGTTTAAAACATTTATCTACAGTAGTTTTCCTTAGAGTGTAGTCTGATGTGGTTGTTTAAAACAGATAGCTGCTAGACATCAGGGGGAGGAGAGGCCCTTGGGCCTGAGGGTGTTTGATTCCCCAGTATAGGAGAATGCCAAGGAGGGAAGATGAGAGTGGATGGGTGGGTGGATAGGTGGGGGAATACTCCCATAAAGACATGGGAGGGGGGAGGGAATAGGGAGGTTCCAAAGGGGAGATCTGGAAAGGGGAAAACATTTGTAATGTAAATAAAGTAAAAAATAAATAAATAAATAAAACAAAACAGCTGAGTTCCATCTCAGAGCTTTTGAGAGGAGCAGTTAAATCTGTACCACTAATCCTTGCTACAGTGCTAACGAGGAAGGGCTACACTCAAGAATAAATCAAAATCCCTACAGGTTGGAACACATTTTTTTTTTTCTGAGACAGAGTCTCATTACACTGTCCAGGTCAGCCTTGAGCTGGTAATCTTTCTGCTTCAGTTGCCTGAGTTGATGTGTCTGCAATTTGCAGGGAGTCACAGCTTTTCAGTGGTTTCTATAAACAGGCACCTGGAGTTATTATAGTCAAATATAAAAGAGAGGGAAGAATTTATATTTACTTCATTTCTCATTCCATCTATGACATTATTTTCTAGATTTTACTGTCCATCTGAATAACCTTGAGAACTCATTAAAATGTGGATTACTGGACCTCCATCCACAGAGTCTCTGACTTAGTGGATTTAGGATGGGGGTTCTAGAATTCACATACTTAAAAATTTCCACATAAGACTGATTCTGCTAGTCTTTGAACATTTTCAGAACTAAAGACACGAACTAGAATTTATTCCAGGCAAGTAAAGGTGGTTTCCAAGAATCCATCTTGTTTTTCCTAGCACTAGAGATAGAATCCAGGCATCATGTACCCTAGGCAACCACTCTGTCACTAAGCTCTGTATTTAATAATGTAATGATTGACAAAATGTCTTTTATTTTGCTGTATTTTCTTCTACAACTTATATTTTTGTGTGCTCTGTGTTCCTTTGTTTCTCTGTTGCTACCTTCCTTTGTGTTAAATGAGATATGTTGTACTGTTTTCAGTAATTTCACACACACACACACACACACACACACACACACATAATTTTAGTGGCTTATTTAAGTTTTAGTTTATCAATAAACCCAAGTCATAATAATCTAGTACAAGCTCACTATAAACTTCAATATTACATTAAAACTTGGCTCATATATATTGCCATTTCCCCTCTTTATGTTGTTGTCACAATACCCATCGTGTTAGAATTTTATATATTGCATCATGAGTTCTCTGTCCTTTTAATCATATAAGAGAAAAACAATAATGATGAAAATCGAATTAATACTGCTTTTATATTTAGCCATTGGCAGCTACGTTTACCAATGCTCTTTATTTCTTTAACTGAATTCTAAGTATTTTTTAAAGATTTATTTGTTTCATGTATATGCGTGCTCTGTCAGCATGTTAAAAAAGGGCATCAGATCCCATTACAAATGGCTGTGAGCCACCATGTAGTTGCTGAGGATTGATCTCAGGACCTCTGGATAATCAGCCAATGCTGTTAACTACTGAGCCATCTCTCCAGCCCCAAAGTATCTTTTATTTTTTAATCCTGAAGGCTACCTTTGACATTTACTTAGTATGGATCACCTTTTGAAAACTCAGTTTATGTTAATCTGGGAATGTCCAGAATCATGGATGGAAAGAATCATAAATTCATAAATATATAAATACATTTTAAATATATGAAGAAATAAGAAAGAATAAAATCTCTGCCTCGATCCAAGGCTCTGGAAAATGTGATACCATGTAAGATCAAGAATACAGTACTTATGGAGATCAGTAGTGACACATGCCTTTAGTCCCAGTACTCATGAGGCAGAGGCAGGTGGATCTCAGTGAGTTCGAAGCTAGCCTGGTCTACAGAGCCAGTTCTAGAACACCCAGAGCTACACAGAAAAACCCTGTCTCAAGACAAACAAACAAAACAACAAAAAACAGTACTTAAGACATTCAAAAATATGTCAGAGAGGCACAAAAATGAGCCAAATATCTTACTTTTATGATGCTCTAAATTTATGTGTTTATCTTTATTTTAAAAGTTAATATGTGGCTGCAGAAGACAGCTCAGCAGTTAATAATGAGTACTGCTCTTTCAGAAACTCCAAGTTCAGGTCTCAGCACCCACATTCAGACTCCCACAACTGCCTATAACTCCAGCCCTGGGGGTTCCTTTATCCTTAGCCACCATGGGTGACTGCATCCCTGGGCATATATGCCCCCCATTATATGCATATTAAAAACAATTTTAAAAGAAATATTTTTAAAGTTAATCTGAGTATAGTATTTTTTTATTATTGATCTAAGTTTGAGGCTACTTTTAAGTCCTCTATATTCTTGCTAAAGGAAATAATGAAAACGTTCATGAAAAAAACACTTATCTGAAATGGATTAAAAAAAAATAGGCATCCTAATCCCAATCACTCAGAAGTTGAAGCAGAAAGATCATGAGTTCTAGGCTACCCTGGGCTTGTCTCAGAAAAAGAAATTGAAACCAACTGACATTTGAACCACTTTTTAAAATGTACTAACGTCTCAGAGTGTTTACATGATAAATATATCATTATACATCATTAAACAAATTATACATGTTTACATGTATACACCTGAAGTGGGATATGGACTTGATTTAAAATATTTTATGATATTTTGTTAGAATATACATATGTGTGCATGAGTGTTGGTGTCTGTGTGTGTGTGTATGTAAGTGTATTTCTGTGTGTATGTGTGTTTTTGTGTGTGTCCGTGTGTCTGTGTATGTGAGTATGTGTGTGTGTAAGTGAGAGAGACAAAGACAGAAACAAAACGTGAAGGAAATGCTTCACCATGCTTGGTATAAATATGAAGGAAATTTTGGCCTAAAATTGATCAGATTAATCGCATGTGGGTAGGGTTCTGTCAGCACTCAACAAAGCCAGAGAGAAACATCCCTTCTTACATTGGAAACATGGGCATGCATCATAGCATAGCTGGAAATTGTGAGACCACATTTGTGCCCTCCACAACAGGATTCTCTCCATTTAAAATGGAGACAGGAATTCTATCATTGGTATTTACATTGCAGTTAAAAATAGAATGTAGACAATGCAGACAATTTCTGGCTCCATTATTTTCAGATTTCAGGGCCAAAGTTACCCTCATCTGTTAGTTTGGGAGTCTAGAATTTTATTCTAGGCTAGTTTGTAAGCTGTTTTGCTTCCACAAAAAAACAGGAAGTGTTTTGCTTATGGTGATTAAAATGTAACTAAAGCAAGCATAGTGGCACACACATTTAATCCTACTGCTTGGGAAGCAAAGGCAAGTAGATCTCTGAGTTCAAGGCCAACCTGGTCTACAAAGTAAGTTACAGGATAGACAGGGCTGTCACACAGAGAAAACCTGCCTCAAATAAATGAATAAATAAATAAATAAATAAATAAATAAATAAATACATACATACATACATACATACATACATAACTAGCTCTACGTTCAGAGGAGGTGAAAACAAGGCAACATGCCCTGTGGTAGCATGGTGCTCAGTCTAATTCATTGGACAAGTTCTGATTTAGGTTCATTTCTTAATGGCTCCAGACATTTTGTATTTATATTAAGGTCAATCCTGTGTACACAGAGACTCAGAATTATTTAGCTAACAAATAGTAACTGAACATCCACCATGTGCTAGGAATTGCTCATGGTCAAACTCTTGGTTGTGTGGGTTAGGGCGGGGTGCTCTGATAAAGCACTTGCTTCTCAGTTAAAATTATGTTTCCATGTCTTCTTCATATTACAAGAAGCCGGCTTGTTCAGAGGAAGTATTCAGTGGAAGAGTAGTAGGATTCAGGAAAGGAGACAATCAGCTGATGTTCCTATGCTATATCTCCAACTCCAGGCATTAACTCACAATTGCATCTTTGTAGTTAAAGAGGTAAAGAGTGAAAGCCATTCTGGGGAAGAAAATTTTGAACAAAAGCATGGCAAGACTCAAAGAGGATGCAGAGATGAGCCCAGACTTCTTAAGGCAGAGTAATTCAAAGATGTTGGTCACCTGGTAAGTAAATAAGTTATTTCCTGTCTAATTAGAACTTAAAAGAAAATAAAATGCAAACGTAAGATAAGCATTTTTTACTGGCCAAAATGACAAGAAGTGTAGCCTATGTTTCAATCTCATGTTTTGTCTATAAAAGCATTTTGAAAATATTTTAAGTGTATTCTTCTCTTTCTACTCCATCAAAAAAAAAAGTAACAATAATGAGAGCAAGAAAACAACAATTACTAGAGGTTACTATAATTTGGCTGAATTTTTGTGAGGATAGAATAATGCTTGATAGCGTTTCCTTTTTCCTTTCTTTGATCTCCCCCTTTTCTTTTTCTATCTTACTCCTTCATTCCATAAGCGCTACTGAGTGACTTATCTTTGCCAGGTCCCATTTTCTGGTTGAGGGCTATAAAACCTTGAAAACATGAAAATTCCTACCTTTATGTGGTTTACATTGTTAGTGAGAGGACACAAATACTTTATTAGATGATACATACTGGAGAGGAAGTAAGTAGGGATGAGATTAGGAAATATGTACATGGGATTGTGTGTGTGTGTGTGTCTGTCTGTCTGTTGAGTGCAGAAAGTGACAAATAGTAGAACTTTGTATGTCTTTCTACTGAATGAGAATGAGAAGCCATTGTTTATTTTGCTTATAAAGTGGTTCTGTTCCCTAATGTAATCCACAGTGGTGGTGTTGGAGGAAACTTGAAGCTTTGAGTTCAGTGCATTGTGAACTGCCTTAATATTTCCAGGGCATGTATAAAGTGATTTCAGCTGTTTCTAGTTATTTGTTTAATGGTTGTATGTGAGTGTGTGTGTGTGTGGGGGGGGGGTCTGCAGTTTCCTAATCTGCCATGTTATTAGAAGTCATCTTGAACTTAAATACTATGCACACAAGAGTCAGATTATTTTACTGTGAACTTTTTATTTTAAAATAGTCAATAGATTCACTAAAATTTACAAAAACATATAGAATGGGGCTTCAGAAGTTGCTTGTTGTTAAGAGTGCTCTGCCAGAAATCCTGCATTCAGTTTCCAGTATTCAAGTGGAGTGGCTCACACCTAACTGTGACTCTAGGGGATCAGATGCCTCAGGCTTCTAGGCCTCTGAGGGTACCTACATATATCTGTGCACAGCCACACACACACATGCACATAGCCGCACAAACATGTGCACAGCTAAAAATAGTAATAATAATGAAAAAGTCCACAGTCTTCCATGCTTTTGTTCAGCTTACCTTAGTGGTAACATTTTACCCGATTGTCCAACGTCATAGTCCAACGCCAATACTAGAAACACTGGCAAAATAATAGTAACTAGACTTCAGGTTCTACTGACTTTGTGGCAGTTACCTCTGACTCATTCCTTTGTGGATGTTCATAAGTATGTGGGTGGTTACAAATGCATGTTTGTAATCTGATGGTTAACAATCACCACAATCAGGATGCAGTCTTTTCATATTATTCCCCTTGTGAAAACACTTGAACATATCCTTCACCATTTTAAAAGTTAATCTGAAACATAGTTCTCATACTTGCGAGTATCCATAGTTCCTGTTTTACTTTAATTATTATTTTTTTTCTTTTCTTTTTTTTTTTTCCTTTTCTTTTTCTTTCAGGGGAGAGCGCGAACGCAGTCCCCCACTACCACAAATTATGCAATCGAGTTTCCCGCATTTGGGGAAATCGCAGGGGTCAGCACATCCGGAGTGCAATGGATAAGCCTCGCCTTGGGAAAACCACCTTCGTGATCATGGTATCTCCCCGGCCAGGTAAGTATTATTTTTGATACAGAGTCTCAAGTAGCTCAAGCTGACTTCAAACTATATGTATCTGAGGCTGGCCTTGAACTTCTGATCTTCCTACCTTCATCTTTCAAGGGCTAAGATTATAGGAATGTCCCACTACATCCAGATTTAGACTATGAACTTGTGATCCTACTGCCTTTACCTCCTAAATACCTGTGACTATAATCTTGCATCAGCAGGCACAGCTTATTCATAAATCATGATTTCAACACAGTTCCTTTATCCATATAATTTTCATAAGGAAACTCCACAAAATATTATGGACATTAATTCTTAAGTGATTGCGCAGTCCTCAAAACATATTAAAACTAGTATTTCCATGGCTACTTTTAAAATGGAAAAGTGTTTCTAGCTGCCTTTGGATTCAGCACAAGAAATCAGCACTTGTGTATTCAATTTTTTTTTAAGTCTGGAGAACAATTTCAGAACTCAATGTGCCAGACATAAGTGTTGGGGGGGTTGTGGGTGGGCAAGAATAATGATGAGCCAGATGAGCATTGTTCAAACAAGCTTTAAGTGGTTATCCATCAGTAGGAACAAAACCTTACAGTATGAATTAGCAGGGAATTCAGTTGTACTGAAGTGAGCACAATAGTCAAGGTTTGTGTATTTTCAAGCAATTGCAGATATTGCAAGGTATCTTTCTCCCAAAGTTCAGACACCATTGCTTGAAAAGAGACTCTTGTGGGGCTCCTTTCATGAAAATGCCAGTATGGGTGGCTTTCTTTTAGACATTTCTAAAGTGAACACATACAGTCACTCAGATTCTAAGAGGTAAGCTAGAAGGGGAAGGCCCAGATCCTAGGACTGGGACATGTATTTGTCTGATAGCAAACTGAGGGGGCAAAGTAGGGTTCAGTGTCAGAGAAGAGGATGAGAACAGTGAGCAGGAGACAGGTAGGCAATAGCAGCAGAAACCATTTCCCCTAAAGAATCTATTTTTAGGGATAGCTGGTTAGAAAGCTAGCAGTTAAGGTTGACTTTCTTCTCTGTTCATCCTTGTTTTCCCTTCATTGATCATTACTTCCTTCTCCCTCTTTCTCTGGTTCTCTTACTGGTGAAGATGGAGCAAGCAAAATGAACCTAGGCAATGCATCTATCACTGGTGTCCCCGTTGGAAATCTGCCTTAGTGTGTCATTTGCCTTCATACTTCACCTTGTCATGTAGGGAAATGGAGCCCCTGGCAAATATTTGATAAATGGACATCCTCTCTCTATGAAAGCAACAACAACATCAGAGGGACCCACAATCTATTCTTAACCTCATTTTCAAGACACTCTGCTTGGGCTGAGAAAATAAGCAGCATCTGTTCTGAGCTGTTACTCATATGCAATTGGTTTGGTGGAAGAAGTGGCCATGTGGAAAGGGGGAGTAGATTAACTAAACAAATTTTCCATTAAGCTTTCTGAATTGTTTCTTCAGTGCTATGGAAAATCAATGGCCTGTTGGACTTGGACAAATTGTTTAAGGCCATGGCATGACTTATGGTGATCTTTTAAAAATAAATTATTTGCCTCTGGTTAAAATTCATGTTGGGTTTATACATTATAGGAGACTATTAGGATACAGCATCAAACCCCTGCTATTTTGAAAAACAAAATGTTTTTCTTTTTGTACATCCACAGAGGGTTGCAGGGATTTGTTTCATCAGGCTTGTGGCTGTCAAGACTATTTTGGCACAGGACTTCATCAATTTCATAAAACTAGAAACAGAGCAGGAATAGAAAGAGTTGGAGGGCCTCTAGCATTCTTTCTCTACACAGTTTCCTTGTTTCTATCCTTCCCTACCCACGCAATTCCCTCATACACATTGAGTCTTGGACCCTCAAACCCTGATAACATATTCATTCATCTTCCTATTCTTATAGCTGCTGTGAGGCCCATAAATGAACGCTGTAATACTCTGTAATTTCCTCTGTATCAGTTCCCTTTAGTTGATAATGCTTCTGGCTTCTTCTCAGAAAAGCCCATTATATGCTTACTGCGAGTCAGGCATTAGGTGGACCAAACACATCACATACATTATCTTCAAAACAACCCTATGACCATGTTTGCTGTTTATCTCAAGAAATTATCTTCATCTCTAATAGAGAGGATGCAAACTCTCTCTCTCTCTCTCTCTCTCTCTCTCTCTCTCTCTCTCTCTCTCTTACATGGTTTAGCTTAGTTGGCTAACCATTTTATTGTGGTTATTCAAAGAGAAGCCTGGATGACTAAATGTAGTGAAAGCACCAGGATTTCTGGTCCTCACACACAGAGACCCTTACAGACAGCTACAACATCCAGGAGCTTTAACTCTGGTCAGTTGTTTATGCTTTCTGTCATCCCAGGAGTAGTCACATAGGTACCTGGTGAAGGACTATAAGCCTTACCAAGCTCCTCTTCCTCCTTCTCCTCCTCTTCTTCCTCTTCTTCATCCTCCTCCTTCCATGACAGAATGCCAATAAGTCCTAACTCATGAGAGTTTCATACCTGTGATTGCAACTATTCTGCTTCAAGATGATTGATGATGATGATGATGATGATGACGATGATGATGATGATGATGTCCAACCAGAGGAAATAGCTCTACCAAGTATTCAGTTTATAGATGAGGAGAAAACTGCTCTAAGGGGCAGAACTAGTTGATGCAGAATCAGAGTTTGCCTGATCCCACAATTTCTTTAGTTCATCTCGCACATTGACTACAGAGTTACCTTTGTAAATCACATTTATTATCTTTTAAATTCACTCGCTTTGTACATATATGTGTACATACATGTAATACAACTTTGTACATATATGGGTATATATTATAAGAACATTCCTTTCATATACCTATTTATATATACATATTATATAAACCTTTCCTATATATGTATGCATATGAATCTTTTATATATATGCATGTGTTCATGTATGACAAGTACATATGCACACTTATAAGAGCTACAAGACAACCTCAGTTGTCATTCCTTAGGTCCTATTCACCTTGTTTGTAGAGACAGGGTCTCTCACTAATCTGGAATGTACCAATTAGAGTAGGTTAGCTATCCAGCAATACCCACAAATCCACCTGTCTCCATCTCTCCAGCACTGGGGATTGTAAGCACACACCCATATGCATCTTTTCTTTATTCTCTCTCCCTACCTTTCCCTCTTCCTCTCCCTCCTCCCTCCCCCTCCCCTCACCCTCCCCTACCTGTCTCCTCCTACCCCTCTCGCCCCTACCCTTCTCCCTCTCCCCTCCCCCTTCTCTCTCCTTTCCTTCCTTTCATTTATTTTTCGAGATAGGATTTCTCTGTGTAGCCCTGACTGTTCTGGGACTCACCACATAGACCAGGCTGGCCTCAGGTTCACAGAGATCCACTGGCTTTTGCCTCTCAAGTGTTAGAATTAAAGGTCTGTGTCACTGCGCCTGGCTTCCTTTTTTTAAAAAAATGTGAGATTGAACTCGTGTTCTTAGATCTGCAAGGCAAGCACTTAATCAACATGTGTGTGCATGTGTAACAAAGTAACAAGTTTCCTTATCACATTTTCATATATAATTTTGATTAAATAATCACCCATGTCTTAGTTTGGGTTTTATTGCATGAAGAGGCATGATGGCTAAAGAAAATCTTATGAAAGAAAACATTTAATTGGGGCTAGTTTACAGTTTCAGAGGTTTAGTTCATTATCATCCTGGAGGGATGCAGCCTACAGGCAGATATTGTGCTGGAGAAGGAGCTGAGAGTTCTACATCTTGATCCAAAGGCAACAGAAGGAAACTGTATATCATGCTGGGCATAGGTTGAGCATAGGAGACCTCAAAACCTGCCTCCACATTGACACACTTCCTCCAACCAGGCCACATCTACTCCAACAAGGCCACACCTCCTAATAGTGCCCCTCCCTATGAGCCAAGCACTCAACTGCTTGAGTCTATAGGGGTCATTCCTAATCAAAGCATCATACACCTACTCCTCCCCTCATCTCACTGCTCCTCCTGCCCCTGTTGTAAACTTCCATTCCCAACTGTTTGCTTTCATATCATACTTTCCACTCACCGTTAAAGTCTCCTTTTATCGATCTAGCTGTATAGCCTCACCAGCAAGACCACATAAAAGTTTTCAGTTAACAATTAGAAATTAGAATCCATGCACATTCAAGAACCTTCAACCATCCACTGTAGTACTATACCTTTAAACTCATTCCATTGGAAGAAAGAAGTTTACCTCCTATAGATCCACAGCCTCCCAATAGTGCCAAAGACTGATGACCTAAGGTTTTTTTTTTGGGGGGGGGGCATTGCTCATTGAAGATCTAAACAGTAACAGTGATAAAGCTTAGCCTTCCCCAATTGGATTCTTGATTTCCTCTAGGTATTTGTGTGTTGTCTTTTGTTAATCTTGGTTTCTTCATACAAACAGCCCCTCCTCTCTTCTTGAGCTTCTGGGATTTCTATGCTGACATCTGTTTCACCAATGTTGTGATATGCCTTATAGACAGCTCCTTGGCTCTCTGAGTCCAAATGAGTTTTCTAGATGCAACTCTCTTCTTCCTAAGGGTTCACAAACCTTAATAGAATGACTTCTTAAAACTCAACATTGAAGGGTTGGAGAAATGATTCAGTGATTAAGAGCACTTATTGCTCTTGCAGAGGACCAGGGTTCAGTTCTGAGCACCTTCATGGTTGATCATGAACATTCCTATTTCAAGTTCCAGGGGTTCCTATGTCCTCTTCTGACCTCCATGGGCACTAGGCATACAGGTGGCAAATGTTCATATGTGTAGGTGAACATTCTTACATACAAAATAAAAATAATTTAAAATAAATAAATCTGTAAAAACAGCAATCAACTTTCAGAGCTGGCGGAATGGGTCACCAAGTCTGATAACCTAAGATTGATCCCCATAACTAACCCCCATGAATTGCCCTCTGACCTCCTTTCATACTTGTACCCAACACTAAATAAATAAATGTAACAAAAATTTTGGACAACTTTGGAAAATTATTAGATATTACATCCTTAAACATTGCTCCTATACTGTTTATTTTCTACTTCTAATGGTCAAATTAAACAGGATTTGTTGTTGTTTGACAAGCAAGAATATGCATTTGAAAATCCCAAGTTTATTTTCCTCTCATGACATCCAATCCATTTTTTAGATATTTGTAAAATTCAATCAGGGCAGAAAGGACTTATAGGGAAGGAAAGCATACACTGTTTGTAAATTAATAATATATTTTTAAAGAGAGATACATTCAAATATCCAACTCCTCAGTAAAAGACAGAAAACCTCCAATTGCTTTTGAAATTCGGTAGTTCATCAGCACAGTTTCCTTGGCAATATGACCATTCATGGATGCAGAAACAATGTCAGGAACCAACACTAATAAAGGACCATTTCAGGCAGCATCAGAGGGAAGCCAGAAGTCCTCCTCAGTAGAAGCAGACAATGTGCAAGAAGGTCTTGCCAGTAGTTACTTCGAACATCTGCAGCAGCTCTGAGACCTTGTCATCCACATCTTCAACATACTGGATATAAAGCAGAGCTCACAGATGAGGAAGGCCCCCAAGGCTGGCTTTTTCATAGTTGTCAGAGATGTTCACATTGATCACATGCACCAGCTGACATACCTCTTGTTCCTGGGCATTCAGGTATTCTGCTACCTGGCCATAGACATACTCATCACACGTGAAGATCACATCGAAAAGATCTTTCCTGCTTTGGAACTGTTCAGGGCAAGACTTGATTCTCCAGTTTCTGTCTAGGATGTGTAAAATGCCATTCTGTATGTAGAAGGCTCTATCCCTCTTCATGGTATATTTTGTCATATGTGGTTTGGAACTCATAAACGTTTGGCTTATCAGGTGCGGGTCCCAGGAAGCTTCACAAAGTGTCCTGTTCCAAAGGACTTCATTTTGAATCCTCGTTTGCTCAGGAGTCTATGCACCTCTATGCTCTGTTCTGGTTGCTTGAGCACACCACCACCACTTGGAGTGGCTGAGATTACATGGCAATGGCAGCACTCAGAGAAGTTGTGAATGGTAAAATGGCCACAAAATGGGGCTTTAAAGTCCCAGCTGAAATCATGCTGTCTGGCTACCTGAATGGAGGTTGCTTGTTGCCCCTATGTGGAGTCGAAGGGTCAGGCCATAGGGTACTGGCACTAGAGAGAGGGACTGTGGTTTCAGTTGCTCAGAGGAGGGCTATCAAGAAGTGGATCCAACATTCCACAACAAATCAAAATTCTTTGTAGTACCACACGTAAATATGGGCACATTAGCCTGTTCTGTCATTCTAGAATTCCTATGGTGAAATACAGACAGGAGAATCCATGGTAACTGGTAAGCCAGCTAATGAGTACACAGCAATGAACAATAAAAATACCCTATCTCAAACAGGGTGGAAGGTAACTACCAAAACCCGAGGTTGTCCTCTGACCTTCACACATGTATTTACATGTGCACTCATGTGTACACATATACACACAAACATAAACATCTGAAAACAATCTTGGAAGAGCATTTTGATTTATTACCATTCTGCTTCCTATGATCAGTTTTATATGATAGTACGCAAGTTTTTTTGTGCTGTGTGTATGCGTGTGTGTGGGTGTGTGCCTGTGTGTGTGCATGTGTGTGTGCGTGTGTGTGTATGTTGAGGCTTGATTCCAGAGCCTTGCACACACCCATAGGCTTGAATTTGTCTTCTTCCTTTCTTCTTTCTTTCCTTCCTTCTTCTTTCTGGAAACACCATCTTAATTCCCTAGTTTCTCTCTTTTTCTCCTTGGAACCTAACTCAAAACTCTTCTATAGTAACATTTTCCTCCTTAAAAAACAAAACAAAATAAGCAACCACCCCATAATACCTTTTTCAGTAAGACAGAAGCAATATTCTACATCTCATTCAATTTTTCTTACTGATGCTTCTAAAACATATAGTTGGCATCAGACCATCAAAAATCAATTATGGAGACTAGGGATATAGCTCAGTTGATGGTGTGTTGGTTGAGCTACCACTTGAGCAGTAGCAGTAGGAGGACCAGATCACCTTCAGCTACACAGAAAGTCATTGGTCAACTTGGGTTACATAAGATCTTGTCTCAAAAAGAAATCAATTTTAAGCCTCATCAGTAGCCTCTACATTTATATTCCTTAAAATTCCAGAGATAAGTCTTAAATTGAACACATTTGACAATTATAAGACTCACCTTGGTTATCAACTTCTCTTTCCATGTGCAATGTATCAGTTTCAGACTTTGGCTATTCTAAGTCTTTAACCCATAACCTTCACTCTCAGCAGATCCACCAGCTTTCTAGTTATCTTGAGAAATGTAGCAACTTTCGCCCCATCTTTGTCAATATATTTCCAAGTGCTTTATCATGAAAACTTTAAAAATATACATAAAACTAGAGACGATGGTATACTAAATCCTTATGAACATATAAGCAAGCTTCAATTATTATCAGCTGATGGCCAATAGTTGTTCATCTTCAACATCCTTTAAAAACTGCACTTCTAGTTGCTTTCTCTTGCATTCTTCATATCACTTCAAAAAAGTTTCCTTTCTATCTGAGCTTGTTCTGTGTTTCAAGATTTGGATTACATCAAGATCTGGATTAGTTCCTTTGCAGGCCTTTCAAATACTTTCCATATTAGGAAGTAAATACACACACACACACACACACACACACACACACACCGTGATATGTTACATATACTATCTTTCACTTTTCATTCTTAGCCCACTGTATGCAGAAGGTTCTGCCTTTTGTTTGTCTTGTTTATTTGCTCCTACACTTAAAGCAAAAGAGTTTCACTCTCCTGGGACACTGCTCAGTTGAGAGCCGTGATCTTTTGGGAAAGACCTTAATTCTTCTCCCTTGTAACTTGTGGAGTATTGGGTGTTAATCCCCCTCTGTGCTCAAACTCTAGCCTTTCCTTGTTCCACAAGATTTTCTGCTGTGTGTCCTTCTACATCTCTACACTCTGCTTCCTCTAACTCCTCTGCCTCTGCCTTTTTAAATGTGGGTGTTTCTCTGGATCTCTTCTTGTTCCTTTTATCATTTACACTCTTGGAGTAATCTAACAAGCTACAGTATGTCATCACCATCTGTATAGTATTTCTCAAACATTTGGAATCTAATGGGATAATAACATACTAGGACCATCAGATTTTTAATTAAAAGATTCATTTCTACTTATAACTTATTTTAAAAATATAAAACATAATGTACACTTATTCCTAATGAAGGAGTAATGCCTTTCACAATAGAGAATGTGATAAAATCATTTGTAATCTTCTCTCAGTGTATGTGTTGAATAAACTGGAGTTTAGGTCATGTTATGGTGTATTATTCCTCCTCTTTATACTAATTTATGGAGCTCTAATTCATAGTCTTCAGTTGTAGGAATACTATTAAGTATTTGCTGCATTTTACAAGTATGTTTTTTATATCAGTTAGGTATAGGAACAAAAATTATAAAGAAAATTCTAACTAAAAATTAATGTTTTTTATGTGGTAAACTGAATAACACATGGCAGAAAAATAGTGGGATGGGTGTTTTGGTTTGGAAAATTGCAACAAATTGATAGCTGGTATATTCTTTGTAATTAAAAATTTTAACATTTGGTGTGTGTGTGTGTGTGTGTGTGTGTGTGTGTGTGTGTTTGCTCATGTATGCATGTGTATGAGCAGCATGTCTACCATAGCTTGCATATGTATGGGAAAAAGAAGAAGTCCTGAGTGAATGTGATAGGATGAGGTCCGGACTGAGTACATGTTGTCCTCAGGAACAGAGCCATGTCAAGGACTCCAATGTCTCAGACCAATGGGAGTGACAAAACCTCTGGGTGAGGGGTGAGGCTCAGGCAGATGGTGAAGCCTTCCTTTATGCCAAGTGAATGTTGACAGTGTGTGCAAAAACTACCAGCCACAGTTTTCTCCTCCTGGAAGACCACAGCCTGAGACTGCTTCCATATAGACAACTCTTACCAAGATTGGCTAATATCTTGTTTAGCTGTATACCATGAATCCACCTCCTTGATAAGTTGTCTATAATAAAGCTACCTTCTCAATCCAGATGTGTAAAATAAACACACTGAGTTTCCAGGTTACATAGTAGGTGCCCTCCACCACAGCAAGCACAACCCACCTGATCCCAGCTTTTCTGCTCATGTGTGCACCCCCTTTCTTCATTTCCTCATGGTCCCAGTCAGGTTTCTAGGAACAAGCTGTACAAGGAATGAAGTGTGTGAAGGTCAGAGGACAAATTCTGGGATCCAGTTCACTCCTTCCATTATGTTTTGTTTTTCCTTCTGGGGATATAGCTCAGGTCCTCAGGCACCCTTACTTGCTAAGCTATCTCTCTGTCCTTGTTTGTATGGCTTTCTGAAAAGATATTTCCCCATATTTTGAGCAAGTACTTGAAAGTTATTTTAAAATACCCTATAAGATATATGCATGACTTTTTAAAATGAAGTGAATAAAATTATCAAGTATTAGAGTCAACCCTTCACATTGAAAATTTTGTATTACAAGTTAGTCCTCACAAGATCTCTCTTCTTATTTTCAGTGGAAAACTGACTTTTAGTCCTGAAGTGATTGATTGTTGAATACATTTGTAAGTAATTCCACCTGAACAAACTGCATAGAACCAGAATAATATGTTTTACTGGCATTATTCCTGATATAGAGCTACTTTTATGTCAACTGCCATTTCAGTTTTCCTTGGGACCAGCTTCTCCTGAGATCCAGTTAACAGAGAAAGGCAGTCTGAAAGTGATAAGCAGGTTCTGTGGTGATGGTTGAATTGGTGTTATCTTCACTGAGAGAAAATTATTATTGTGTCATTCTTAATTTATATATGGTGAAACTGTGGGGCAAATGACTATTCTTTACACAGTAGTGAATGGTACTTGACTCATCATTTTCCCTCCAAGTATTGCTCTTCATTAGCATCCTGTGCTCCTTTCCACAAGATCTGCACTGCATATAGCCAGTTACGTTCCCAAACTCATATTCAGCCGCAGGCTTCTACCTAAAATCTCTCATTGCCAGAGGAAAGAGCACATCCTCTCCCCCATTCATGCAAAGTACCTATGAGTATGGCTCCTGCTTCTTTCTCTGCTTTAATCACTATTCTGCCAAGAAATTGTATAAAACTTAGTGAGATAAAACAATCAGTTATTATGATTTAGGATTCTATGGGTCAGGAATTTAGATAAGATGCAGAGAAGTAACCTTGCCCCTGTTCCACTTAGCATTAACTAAGATAGTTTGAAAGTTGGGGGCTGGAATAATGCAAGATTTACTCACTAATATTTATGGTTGTTGCTGCTGGAAACTCCAGCAACTGGAGTTGTTTTCTTTCTTCCATGTCCTTCTTTCTTCTTTCTCTTCCCTTATCGTTGTCTACATTTCTTGTTAATGTGTCTCTCTATAGCAGAATCAGAGCTCCTAATGGTATGGGGGGAAGGGAAGGAGAACATATGGCATAGACTTTGATAATCTAACATCATGGATTATATATATTCAGTTATTCCCTCTCATTAGAAAGGGCACCCCTTTCATTAGAAATGAGTTTCTATGGCTGTCCTAATATACAAGCAGACTCCATGAATTCTACAATTCTGGGTGGATGAGAGATAATAATCATATGGTCCTACAAATCTACAATAAATATATATTACACAAAGGGCTTGTGATGGCAAAGACCAAGGTACACAAACTAATAAGAAAAATCTGAGGCTTCAGAAACAGTGAGATTTTAGCAGATCTCAGCCATCAGTTTGTCTTACCTACCAGCCATTCAAGCTAGATATTGGCATGTGTAGCATAATTCGTGCAATTATTTACTTTTCCATTTCACCTTCTACCTGTTTTTATTTTTATTTTTATTTTTATTTTTATTTTTTACTTTTATGAGATAGGGTCTCACTGGGTAGCCTTGCCTAGCCTGGAACTCACAGAACTCTTCTACCCTCTACCTCCTAATGCTACCCTGTCTACCTGTACATTTTTATACACAAAGACCCTGTTATATTATCTTGATGATGTTTCCATGTAAGTTCACTTAACATTTGCTAAAGAGTAAGAAAATGTTTGGGAATATGAGAAAGGCATTTGCAAGATTCTTATTTCTATTTGGGTAAGTATGGAAACAGTTCCCTTCATTCTCATTTCTGTAGCAAGTATCTAGAAAAGGTATAGATTTTACTTGACATGGATTTCTCCAGAATATCCAAAGAGTGGAGTATTGCTCTTTCTTGGTTTAACTAGTTCTAGGAAACAAGCTAATCTGTGTCAAGTCTTTCTGTTTCCTTGTTATAATTATAAAGCATAGACCCAGTGTTTTCTGTTACCCCTACATTTTGGGAATGAGAATTCTTTGAAAGAAGCTGTGCCTACAAAGGCTGATTAACTGATGACTGTAGTGATTTAGAGAGACTGGAATGTTGCAGGTCCACAACCTAGTTACAGTTTATCTTGGGCTTGATTTAATCCCCATATGGTCATTTCTTGTCCACCTCTGGAGTATTTGTCTAGGGCTAGCTTTAGTCTCCTACCTAATAACATCCTGTGATTAGTAGACTTAAAAAAAACCATTTAGATTATATTAACTTAGTAGACTACTAGCTTCCACCAATCCAAAAGATAACAGTACCATCAGATAGCATCTGAAGCTTATAACTAAGATTTCTTTACTTCACTGTAGTTACCTTTTTCATGTTCCCAGCAACATATTGGAAAAGTGTCTTCATTTGTGACTTTTCATTTTTCTGTTACAATAGAATCTTCATGAAAGTTAGAACATGGAATTAAGTATAACCCAAATCTTTGTTCCTCAGTCATGGACATTCACATTTAGCTCTAGAATATGCTATCTCTTATGCCCTTTAAGGTGAGAGCTCTGCTTTATGTCAACAAATTTAAAGGAAACCTCCATGCTTCTCCTCCTCAAATCTGTGACTGCCTGACTAGTTGAACATGATAGAAGTGACATTCTTGAACCTGGCCTTAGGAAGTTAGACGTTTCCATTTCTTGCACTCTGTAATGGTCAGTCTCATAAGAAAGCTACTACATCAACAGGCCAAGGTGAAGATAAAGCAACAACTTGAACCAGCTTACCAGCCATGTGAATGAGCCATCTTGGAAATATATTTTCCTAGTTCAGGTCAAGCCATCCCCACTTGGTACTCCACAGAGCAAAGGCCAATATTCTTCTGAGCCCTGCCCAAATTTTAGATACATAAAATAAATTATTGTTGCTTTTTAAAATGTCAAGTGTCATAGCAGTTTTATAACTTTGATTTCTTCAGAAGTAATTGTCATCTGAGAAGCTTATACTGAATAAACTCATCCTTTCTAGCTTTTTCTTAATTCTGGCTGGCTGGTTCAACTTGACTTTTCTGGCTCAAAACTCCTCTCCAAGATGACTTATTCAATCTGGCTTCTTTTGGCTTCTGACTGAATTGTTCTGCTTGGCCTCATACTAACTTTGGCAACACGCTTTAATATTCTGGATTCTTTGTATTCTCTGTCTCATTCTTCCTTCACCTGTGGCTGGCTTGTTCTCTCTACAACCTGTCTCTGTAAAATCATCCCAGTAAAACTGCCATAAATACACCACCTTTTTTTCTCTCTGTACTGCTCTCTTAAGTAGCCTCTCTTTCCTGTGAGTTGGGCATATTCTATTTCTGGGGTTAAAGGTGTATACTAAGGGCATGTCTTTATTCCAGCCAGATCCTACTATAATCCAGAGCATGTCTGCATTCTAGCTAGATCATATAGACCTAGAAGGTCTTTGGGTATAATCCCTTGTCAGAGCAGCCACCTTGCTGTATTAAAATTCCTCTACAAGTTTGATACAGAGGAAGAGGAAATCAAAACCTCTTCATTCTTTCAAGCTTCTCTCCCCCTGTTCCTTTTAATTTAATTTGTGTTTCACTAAATCTGTCTCAACTAGTATATACTTTCTGCTTCTTGAAAAAGGATATGCTAAATATCATTATCCACCACCCTTTCAGAGAACCATAAGGTGGTGAGGATCTTGCCTGTTCATCATTGAAACTTCAGAGGCATATTATTAAGTGTTTGAGAAACTAACCTTGAGTAAATAGCAGCTCCCTAAAGATGAATACTTCTTGATTTTCACATTTTCTTTTTATGTTTTGAACATCTTAGAGTTTGAGTTTGGCCAGAACGGTCTTCCTTATTTTTATTTTTTGAGGTAAGGTCTCATTGTTGTTTCCTAAGCTGGTCTAGAACTTGCTATATAGCCCAAGCTTGCCTTGAAGTTGAGAGTATCCTGTTTCAGTCTCCTGAGTGCTGTGACTAGGGATATGTTCTGCCATGCCTAGCAAGGGTGATCTTTAAGTGATTGTGGTTAACTAGATTCTATTTATATTAGTGCAATTTCTTGATTTATTATGGTTTTTATTTCCATTTTCATAAAGTGAAAGTGATAAGTTAGGTGTGATGACACTTCTCTCATAATCCCAACATCTAGGAGAATGAGGCAGGGGGATTGCTGTGAGTTTGAGGCCAGATTGTGCTACATAGTTAATACCAGGCCAGCTAGAGTTGTGTAACAAGAATATCTAAAAGATTTACAATTCATAAATAAACTTTTTATGTATTAATGGTGTATAATATAATGCTGTGCAGTGCTAGGGTCAAACCCAGGGCCTCTTCCATCCTAAGCAAGACCCACTAATCTCAAGCGATTCATGCTGTGGTATATGTGTACACTGTGAAATAATTATTTCCACAAATCTGTGACCACAATTGCTTATCATTTTCATTTCTCACTTCTTGTTATGGATCAGTTATGGAGGAAGGGGGAAGAAAAACAGAACCAGAAAGCAAGAAAAAAGGTAAAATACTTCATTGCAAACTTTGTAGTCACAAAACTCTTTTCTTATCTTTGAAGGAATATACTCATGCTTTGGTTTGCTTTGATTTGCTTGCTATGGATTGAATCCAGGACCACTTTCATGTTAGGCAAGGGTTCAACACTAAACCACAGCCCCTACCCCAAAGTGACAAAATAGAAAAGAGATGAAGTAAATGAGAAATAGTTGCAGGGACTAAATCTATAAGAGGCATAATATCTTCCTACAATTTCCTTGACAGGCTATAGGAACCAAATATTAAACTTGATCACAAATTAGGTCACTGGATATTGAGTGTGTATGTGGGGCTGGGAATGTAATGTAAATCATTTGGTAGTTTGTTTATCATGCAAGAAGCCCTGAATACCAGTACTACATAAAATTGGGCATGGTGGTACATGTGTGTAATCTTAGTACTCAGAAAGAGTAGGGGGGGGGAATCTGAATTTCAAGGTCATCTTCAGTTCTAGAGTGTGTTCAAAGGCAGCCTGGGATACATGTGATTCTGTCTCCCAAAAACAAAACAAAAACAAACAAATAAGCAAATCAATAAATAAACAAAAAGGAGGTAGCTCTATGTGTATTCACTACTTGCTCAGCCAATATAGACATTTTCTGTAAGTTCATTTTTGTAAAGAATCAGTTTCTTTCAAATGAAAGATTCCATAGCATCAAACAGATATGAGTAATAAATCCTAAAGTCTTCGATAGGGGGAGGAGTTAGCAGCCTGTTCACCTGCCATTTTCCAGATTAGTACTGTATTTCTTCTCTAGTTTCTTTGGTGCATCACTTGAGGAGATGTTTCTACTGTATTTATTTAGAGAACTCTAGATAGGATTTGAACTGAGGAAAAAAATATAGATGTGACCTAACTTATAGTGAAGCTGCCTTCCCTCTCCGTTGCCCTTTAGTACCATATTTATCAACATGTACAGAGCTTTGATGAGTACCTTGAGATGTGGGCAGAACAGAATGGTAAAAATATGCTTCCAACAGTTCTTTACAAAGCAGATGATTTGTAGTAAGCTCTACATCCCTGTCCAAAACTGATTTCATAGATTGTCTTTTGAAGCTTAGAAAACTAAATGAAAATAATAAAATAAAAATTAAGACAGAAAAATATATTTTCCCACCACCTGATTAAAAACACCATGAGACACATAGTAGATTTGCTGTATTACATAAGCTATCAGCACAGTGATGAAATGTGTATCTGTTAGCTTTTGTTGGGTTAATAATGCCCTGAAATCTAGTGCTTTTAAACAACTGACTATTTCTCTCTTGATTCTTTGGATTGGTGGGACAGTTCTGGTATGGGTAGGTTCTTCTAATCTCTGGTGGCAGGTTGACTGAAAAATGATTGATCTAGAGCAGACCTATTCACATATTTGGTGATGAGCAGGATTTTGTTAAGGGGCTATTCATTTCTACTTTTAGGCAGCTTCTGTCTTTTAAATATACCATCTTCCTTCCACTTTCAGCTATTGTAGCCCAAGCTGCTCTCAAACTTATGGTACTTTTGTCTTACCACCCCCCCCCCCAATACTGGAATGGTAGGCATATATCACTATGCCTGGCCTACCATTTATATTTCTTGACCTCTTTGGTAAATACAACCCTTTTGAACACTCCCATTTTTCTCTTGTCAGTCTTTTCTTCTCTATTGAATGTTGGTGATGGCTCAGGTTTGTTTCTGCTTATTTTCTCTGTTCATCCTATAGCAACCATGAATGAATTAAAGCCAGTCACTTGATTTTTTATTTTGTCTAAGTATAAGTGCTTATGTATGCAAGTGTATAATATGTGCATGCACATGTGTGCATGTACATTCAAGTCAGAGGTCAACATCAAGTGTTTGCCTTGAGAACTCTTTACTTTTTTGTTTCAAAGATTATTTATTTTTGTTTTGTGGGTATACATGTATATGTTGTATCATGTACATGCCTGTGTTCAAAAAGGACAGAAAAAGGCATTGACTCCCCTGAAACAGGAGGTATAGATGTTTGCAAGTTGCCATGTCAGAGCTAAGAACCAATCTAGGTCTTCTGCAAGAGCAGCAAGTGCTTTCAAACCACTAGGTCTTCTTTCCATGTCTCCATTTTTTTTGTTTTTTTGTTTGTTTTTGATATAATGTCTCTCAGTGAACCTGGACCATTCCACTTTGGCCAGGCTATCTAGCCAGTGAGTTCCAGGGATCCACCTGTGTCTGCTCCCTAGCTCCGCAGTGCTAAGGTTACAGATGCACACAGCTTTGCCTGGCTTTTATGTAGGCGCTAGGGATCTGAACTCAGGTATTCATGTTTATATAATAGGTATGCTACTGACTGAGCTATTTCTCTAGCTCCCACTCGTATGTTTTAATGACTTTATTTTCTGTTGACTGCCAGTTCTATAATTATCAAGTTTCTCTCCTGAATTTAAGACTGTCCCAGGCAGTATTATTGTGACATCCCACATACTACTTAAACTTTTATATCATCAGCTCAATAAATTACCCTCTACTCAGTTATTCTAAGTAGAAATATGGGAAAATAGTTTCTCTTTCTTATTTCCTACTCAGTAAACAAGACCAGTATCCTCAGAATATCACCCTGACATTCCCCTGTTCTATACAGCGGAACCAGACAACAGCTTCTAAGCTATGGATTCAGCTAATCCCAGATGATATATAGCCAAGGAGAGGTCCTGCAAGACTCAATAGTGTGGATTTTTTTCCTTAAGAAGGATGAGCTACTTCTGATATTTCAAAGAATCTAACCCAGCAAATTACTTGCCTTTGTTGAAGTTTTTATTTGCTGTCATTCTCTATGGGACTAGGCTGTCACTTATTAGCAAGTTCATCACATTCAATCTTTTCCTATAATGAATGTTTTCCAATTTGTTCTTACATTATAAATATAGATTCATCTTCTTATCACCATCATCTAAGGGAGAGGTTCTTATCTGTGGGGGAGGTCAAATGACCCCTTTACAGGGATTACATATCAGATATACTACATACTAGATAAGATTCATCATAGTAGCAAAATTACAGTTATGAATAGTATCAGAAATAATTTTATAGTTGGAGATCACTACAACCTGATGAACTGTATTAAAGGATTACAGCATTAAGAAGTTTGAGAGCCACTGATCTAAGAGCTTATAGAATGTTAATTTACTATTGTGCTATCATGCATAACAATGTTCTGACCAGGAGATGTATTTCACTACGAGGAAAGTACACTAATAAATTATGACATTAAAATTTGCCACTTAGCATGTACCCCATTACTTGAGAGATGGTGACCTGATAAAATGGTGAAATGCCTTAATTAAAATTGAATTAGGGTACCAGATGGGAGATCTTGTTCTGTGGGGTTGGGATGCTGCTTCTCAGTATGTGATATATGCTTTGAGCCAATGACTCATATATGATATGTTTCTTCCTTATATAGAATATGTATGTGATTTAGAGAACACTATCCACTTTCCTGTTTCCAAGGAAGGGATGATTCTTGTCATTCTTATTACTAACTGCAGTTGAGGTAGTCACCTGGCTCCTTGTAACACTGAACCAGCAATCAGAAAGAATGACTATATCAGCTGAGATGCTTGATCATGATGAAGGATGGGAAATTGGGTTGGTGCTACATAAGGAGAGTCCAGAGGAGATTTTTCAGTACCTTAACTTTTGACAGTAAAAGCCCAAGTATATAGTGATTCAGTACATACAGGACCCTCAAAGATTCAGTTTTTAGGACTAAAAGAATGGATCACACCCACTCCCCTGTCCCCTGCCACCACTAACACTGCCAAATCAATGTTGTAACTGAAAGGTAGAGAAAAACACAAAATGTGTTGTGAAAGGAGAAAGTGTTAAGTACCAATTGTAGACATGGTCATTACAGGACAAGAATTACAGGGTATGGTATAATTTATTATACATGGATTAATGGTCTTATTATTATTTCATATTATTTATATTTTAAATAGTTTTAAGTCTCTCTGTCTCTGTCTCTGTCTCTGTCTTCTCTCTCTCTCTCTCTCTCTCTCTCTCTCTCTCTCTCTCTCTCTCTGTGTGTGCTCACATGTTTACACTTGCTCAAGGAAGCCAGAGGCATCAGATTCCCTTGGAGCTGAGTTACAGGCAGTTGTGAACTGTCTAAATTGAGTACCGAGGCTTGAACTCAAGTTTTCAAAAACAGCAGCAACTGCTCTTAACCACTGAGCCATCTCTCATCCCTCTTCCTATCATTTTCGATAAGGAATGACTTCATAATTTACTGTATCAATCATTAAACTACAGGGAGCTATATTTGGTATTTGCAGGAGGGATTCCATAATGCCAAGGAAACTTGTACTTAAGTTATAAAACTGAGGAACTAGGTATTCTCTGTCTTTTGTAGGGGGCTGATAAATTTAAACTTCTTATGTTTAAAAGAAGCAAGAGTTTGAGAGATGAGTATGATGTAGAATGGATATTGAGTAGCTTGTGAGTACCTGACTGTATTAGTCCTGCCTGTTTGTCATCAGATCTGTTTCACACCTTTCTCCAGCTCTGCTCTGTATGTATCCTAAAGGCTGACTCCTATGGGCTATATTCCCTGGCCTCCCAAGTCACAGGGCTTGGAAATGGACTTGGAGTAGATTAGAGTGTTGGCAAAAGAAAGACTGTAGTATATTTTCACACTTAACTCTCTGATGTTGGCAGGTTTTTCAGCTGTGGCTACATCTGTGGCTTCCATTCTTGCTGGGCAAATTAGTGTATTTCCAGTTTTCTTTGGGCAATCCTGGATTCAGTAATATGGCTGGAGCTTTCTCAAGGGTAGCAGGAGCCTCTTACTTTTGCTGATCTCAGGATCTGTGTTGTTTAACTCCCTGATCCTCTCATTGTGCATACAACTCTACATTAAATCTCCCAAATTAATGGAACCAAATTCCTGTTCTTTAAGCTGATCAGAGGCTGTTCCTTCCTGTTCACCTTCAGCTACCATTGTCTTGCAGGTATTAATAGACCACCACCTTTCTCATGGGATATCTTCACACCTTCCCCAGTCCTCCTCCTTAGTCAACACTTACAGAATCTGCTTTTTAGAGTTCTTCTGTTCTTTAGTGTATCCATTGAAAATTTAGGTTCACAAGTAGTAATCTTGTCTTTGAAAATGAAACCACTTAACTTTGCCACCTAGTAAACTGTGCCTTTTATACTCAGCACCAGGGGTATGTTTAGAATCTGAGAAACCTGGGACTAGAGAGATGGTTCAGGGAATAAAGCACTTGTCATGCAAATGTTAAAGCAAGGGTTCAGCTCCTCAGCACCCATACAAATGCTAGGCCTATCTGCAGCCTCAATGCTTGGGAGGTGGAGTCTCTGGAGCAAACTAGTTAGGTTAACTGAATTAGGAAGTTCTGGGTTCAAGTGAGTGATCCATCCCAAATATGTCTAAGAATGATTGAGGAAGATGCTTGACATCAATCTCTGGCCATCATATGCAAGCACACACCTGCATACTAACTGAGCAGCTGGAAAGAAAATCCTTGAAGTGACATTAGAAAGCCACCATTCATTTTTACCACTTTGGCCATTTTCCTCATCTTTGCTGAAATGTAAGCATTATAAACATCTGTTTGTCTCCTTAATTTCAATCTTTTTCTTTCTACATTCACCAGAAACATTGTGAAATCAATACATCGATCAAGTACTTACTTCTTCTGAGAGTACTATATCAGGATGTTGTTTTGTTTCATTTTTTAAAAACAAACAAACAAACAAAAAACTCAGAATTGTATAAGGAAGGAATGAGCAGCATCCATAATTCTATACCCTTCCCTAATAAATGTTAGCAAGTCATTAGATAAGCCTCTGGTGCTTTGTATTTGTTTTAAAAATAAACTTAGGATCCTACTGTCAATATTACTTTTAAATAGAATTTTTATTAAAGTGCTTGTAGATTCATGTGCACACATATGGAAAAAAAGTAGAAGAGAGCCTTGTGCACATTACTTGGGTTTGTCTAATGTGGACATTTCGTGAAACCATTGTGATGATATTGATTTTGATAGAGTGTAATGGTCTCATTCAGATTCCAGGTTTTCCTATGGTTATTTCTGTACAAATGTGTGTCTGTGTATTACATGCTGTGTGATTATATCACCTCTGTGGTTTCATTTATCCAAGACCATAGCCAATACTACAGGAATCTCTTATGTTACTCTTTTATAACCATTCTTATTCCACCTCTCTCACTTAATGTCTCCAAACTCTGACAATGTCTTTTGCACCTTTTGTTTCTAAACTGGTATCTCGACAAGTCATATGATAGAATCATATAGTAGATAACTTTTTGGATTTGGCTTTTTTTAAAACTCAGGGTGATTCCTTGGGCATTACTTAACAATGTTCTTTTTGTCTGATTTTTAATTGCTGAGTAG
This sequence comes from Rhynchomys soricoides, assembly GCA_019843965.1. Taxonomy (NCBI): domain Eukaryota; kingdom Metazoa; phylum Chordata; class Mammalia; order Rodentia; family Muridae; genus Rhynchomys; species Rhynchomys soricoides. The sequence goes on from JADRCH010007366.1 coordinate 1,252,449, forward strand.
TTCAGCAACATAGATGTACCATAGCGTACTTAATAATTCACCTGACACAGAGCTATATCTATGATTCAGCTATCATTAATAAAGCGGCTATGAACACTGGTGTACATGTTTCTCTGTGAATAGAAGTTGCTATTTATCTTGGGTGAATTCCCAAGAGTGAAGTTACTAGGTAGTAGGGTAGCTGTGTATATTTAATTTTTCCTTTTCCCTTTTTCAAACACAGTAATTGTCAAGCTGTTTTCAGAAGGAGTGTACTATTTTACATCCCGACCAACAATATTAGTGATCCAATTTCCAATATGCAGCATTTTGTAGTCACGTGTGTGTGTGTGTGTGTGTGTGTGTGTGTGTGTATTATACTTTGCTATTAGTATGTAGGGTTCCTTTATGATGATTTTGTAACATGTATATGTATGATGGCTTCAAATTAGGTAAACTGTTTTCTTCTGCTTAATTCTTCTTTTCTAAAATTGTTCCTGCCATTCCAGTTTCTATATACTTGCATAAATTTTATACTAACCTTATCCCTACGTAGAAAAATATCTTTATCTGACTTTGATAGACATTGTATTAAAACCATACACCAATTTGAGCAGAACTGATATGTTTACTACATTAAACCTTTTACTACATGAACATGGCATACTTCTCCATTATTTAAATCACCTTTCATCAGCTTTTTACATTTCTCAGCATGGAAGTCTTGTATATAATTTTCTGAGTCTCACTGTAGAGTTTAATGTTCTTCTGGGCAATGCTTTTCAATATTCATTGCTAGTGTGTACACATACAACCGAAATGCAGTGATTCTTTTTCTTTTGAGACAGGGTCTTAACTAGCCTAGAACTCACTATGTAGATCAAGCTGGCCTTGAACTCATATAAATCTACCTCCTTCTACCTCCCAAGTCCTCATGTCATAGGGACATAGATAGGCTCCTATTTATCTAAATTGTCAGTCTGTCAGTCTGTCTGTCTATCTGTCTGAGATAGAAACTTATTATCTAATCCAGGTTTTCCTGGAACTCATTTTTAACCAGGAGCTCCTTCTGTTACCATTGCTCAAGCGCAAGGTTTGCAGGTGTGTACCTGATGTTGCAAATTGAATTTTAGATGTTCATGTTGAGTACTACAAGTTTGCTGGATACACTTATTATTCCTAGAGCTCTCTTTCTTTTTATTTGTTTTGTAGATTTTTTGAAATTTTTATGTAGGTAATCAGGGAATCTGCAAATGGAACTGTTTTCTTTCTTCCCCCACAATTCGTATGAATTTTACTTCCTTTTCCCATCTTACTGAGCTAGCAAGAACTTTCAGCATTGTATTCAATTAGAGTGGTATGCATAGAGATCTTTAATTTATTCTTAATCTTAAGAGACAATGCATTTAGGTTTTTACTATTAAGTATAGTACTGATTATTGGATTTTTGTTTTGTTTTGCTTTTTAGACACATTTTCCCAAGTCCAAGAAATTTACCTTTATTCCTTTTTCTTAAGATTTTTCTTCACTAAGGTATGGAGATCTTTTATTTTCAAATTCTCTCTCTGCATCAGTTGGTATGATCATGGGCTTCTTCTTCTTCACCTTGTTAGTGTGGTGAATTATAACACTACTTAGATATGTGAATGTTTACATGGATTTGCATATTTGAAATTAGTCACATTTTTTTTTGTTCTGGAAATTGAAGTCAGTACCTTGCAAATGCTAGGCATGTACTCTGTCACTGAGCTACAGCCTCACACCCAAACTAAATCACATTTGTGTTCATATTATAATTCCTGTGTTTATATTATAATTATATATAATTATAATATATATAATTGAATTGTGTTTACTAAGATTATGTTGAGAAACCTGTGCCTATATTCATGACAGTTATTTCTCTATAGTTGTCTTTTTATAGTCTTTTTGTGATTTTGTTATTACAGTATTACTGGCTTTGTAAAATGAAGTTATTTCTCTTCTTTTCTAGAAGAGGTTCTACAGAAATAACATTAATTCTTATTTAAATGTTTGGTAGAATTCTCCAATAAAATAGCATCAGGCTCAGAGATCCAATTTGGGGAGTTTTAAAATTATAGGTCTAGTTTTCTAAATAATTATAGGGATATTTGAATAATCTTTTTTCATGTTGAGTTAATTGCCATAGTTTATGTGTGTGAAGAATTGGCCTCTTCTATATAAGTTAAATTATTGAAGGAAATCAGGGCAGCAAGTCAAGTAGGAACCTGAAGGAGAAACCATGAGGAACACTGCTTGTGTTCGCTCATTGGTTCATACAGAAATAATGGAGGCGGAATATTGTTTATGCTCACTCAGTGGCTCATTCTTATCTTTCTTATACAGCTTAGGACTACCTGCCTAGGAATGGTACCATTCACAGTAGGCTGGGTCCTCATACATCAAATAATAATAATAATAATAATAATAATAATAATAATAATAATAAACCATCTCCATAGACATTTGCACAAGCCAATCTGGTCTAGGCAATTTCTAAATTGAGGCTCCCCTGTCTGATGACTGTAGACTGTCAAGTTGTCAATTGAAGTTAATGAAGATATACAATATCAGCTTTCTTGCATTAATTCCTTCATAGTTTATCATTTTATGATCTTTTACTTTCACCAATCTATGCAATGAATTTGAAGTGGAATTCATAAAAGGAGAATATATAAGGAGAATATAGCAAGATAACATTTCTTTTTAATCTTATCTAACTTTTGGCATATGTCTTATCGATTTTTAATTTTATGTGTTAATGTTTAGTTATCATTACCTGTTAATTATTTATTCTCTTTTCACCACTGGACCTCACTCCTCACTTTATGTGTATATGTATTTTTTGGAATAATTTTTAGAATCTTATCTTGATTTACTATTGTGTAACACTTTTTCTTGGGAAGGACAACACATACACCTACTCACCCCAGGTGGGGAACTGAAGACATACTAAAGTGTGGATACCACCTAGGTCCAACTTGTTTAAGTTTCATTGGGGCTACTTACAGGAATGCAGGTGAGGAGTTATTCACCCAAGCAGAAATGAATCAAAGCGGTATCACCAAAGCCCACCCAAACATGGGTGATAACACCCAAAAACTGAAAAACTAGAGCGTACTTCATAACCTGCAGGAAACATAACAAGTTGCAGACTGTCCTTTCCAAGTGGCTCAGATCATCTGAGCTTCATCCAGGCTTCTCAGATGGTATGGTACTTTGAATAGGTTTGTCCTTCATTGACTCCTATGTTTAAATGCTTGGCCCATGGGAAGTGGCACTATTAGGAGGTGTGGTCTTGTTGGAGGAAGTATGTTGCTGTGGGAGGGAACTTTGAGGTCTCTTAGTACTCAAGCTCTATCGAGACTAGAATCAGATTCTTCTCCTGGCTGTCTTCAAATCAAGATGTAGAACTCTCAGCTCCTTCAATGTAGAGAGTGGTTCTGATGCTTTGATCAGGAATCAGTTTACTGACGCTGAAGGTCCTTGCCCCCAAAATGGATTTTGATCTATCAATAAAGATGCCAAGAGCCAATGACTGAGCATGGGGTGGGACACTGACCAACCATGTATGTTTTTGGGTAAGTGGCCTCTGGCCACTTCCCTAACTGGTCCTGGGGTAGCAGGGGAAGATTTAGTGGTGCCCAGTCATTCAGTCAGCCAAGGTATTTCAAGATTACCTGACCTGTGTGTGTTTTCTATCCATGGGTACAAGATAGCTCCTAGACTGGTACACACTTGCCACTCGCTGGGAGCTCAAAGTGGTGTAGATGAAACTATACACAAAAGATAGCGCCTTACATGGGGCTTGAACCCACAACCCTGAGATTAAGAGTCTCATGCTCTACTGTCTGAGCTAGCCAGACAACTAAGCTAAGGGCATATTTAGAGTGTTGAGAAAGAGTAAAGGAAAAGGCACACTAGTAGGAGGAGGCTTAGAAGAGCCCAGCTACTGAGCCATAAGGCAGAGTAAAAATGAGCTCTCTCTCTCTCTCTCTAGGCATCAGTGTGCACACAGATGCTGACAGATGGTCTCTGAATCCATAGAACCATGGACTTGAGTATGGTGGCCATAGCTGGCCCTGGACCCCAGACTACAAGACAGCAAAATGCATTTTTCAATGATTCTCTGATGACTTCAATTAACTGTGGCCAAGCAGGGCAGGTAGTTGGATAAGCATAGATCTTCCTCACCTTAATGACATTTCCTCTGCTGCAGGCTGCCTCGGGTCCATGCACTAAGGAAGCAGCTGTGCCCCTCTCCTCTGTGTTGTTTACAAGGAGTCAGGTTGTTTACTACTCCCTGGGAGCATGGAGTGCTCTCTCTCTCTCTCTCTCTCTCTCTCTCTCTCTCTCTGTGTGTGTGTGTGTGCATTTGTTTCATCCACAGATCCAAGGGAACCAGGGCAGTGGCTGGTAGTGCAGTCCACCTGGAGCATAAAGCAGTGTAGTAGAAACTACATGCTACATTTCACCAACACCGTGTCTGACTGCAGGCTGCCATGTTTCCTGCCATGATGAAAATGGACTGAACCTCTGAAACTGTAAGAAAGCCCCAAATCATTGTTTCCATTTATAAGAGATTCCTTGGTCATGGTGCCTCTTCACAGCAAAAAACATTAACTGAAATAGAAGATGGTAACAGGGACTTGAATATTGTTGTAGTCTTGACTATGTTTTTGTTTGGAGGAATGTGGATTGTGGGACATTGGAAAGTACTGGAATGTTTTAGGTGGGACTTAATGAGTCATACTAGAAGAAGCTTGGAAGAAAATTGTAATGAGGGTGATTTGAACTGTGGGGGACTGGTTCAAGAGGTTTCACAGGAGAAAAATGTTAGTATATTGCCTAGAGATTGTTGTGATATTTTGGTGAAGAATGTGACTGCTTTTTTCCCATATCTGAATAGTACCTGAAGCTAAAGTGAAGCAATTTAAATTAATGGCATTAGCAAAGAAAAATTCAAAATGAGCTAGCATAGATCCTGTCCAGAGGTACATTGGATTTTTTATACTTTATTTACATTAAAAATGTTTCCCCCTTTCCAAATCTCCCCTTTGGAACCTCCCCATTCCTTCCCCTTGCCTCTATAGGGGTATTAACCAACCCACCCACCCACTCCCATGTTCCCTCCTTGGCATTCTCCTATACTGGGGGATCTAACAACCTCAGGCCCAAGGGCCTCTACTCCCCCTGATGGCTAACAAGACCCTCCTCTGCCACATATGTGGCCAGCACTGTGAGTCCCTCCATGTGTATTCTTTGGTTGGTGATCCAGTCTCTGGGAACATTGAGGGGTCAGGCCAATTGCCACTGTTGCTTCCTCCATGGGACTACAAATTCCCTCAGCTCCTTCAGTCCCTTCTACAACTCACCCATCTGGGACCTCACACTCAGACCTACGGTTGCTGTGAAGGGAGTCTTGGGTACTCCAATCATTGGAGCTAATAACCACTTATCAGTGAGTATATACCCTGTTCATTCTTTTGTGACTTCATTACCTTGCTCAGGATGTTATTGTCAAGTTTCATCCATTTGCCTGCGAATTTCATGAAGTCATTGTTTTTAATATCTGAGTAGTATTCCATTGTGTAAATGTACCATATTTTCTGTATCCATTCCTCTGTGGAGGGACATCTGGGTTATTTCCAGTTTCTGGCTATTATAAATATGGCTGCTATGAACATAGTGGAACATGTGTCTTTATTACATGTTGGAGCATCTTCTGGGTATATGCCCAGGAGTGGAATAGCTGGGTCCTCAGGTAGTATTATGTTCATTTTTCTGAGGGTCCACCAAACTGATTTCCAGAGAGGTTGTACCAGGTTGCAATCCCACCAGCAATGGAGGAATGTTCCTCTTTCTCCACATCCTTGCCAACATCTGCTGTCACCTGAGTTTTTGACCTTAGCCATTCTGACTGGTGTGAGGTAGAATCTGAGGGTTGTTTTGATTTGCATTTCCCTGATGACTAAGGATGTTCAACATTTCTTTAAGTGATTCTCATCCATTCGAGTTTCATCAGTTTAGAATTCTCTGTTTAGCTCTGTTCCCCATTTTTTGATAGGGTTATTTGGTTCTCCGTAGTCTAACTTTTTGAGTTCTTTGTATATATTGGATATTAGCCCTCTATTGGACGTAGGATTGGTAAAGATCTTTCCCCAATCTGCTGGTTGCCTTTTGGTCCTATTGACAGTATTCTTTGCCTTACAGAAGTTTTGTAATTTCATGAGGTCCCATATGTCAGTTCTTGATCTTAGAGCACAAGCCAATGGTGTTCTGTTCAGGAACTTTTCCCCTGTGCCCATGTGTTCAAGACTTTTCACCAATATCTCTTCTATTAGATACAGTGTATCTGGTTTTATGTGGAGGCCCATGATCCACGTGGACTTGAACGTTGTACAGGGAGATAGGAATGGATCAATTCACAATCTTCTACATGTAGACCACCAGTTGAACCAGCACCATTTGTTGAAAACGCTGTCTTTTTTACACTGGATGGTTTTAGCTCCTTTGTCAAAGATCAAGTGACTGTAAGTGTGTGGTTTCGTTTCTGGGTCTTCAATTCTATTGCACTGATCTACCTGCCTGTCAATGTACCAATACCATGCAGTTTTTATCTCTACTGCTCTGTAGTACAGCTTGAAGTCAGGGAGGCTGAATCCCCCAGAAGTCCTTTTATTGTTGAGAATAGTTTTTGCTATCCTGGGTTTTTTGTTATTCCATATGAATTTGAGAATTGCTCTTTCTAAGTCTATGAAGAATTGAGTTGGGATTTTGATGGGGATTGCATTGAATCTGTAGATTGCTTTCGGCAATATGGCCACTTTAACTATATTAATCCTGCCAATCCATGAGCATGGGAGATCTTTCCATCTTCTGAGGTCTTCTTCAATTTCTTTCTTCAGAGACTTGACGTTCTTGTCATACAAATCTTTCACTTGTTTGGTTAGAGTCACACCAAGATATTTTATATTGTTTGTGACAATTGTGAAGAGTGTCATTTCCAAAATTTTTATCTCAGCCTGTTTATCTTTCGAGTATAGGAAGGCTACTGATATGCGTGAGTTAATTTTGTATCCAGCCACTTTGCTGAAGGTGTTTATCAGCTGTAGGAGTTCTCTGGTGGAGTTTTTGGGGTCACTTAAGTATACCATCATATCATCTGCAAATAGTGATATTTTGATTTCTTCCTTTCCAATTTATATCCCTTTCACCTCCTTTTACGGTCTAATTGCTCTAGCTAGAACTTCAAGCACAATATTGAATAAATAGGAAGAGAGAGGGCAGTCTTGTCTAGTCCCTTCTTTTAATGAGATTGCTTTGAGTTTCTCTCCATTTAGTTTGTCCGTGCCCAGTAGTTAACTGTATATTGCTTTTACTATGTTTAGGTATGCTCCTTGAATTCCTGATCTTTCCAAGTCTTTTATCATGAAGGGATGTTAACTTATGTCAAATGCTTTGTCAGCATCTAATGAAATGACCATGTGGTTTATTTTCTTTGAGTTTGTTTATGTAGTGGATTACACTGATTGATTTCTGGGTATTGAACCATCCCTGTATCCCTGGGATGAAGCCTACTTGATCATAATGAATTATTGTTTTGATGTGTTCTTAGATTCTATTTGCAAGAATTTTATTGAGTACTTTTGCATCAATATTCATAAGGTAAATTGGTCTGAAGTTTTCTTTTATTGTTGGGTCTTTGTGGGGCTTTGGCATCTGTTTAACTGTGGCCTCATAGAATGAATTGGGTAGTGTTCCTTCTGTTTCTATTTTGTGGAATAGATTGAAGAGTATTGGCATTAGGTCTTCTTTGAAGGTCTGATAGAATTCTGCACTGAACCCATCTGGTCCTGGGCTATTTTTGTTTGGGAGACTTTTAATGACTGCTTCTATTTCTTTAAGGGTTATGAGGCTGTTTAGATGGTTTATTTTATCCTGATTTAACTTAGCTATTTGATATCTGTCTAAACACTTGTCCATTTCATCCAGATTTTCCAATTTCGTTGTGTATAGGCTTTTGTAGTAGGATCTGATGATTTTTGTAATTTCCTCAGAATCTGTTGTTATATCTCCATTTTCATTTCTAATTTTGTTAATGTACATACTGTCTATGTGCCCTCTGGTTAGTCTGGTTAAGTGTTTATCTATGTTGTTGATTTTTTTGATGAACCAGCTCCTGGTTTCGTTGATTCTTTGTATAGTTCTTTTAATTTCCACTTGGTTGATTTCAGCTCTTAATTTGATTATTTCCTGCCTTCTACTCCTCTTGGGTGTATTAGCTTCTTTTTGTTCTAGAACTTTCAGGTGTGCTCTTAAGCTGCTAGTATATGCTCTCTCCACTTTCTTTTTGGAGGCATTCAGAGCTATGAGTTTTCCTCTTAACACTGCTTTATCTGTGTCCCATAGGTTTGGGTAGGTTGTACTTTCATTTTCATTAAATTCTAGGAAGTCTTTAATTTCTTTCTTTATTTCTTCCTTGACCAAGTTATCATTGAGTAGAGCATTGTTCAGCTTCCATGTGTATGTGGGCTTTCTGTTGTTTTTGCCATTGAAAAACAGCCTTATTCCATAGTGATCTGATAGGAGGCATGGGATTATTTCAATCTTCTTATATCTGTTGAGGTTTGTTTTGTGACTGACAATATGATCAATTTTGGAGAAGGTACCATGAGGTATTGAGAAGAAGGTATATTCTTTTGATGTAGGATGAAATGTTCTATAGATATCTGTTAAATCCATTTGGTCCATAACTTCTGTTAGTTTCACTGTGTATCTGTTTAGTTTGTGTTTCCAAGTTCTGTCCATTGTTGATAGTGGATGTTGAAGTCTCCCACTATTATTGTGTCAGGTGGAATGTGTGCTTTGAGTTTTAGTAAAGTTTATTTTATGAATGTGGTAGCCCTTGCGTTCGGGACATAGATGTTCAGAATTGAGAGTTCTTCTTGGTAGATTTTTCCTTTGATGAATATGAAGTGTCCTTCCTTATCTTTTTTGATGACTTTTGGTTGAAAGTCGATTTTATCCGACATTAGAATGGCTACTCCAGCCTGTTTCTTGGGTCAGTTTGCCTGGAAAATTGTTTTTCCAGCCCTATACTCTGAGGTAGTGTTTGTCTTTGACACAGAGGTGTGTTTCTTGGATGCAGCAAAATGCTGGGTCCTGTTTATGGATTCAATCTGTCAGTCTATGTCTTTTTATTGGAGAATTGAGACCATTAATGTTAAGAGATATTAAAGAATAGTGATTGTTGTTTTGTGTTATTTTTGATGTTGTTTATATTTTTGTGTGGCTATCTTCTTTTGAGTTTGTTGAAAGATTACTTTCTGGCTTTTTCTTGGGTGTAGTTTCCCTCCTTGAGTTGGCATTTTCCATCTATTACTCTTTGTAGGGCTGGGTTTGTGGAAACATACTGTGTAAATTTGGATTTGTCATAGAATATTTTGGTTTCATCATATATGATTATTGAGAATTTTGCTGGGTATAGCAGCCTGGGCTGTCATTTGTGTTCGCTTAGAGTCCTTATGAGATCTGCCCAGGATCTTCTAGCTTTCATAGTCTCTGGAGAGAAGTCTGGTGTAATTCTGATAGGTCTGCCTTTATATGTCACTTTCCCCTTTTCTCTTACTGCTTTTAATATTCTTTCCTTGTTTTGTGTATTTGGTGTTTTGACTATAATGTGACGGGAGGAATTTCTTTTCTCGTCCAGTCTATTTGGCATTCTTTAGGCTTCTTGTATATTTATGTTCATCTCTATCTTTAGGTGAGGGAAGTTTTCTTCTACAATTTTCTTCAAGATATTTACGGGTCCTTTAAGTTGGGAATCTTCACTCTCTTCCATACCTATTATCCTTAGGTTCTGTCTTCTCATTGCATCCTGGATATCTTAGATGTTTTGGGTTAGGAGCTTTTTGCATTTTGTGTTTTCTTTGACTGTTGTGTCAATGTTTTCTATGGTATCTTCTGCACCTGAGATTCTCTCTTACCATCTCTTGTATTCTGTTGGTGATGCTTGCATCTATGACTCCTGATTTCTTTCCTAGGTTCTCTAATTACAGGGTTGTCTCCCTTTGTGATTTCTTTATTGTTTCTATTTCTGTTTTTAGTTCCTGGATGATTTTGTTCATTTGTTTGATTGTGTTTTCCTGTAATTCTTTAAGGGATTTTTGTGTGTCCTCTTTAAGGGTTTCCAGTTGTTTACCTGTGTTCCCTTGTATTTCTTTAAGCAAGTTATTTATTTCCCTCTTTAAATCTTCTATCATCCTCTTGAGATGTGATTTTAAGTCTGAGTCTTCCTTTTCTGATGTGTTGCTGTATCCCAGGCTTGCTGTGGTGGGAGAGCTGGGTTCTGATGATGCCAAGTAGTCTTGGTTTCTGTTCCTTGTGTTCTTGCCCTTGCCTTTTGCCATCTGGTTATCTCTGGTGATAGCTGGTCTTACTCTGTCTGACTGTGGCTTATCTTTCCCACAAGCCTAGGTGCCAATACACCTTGAAGACCAGTTCTTTCTGAGAGGAATTTGGGTTTGAAGAGTTGTAGTACAGGGTCAGCTTAGAGGTACAGGCAGAAATAGGAAGGATCTAATCCCCAGCTGTCCCTTGTTTCCTGTGTCCTGATGGCTCTTCTAAGATCCCTCTTGGTCCACTGAATTTGAAAAGAAGTGTTGGTCTTGCCTGTGCTTGAAGGTGTGTCGGCACTCCTTGTATACCAGCTCTCTCCTGGCACTATTTGAGAATGAAGCCCTGTGTCACAGGATCTGCTCTCCAGCCACCGAAAGAAACCAGATCCCCATTATTCAGTCCCTGTAACCTGGTTATTCCAGGTGGGTCCCTCTGAGCAGTCAGTCTTGTCCCCACTCTTGGGATGCTAGCTTTCTCCCAGCACTATTTGGCTATGGAGCCCTGGTGGCCCAGGCAGAAGACTCCTGCCACAAATGGAAACCAGAAGGTTCTTACCTCCTGGCTGTTCCTCAGTCCCTGTGTCTGGAGCCCTCCTCTTGCTGGCTTTTCCACACTCGTGGGCAGCTAGCTTTCTCTAGGCACTGTTTGGTTATGGAGCCTTGGTGGCCCGGGCAGAGAACTCCAACCTGGAAACAATGTTTTGATGAAAAGATTTTGCCTGTTTGCAAGTTTACTTTGGTAGTTTATTGGAAAAATCTCTTCTATGCAGAATGTATCACTTGATTGTATATGTTTATTTCTTTTTCCTTTTCTTTTTTCCCTTCCTTCTTTCTTCCTTCTTCTTATCTCCTTGTCAAATAAAAGTGACTTTCATACACAGAATACATCCAAGTTACCATGTCTGTTAAATTAGTATCAATTCTACTATATATTTAATCAAAGTTTATTTAGACAAGACTTGTATAATCCCCAGTTAAATGAATTTGAACGTACTTTTAAACAAAGCAAAGCAAATAATAATAAGCTGGATAAGATATATGTTTTGGTAAATACAATTTAATAAAATTTTCCTCAACTGGCAACTAGATAGACTTATTATCCTAGCTGGGGTATGTTTTTTCGGACCCTAGCCAGAAATCTGTGGTCCTTTATCACTTAGTACTGGTTAAACTCTCCTCATTCATGACCATTTTTCCAAATGACTTGGGGGAAATTTAACCAGTCTCTCTTCAGTAGTGTGAAGATTAGGAGTCTCCTGGGAAGAAAGCAGGTACTATTGCCTACAGAGTAGCTTAAACCTAGCCCCTGGCCCACACAGGACAGTCTTACATTTCCAAGACAATGTGGAGTACAAAAATGTGGCTGAAAGCAGTGGAGTGGGAATGTATGGTCAGCATCAGGGTCCACCTTCAAGCATAAATTGCAGTGTACAATGTTAGTCAAGTTCTGAGAATGTCCAAAGGACTTTTTATGTTCACTGTAAATCTAGGTGAGAGAGGCAAGATAAAGAAAAGTCACAACCACAGACAATTGGGGTTATTTTGATTTGAAATATTTAATGTTTAGAGGAAGAATGCAGTTATTTTGTGTCACCATAAATTGGCCTTCAAAGTTGATTGTTTGGTTAATATGATTTTATATTTGGATGGAATTCTGGATTTGTCTGTCAAATTTTTGCCTGATGTTTTTTTTTTTTTTTTTTATCTTCTAAGATTGTCAGGAAGTTTCTTTTGCTGCATCTAAATTTGCTTTATATACCTTATCCATAATGGAGTAGGTTGGGCAATTTACAACATAATGAAAACTGGAAATTGATGTTCTTTATTACTTTTATTTGTTTTTCTTGCATTTGTATATGTATGTATGTGTGAGTGTGTGTGTGTGTGTGTGTGTGTGTGTGTGTGTGTCTTCATGTGTGGAAGAGTCCATGTGCTTGCATGTGCATATGGAAACCAAAAGACAACATTGGATGACATTTCTCAGGTATTGTCCACCTTGTTTTTTGAGACAGGTCCTCTTGTTTCCCTGTAAAACTCTACAAAAGCTTGGCTGGCTGGTAAGTAAATTCAAGGGATCAGTCTGTCTCCACCTCCCCAGGTTTGGGACTATAGGCTCCTGCTACTTTAACTGGCTTTTTTCACATGGATAATTCAAATTGATTGAGGTTCTTGTGAGGACTGACTTCACTAACTAAACTGTCTTTCCTGATTCTGCTTGTTATTTATCTATTTGTCTATCTGATCTATCTATCCATCTATCTATCTATCTATCTATCTATCTATCTATCTATCTATCTATCT